>CM053793.1:682355762-682783262 GCA_028749045.1 Cupressus sempervirens | reverse complement strand
ATTCACAAACTCCTTTGTGAACAAATATTAAAAATAATACACATTAATTAATATAATATTTAATTTACTCTTCCCAATTAATTAATTTATTTATTAAATCTCATGCACTAACTTTAATAATTCCACTTTTCAATCTTAATATATTTATATTTAATCATATGAGATTTAGAATCTTTTAATAATTTAAAATATATTTTCCACTTTTAAATTTCATTTTCCAAAACTTAATTGCTAAAATATTTATTAGCTTTAATAATATTATTATTTAGTCATTTATTAAAAATGAACTCCAAATATATTATTATTAAAATAAATATTGTCACATTCCAAATTTAATATTATAACTTTTTATTTCACATTTAATTATTTTATTTAATTAATTTCCCAATTAATTAAATAAAATAAATATTAAAATATCATATTAATTTTCCATTTAATTAAACCATAAATTAAATCTTTTAATTAGGCTTAATTAATAGAAAATACATCAAAGACTCACAAGGTAAAAATATGAAAATCTATCATAGCCAAAATACATACAAAATCAAACCAAAGGTTTAAATCACGAATTATGTCATCCGACATATTCGGAGGGTACTCAACTGAGATACTTGTCCTAATTTTCCAATTAGAACAAATGGCTTCAAAGGTAGGGATTTGGACTTGAGAATTCATCTCCCCTCTCTTATCATTGAGATAGTGTGATAGGGTACGCTCATCCTGGCAATTTAGGAAAGTCGATACCCGGTACCTGCAACTTGCATAAGAACCATGCATGTACAAGCACAATATATACTAAACTGAACAGGCAATGGCAGGAAGTGGTGCATCGTGTAGATCCCGACTAGCAGGTGACTACGACTCCCTTCCTTGACCACATTAGACACGTCATACAAAAGCAAACACGCACACCATACATATGCAAGTATGGGGTAAGTATCCATAATAAAACACATATGATAATAAATCATCATTAATAACTGCAAACACTGAAAATAATTATCATGCATACATGAAATGCAAAATCTAAGTAATCTCATCACATAATAAACTGAATCCATAGCACAATATTTGATAATCTCAAAAGAATGCTGCTAACCAACAACATGAAACTAGCTCTAAAAGAGTTCAACAATGTTAGCAAAATGTGAACTAGGGGCAGGCACTACAATGGAGGTAAGTACTTTATTCTTTTTGTTGATGATTATTCTAAAATGATGATTGTAATGTATTTGAAAGATAAGTCTGAAGCATTTCAAAAGTTTAAGTGGTATCTAGTAAGAGCAGAGAAGGAAACTAGAAAGAAGTTGAAGTGTTTGAGATCAAATAGAGGTGGTGAATTAATTTCCAATGAATTCAATGAATTATGCACTAAAAGAGGAATTCAAAGACAAGTATCAACCCCTAGTACACCACAAAAGAATGATATAGTTGAAAGAAGGAACATATCAATCATGGATTGTGTAAGAACTTTGATGATAGAAAAGACTATTGCAATCAAATACTGGAAGGAAAAAATTAGTACTATTGTGCATACCTTGAACACAGTATAGTTGAAGAAAGACTCAAATCAAACTCCTTGTGAACTATGGTATGGCTAAAAACCTAATGTAAGTTACTTGAAAGTATTTGGTAGAAATAATTATATCTTGAAGGAATCTAGGAAAGGTAAATTTGATGTCAAAGGTGTTGAAGACATATTCCTAGGATATTCCTATAGAAGTAAAGCATATTAATGTTTGAATTTATCTACTCATAAGATCGTAGAAATTTCACATGTGAGGATTGATGAGTTTGCATAAAAGAGTGAAGAAGAGAGTAGTAAAGAACCTAGAGATTACAAAAAATTTATCCACTATGAACCTAATACATTATCAAATCTAATTGGAAGTTAGCAAACTTCACCTCTTGAGTCCCAAAGATCTTTAGAAGCTATTGAGTTGCAATCAGTAAAACTTGAGTCATAGTCTGAAGGACCCAAGTTGCAATCAAAGGCTACCAAGTTGTTGCCAGAGCAAACTAAGTCTGAAGGACTTGAGTCACAAACAATGGGCCTCGAGAATGATATAGAAGATCATTACGAGGCTAGTGGAACAATTTCTAGGTCCAAAGTGCCTATATTAGCAAGATATGTCAAAAGGAACCATGCACCTAATCAGATCATTGGAGACAAGCCAGATGGTACAATGATAAGAAACAAATTAAAAGGTACATGTTTTCTTACTAAATTTGAACCTAGATCAGTTAAAGGTGCTTTGGATAATGAAAATTGGATTGAAGCAATGAATGAAGAGATAGATCAAATACAAATGAATAAGACTTGGAATCTTGTTCCTAGACCCAAGGATAAGAATGTAATTGGCAAAAAATGGGTTTTCAAAAATAAAATGAATGAAGATGGAGAAGTTTACATAAACAAAGCAAGGTTAGTATGCAAAGGTTATTCTTAAGAAGAAGGCATTGATTATGGTGAAACTTTTTCTCTTGTTGCAAGATTAGAAGGTGTTGGGACTTTACTTGCTTATGTTGCACATAAAGGATTTAAAGTTTATCAAATGGATGTGAAATCTACATTCTTGAATGGAAACATTGAAGAGGAAGTTTACATAGAAGAACTAGAAGGTTTTGTAGATCCTATAAAAAAGGATATGGTTTGTAAACTGCACAAAGCATTGTATGGTCTCAAACAAGCTCTTAGAGCTTGGCATGAAAGACTTTATAACTATTTGATAAAGATTGGTTTTCAAAGGATAAATGATAACAACAACCTATATATCAAAGAAGGTTCAAATAGAAGATTGTATTGGTAGAAAAATTTGTGGATGACACATTATTTACTAGAAATGATGATTTATGCAAAGCTTTTTTTAGAAGAGATCAATAAAGAATTTGAGATGTCCATGTTTGGAGAGAAAAAAATTATTTGTTGGATTGCAGATTCAGCAGAAGAAAGATGGTATCTACATTACTCAATCTAAATATATCAAGGAGATACTAAAAAAATTTGGAATGAGGGATTCAAGACTAGGTGGAACACCTATGCCTACTAGACATAAGCTTTCCAAGAATGATGATTCCAAAGAGGTAGACCAGACCAAATACAAATCAATTATTGGAAAACTACAATGTCTAGTGCATACAAGGCTTGATATTACATTAGCAGTTGGTATGGTGGCAAGATTCTTAGCAAATAATATAGAAAATCATATGATAGCAATCAAAATAATTGTGACGTAGCTGAAGGGCACTAAAGACTATGGATTATGGTACAAGAAAGGAGGCACTTTAGATTTGAAAGCCTTTATGAATATTGATTGGGCAAGAATTGTTGATGATAGGAAGAGCACCAGTGGTGGAGCAGTCTTTCTTGGTAAAAGACTAGTGTCTTGGACAAGCAAGAAGCACAATTGTATTTCTCAGTCTATAGTTGAAGTAGAGTATGTTGCAACAACAAATAATAGTTCCAATATTGTTTGGTTCAAGCAACTTTTGGTAGGTATGAAGGTAGAAATCAAGGATCTAGTGGTTATTTTTTGTGATAACACCAGTGCAATTAATATATCAAAGAATCATGTGATGCATACCAAGACCAAGCACATTGCAATAAAATGTCATTTTCTAAGAGAATTGGTGCAAGATAAAGAGGTAAGATTGGAATATGTAAATACTAAAGAACAAATTACAAACATATTCACAAAACCATTACCTAAGGATGCATTTTTGTATCTAAGAGGCAAGTTAGGGGTTATTCTCCTATCTGAAGCTCACTAAAAGAAGTTTAGTGATGCATCAACTAGAGCATATTGAAGATCAGTTAGTTGATGTGGTAATGAAAGAATAGATTGCATACGAATCAGTACATGAGGTACATTGATAGTCATGAAATCTTTTCTTTGGCATAAGATGTCAAAGAGCAAGAGTTTGATTTCATATTCACAGAAATTTTATAAAGAGGGAGAGTTCTATGATGAGGGAGAATTTGAAGAGATGTCAAAGAAGAAGAACTTGGTTTGATATCAAAGAAGGAAAGTTTGTTATCAAAAGAAGATATCGAAGACAGAGTTTGTTGATAGATGGAGAAACTGAAGGTCAGGGGAGTTCACAGTAATAGAGGGAGTTCTCAAGGATGAGAATAAAAATGAAACTAAGGATATCTTCCTTACTTTTTTTTCTTTGAATTTTCATTGTATTATGACATATCATGTTACAATCAATGCCAAAGAGGGAGATTGTTCAAAATAATTGGTTAATTGTGTATTGTCTTTGATGTTACATAAAATTTCATATGTATACCAGTCAATGTATGTTGAAATCACTTGGGTGAAGAAGATAGTTTCCTATGTCTATTGAGCATTCTAGCCTTTGCTAAGTTTGGAAGGCAATGACTACCAAGTTCACTCAAGCGTCGAAAAGAATTTCACAAAAGTTGAGTGTTAACTGAGCTCATTGTGGTAACAAAGGAAATGGTGGATGGAACTAGTGTAAAGTAACTTTGCGAAGATGCATTGTTAACTGAGTTCTCTTGGTTAACATAGGAAAATCATTTTTGAGCTATTACATACCAAGTAGGGTCAGCTAACAAAGGATTTTCTTGTTTTGGCATATTGAGTTCAACGAATTTTTTTGTTGGTTCTAGCCAACTGAGGAGATGGGTATTAGATATTCTAAGTTATGTTTAGGTTCACTTGACAATGGATATGATATAAGAATAAGGCCAAGTTGAAGATTGAATGTGTGCAAGTGTATGGAAGAATAGAAGATGCTAAGAGGAAGCGAATAAGAAGGATAAGAACAATATCCTTGAGGAGCGAAAAAGATAAATTCAATCAAGAAGGATCAAGTATTCGAGCCAGAATTGAGATCTTTAATGAGAAATTCAATTGCATCAGAAATCAGGTCATCTCATTGTTACTCTCTAACCATTGTAGCAGTGATCTAAATATCCAAAGAGAGTTTTCTTAACAAATATTTGTAAATCCTCTAACAAGGTGGCATTTGTAGATTGAAGTGTCTAAAGACCTCTAACAAAGCCACTCCTAATAGGGTGATTAAATCCTCTAATATAGGCACACATAATAGTGTGTTTTATAACCTTTAATAGGATTTGCTCCTAATAGGGCTCACTTCAGAAGAGTGAAAATCAATAACTAGTTGTAATTGGTGGTTTTTTCCAAATTGGGTTTCCATGTTAAATTTTGTTTTCAGTTGTGTTCATGCTATTTATTTCATGTGCATGCAACTAAGTTAATTAAGGTTAATCAAAAAAAATATCTTAAGATTTGCATGTTAAAATTTTTTTGAGTTACAACATATTATCAGTATTAATCGAGTGCTTGTGTATTTTCCAAGAAACTGTATTTTAGTAGTTTTTATTTTTTGTGTTGGCATCTAAGGGATCTAGGATTTATTTTAGTGGTAACTAATTCACCCCTCCCCTCTTAATTATTCCTCTTATATTTCCAATAGTCTATTAATGTCAAACACTTAGTCATTTGGAAAAGTTGGTTGGTCATCACTGCGACTGAGCCATCCTATATAGGTTGAGACTTGTAATTAGACTTGCATATATTTCATGTATGAACTAAGCATTTGTAATGTTGAGTCATTTTCAAGAAAGTATATGGTCGTATAGTACTCCAATACATATTGGTTCATCTAGAAGATAGTTTATGCTTAGCATATAGATGTCATGTCACATAGTATAAGCCAAGCAAGTGAATGTCCAGTGTCAGCATGCATAATAGTTATGACTAAGAATTAGAATATTCAAGTGCCAAGTAAACTAGTTTTAACATAATTGTTTGGATGACACAAACACCAAGATAAACCATTTTTTTAGATCTAGAAATGTATGTTTTTGTTCAAGGAGTCAATTATAGGGATGATCACGCATTTTGTTATTGGTCATTAATCCTTATGCAAGGTGATCAGGTAATCAAAAAAATGGAAGGACTAAGAAGCAAAAGTGAAGGATTTGGATCATTTATTTTGATCTAGAAACTTCTGATGATGGTTATAAGGAGAGGATCCAAACCCTAATTTCATAATGCATTTGAGAAAGGTTGCAAGTTTGGATGCTAGAGGTGAAGTTTGAAGGTAAAGCAAGCAGAGCGACCAAGTAGAGAAATGAAGGAAAGAATACAAATATATCAGATTAGAGTTTGTAAAGAGGATATCCATTATCACCATTTGAAGTTCAAATTGAAGGTTCAGGTAATGATACATTTTAGAGCATGTGTTTCAAGGTAAATCTCTTAGCAAAGTGGTCCTAACAAACCTTTGTAAATATCCTAATAGAGTGCTTACTTAGTTTTAAGTTTTAAATCCTTCAATCAACGTAGACTATATAATTCTTGTAAACTCTTAGCAGAACATACCCCTTACAAGGCAGATCGTCAGAAGTAATCAAAATTGTGGCCCTAATAGGCACACTTTATTATTACAGTAGTGAAGATTTGTGGGTGTCATCCCCACCCTAGGTTTACCTTCATCTTGAAGGGTTTCTAGATAACCAAAATCTTTGCGTTATATGTTGATCATTTTCTTACATGTTTCATGGATGCGATAGTATCTAGATCTATTACATCATTACAGTAAATGTTTATGTGATTTATGATATTATTAAGATAAGGATTTGTCGTGAAGTTATTAGATTGAATATTTGTTAGAGAGGGAAAAGGTTCATAGATCCTAATTCAACCCACCCTCCCTACCTCATTATCTTACTTTCCCATTAGACTTCCAATAGTGGCATAGTTATCAGAACTTGATCTAGCAAGCACATGATTAGTTGGGTTGACTGTAATTGGAATCACGTAAAATATTTAGGTACAAAAAATCCCATGTTTTCTATTCCTAGGAAAAAATACTCAAGGCACTTTGCACCTAGTGAATCTTCTTCAAATTCAGATCATGGATTGACGCAGTTCTCAAATCCTCATTTTAGGTCATTATAGCTTTAACTATCTATTTTTCTGTTAGTTTGCATTTTTTGAAGTTATTTATACTTTCATAGTTATCCTTCTATTTTGCATCACCATATCATCCATATCATTTCAACCCATCAATCAACTAAGGATCATTGCCTCACTTAAAGCATAAGCCCTAGTTGAGCCTATTGAGACATCTTCCTTATGTTTGCATATTAGAAAAGAGGATCTATCCACCATTAACCATCCTTTTTCTTACTGTACAAATGAAAGCTCAATGTCTCTTTAGTGTTAAAGTTTTTGTTTATATATATATATATATATATATATATATATATATATATATATATATATATATATATATATATATATATATATATATATATATATATATATATATATATATATAACATAAAAAATTTGTTATGTTTTTATATTATTTATATTAATATTTTTGCAATGTTCTATTTGATGCTTTGATTGCATGTAATAATTGATTAATTTGCTTCGAGTATAATTTGTTTATAAGATCATAACATTTGTTGACCCTCTTCTCAAGAATTCTATTTTTTTTTTATGAATAATGCCTTTCTATTGATTTAAATATGAAGTTAAATATTCACAAGAAATGGTCCCAAGGGACACAAGGTCACCACCCCGCAAGAGTTCAAATAGTTAGAGGTTGAACACTTAACTATTCCTCAAAAATGTAGAAAAAGAACCCCTCAAGCTACAAGAACAATGCCAATTGAGGGGGGAGGTTCATGATCATCATGGCCCCATACATTAGCAAGGTTGGTGGGGGTTCAAGAGGAGCCCACCCATTAGCAACATCATCATTCTTCTCTTTATCTTTATCTCCCTCTGGCCTAGCAGGCGAGATCGCCAGATCTAGCCGGGGTAAGGACCACTTGGAATCTAGATTGGAGGAAGGCCATATAGGAGCAGGAGCAACAAGGGGATCCATAAGGAATAATCTAGAACCATACCCTATGGGAGGAGAAACTGAGCATCAACGACCTCCAAAACCACCACTAGGTGAGCAATGAGAAGGTTATGACCTAGGGGCGTGGGAGTGACAAGCTGAAGAGTTTTGGCCTCGTCAAAAGTTTTGGGGAGGCATATGATCTCTAGAAACCACATCAAGTGAAACCATCTCCACCATATAGGGAACATTCTCCTAGTGAGCTAAAAGCTCCTATAGATGCACCACCTCCAGAGCCACTTTATTAGTTTGTACTTGAATCCACATCATTACATTGTTGCACACACAATATATAGTATACATTGAAACATTTATATCAAGAGAGTTGTGAGAAAACACAATAGCATTTATGTCCTTCCATAAAGTGAATAAAATCTCCAATCTAAAAGTATGCCAAATTTGGGAGTACTTATAGGGAAGCCTGGGTGAATCCCCCAACAAGATCATATGCCAAGAAAAAGATTTTGGGTAGAAAGGCTTGAAAAAGTCATGAATCCAGTGCCAATACTGATAGGCATGTCTGCAAAACTAGAAAATATGCAAAAATATCTCAGGTTTCCCACAAAAAGGACATCTAGGGTCGGGGACATCCAAATGTCAAAGTTGAGGGCCCAAAGGTAGCCCTTAGAAAAGGACACACAAAACAAAGTGTGCAATCTTTGGCTCAGTGATGGCTTGCCATATAGTGGTGTACCTATGACTCCAAGTCTGCTGAGAAGAATGAAAATGCTAGCATTGGTTGAGCATATCCACCATAGGCAAGTGAGGAACCAACTATTGATAACCCAACTTGGGTTTATAGCTGGTCATAAGAGTGGCAGGATACCACTTCTAGTCCTTCCACCAAGTTTTAACTAACTAAATACCCATCTTGTGTAATAGATGCGAGGGCACTACAAAAACTAGAAGATCAAATGTATCTTGATCTAGATGAGAAAGATGGAACTGCAGTTGCATATCTTCCCATGAATGAAGGTTCATGGTGATTCTAGAAAAGAGATCGTGAGGAGTCTTGATGCCATGTTTGAAAAATTGTAGCACATTGGCCCCTTGGACTTTAGCCAAAGGGGTCCCTTGAATAGAAAAAAAGGGAGACTGCCATAAATTTTTCTAGTTAATAGAGAGGCCATCTTTGAACCCATTTCTAGTGTAATGAAGGCAAGGCTTAATGTCTTCTAGGATTTCCAAATTCTTTTAGTGCCAACAAAGGTCCCTGAATTTAAACTAGTTCAAGAGTAACCAGAAAGGTTTGAAAACCAATCCCCTTCTAGGAAGGTTTATTAACTAGAAATCTTGAAGAAGTACAGTGTTGCAAAAGGATTTTCCAAGTTTCATTTCTGGTGAGGGCATGGATGACTCATTTGGAACACAAGAAAATCCCCCACTTCTAGGTAGAAAGTAGGCCAAGGCCCCCTCACTCCTTAGGAAGACAAAAAAAATCCCATGCCACTCTGTGGAACCCATGATGGGAGGTGCCTAAAGTCCATAGAAAATCATACAACAAGCACTCAATCTTGAGGTATGAGACCCTCGAAGGTTCCCAACACGAGTAGTAAACATCATTGGCAACCAACACTTTGGAGAAAATTTGAGATTTTCCAACTAGCGAAAGCAATTTGGTAATCTAGTACTCCATCTACTTCTCAATCCTATCCAAGACCACATTCCAAAGCTCCACTAAGGAAACTTGGAAGACAAAAGGTATGCCAAGAAATTAAAACACTTCCCCATGTTGAATCCACCTTCATTGGTACTAGGAAATCCAAGGAGGGCTAGGCAAGAAGGACTATCTGTAACATAGAGTCTTGTGTCACTGAATAGCTAAGCTATAGGCTAGGCAAAAAGTATTCAAGCATTGTAAGGCATGTTTTCCTCCTCAAGTAGAGTGAGAAAGGAATCATCAATAAAGTTCCCATTGACCAATTTCTCAGACGAGTCAGGGAGAGCAATGCCTCACACCCACCTAGTTGATATGGCATTAGAAAGCAAGTAACCAAACCCTTCAATAGTCAACACATGCAAGGAAGGTACAAGAGGGAACCCCTAACAAATAGACCTAAAGAGCTCAAAAGCCTCAGATTAATGTCTGTTAATGGTGATGCACACAAAGGCATCCCTAAATAGCATTTGCACTGACTAAAGAAAAATGAGGCCAAACCCAAAAGCCTATAACATAAATAGGATGAAGGGCCATTCAATGTAGTCATAAGGTTGGAAAAGTCAATTTTGAGGAACAAGGCTTGTTCCTTGGATTGACAGGCCCATTCCATGCCTTCCTAGACTACAATGATATTATCCAAAATATATCTAGACTTAATAAAGCCAGTTTTCTCAGGACGCACAATATGCGGCAACATGTGTCAGATCTTAAGGGAGAGGGCCTTGGCAATGATCTTGTAGGAGACATTAAGGAGGGAGATGGGTCACCAATTGCAGATATCCTCAAGTTCTCCAAACTTGGCTATGAATTTAATATTACCTTTGTTAATTATACTCCCAAGTGATTGTGATTGAAAGGTTTCAAGATAGACTTTGTGTAGATCAAGGCCAATGGCATCCTAGAAAGTTTTATAAAATTCATAGGAAAAGCCATCACACCTAGGAGCTTTTCCATTCACCATAGAGAAGATAACCTCTTTAAGATCAAAAAGTGTAAGCATTTTCTCAAAAGCATGTGTCTTAGGTGCAAGCTTTTTAGGGGTAACTAAAATGCAAATCTGCAAGGCTTGGTCACGCACGATAGAATTGTCATGCGCAATGAAAATCTTCTCATAGTGGTGCACAAAGGCCTAGAGAATATCACAAGCTCACATAGAGTATGTTAACCTTCCTTGATTCTCTCAATTCCCACTAAGGAATGGTGAGCTGAGAGAGCCTGAAAAAACTCCATTGAAGTCTAATCACCATCCTCCAACCAATGGAGATGGGCCTTGATCTAAGCTTCATGGACATCATGATTGTATACAACTTTCTTTTAGTGATGAAGGGTGGTGAGCCAAATTTGCAAATATGTATTGAAAGGATTCATGGCAAGGGCTTTAGAGGCAGTACTGATATCTTTAATGGTGGCCTTATAAGACCTCCAACAGCACCTAGCCAGTTGTCTGTTGTAAATGCGAAGGAACTTCACAATACAAGTGATGACATCATTCCACCATTAAATCCACCCAACATGTGAGTGGGGTCGAGGCTCAATATTCTAGATACACAAATATGAGTAGAGGTGGGGGCATGAGCCAATAAAGATGTATTCAAAAATAATTGCGTCTTGCAAGTATGGGGGTGACTTATTTGCTAAATGATGGAGAAAAAGATGGGAAAATGGTCAGAGAGAGGCACATCTATCAGTAGAGTGACAAGTAATTCCCTATCTTTAGAGAATGAAAAGAAAGATTGAGTTGTGATCATGGTATGATCAAGCCTTTTAGAAACCTTGTCAGAACCAACTCAAAAGTTGGACCAAGTATGCCAAACCCCACAAGGATGACGACAATTAGTATTGGGATATAAAAAATGCCCAATTTATTGTATATGTAAAACCAAGCTTCTCTCTCCCTAGTTGATCACCGAAAAGGAAAAATACCCTAGTTGTTAGTAGCCAACTCAACCATATTGAAATTCTTGCATAAAACCCAAGTGGCAGGTGGCAAATGATCTATCATCAAATGTCACAAGTGTGAACAATGAACTGCATCATTGGGAGCATAAACATTAGCGATACCAAAAGAAAGATTTTGAAAAGCAACAAAGTCCAAACCTTTTTGTGCATGGGATCAATACCATGTGAACTAATGGAGGAAATTAAGTGAGGTGAGAGAAGAGTAACAACACCATCTTGGCCATCCTAATCATGCTAGGAAGAAAGTAGGCCACTATTCGGCCAAATCACATGACATATTACATTGAGAAGAAACCCAACAATTTTGACCTCTTGAAGGCAAAGGAAATCTAGGTTACCATGCTTACGCCTAGTATCACAAACATAGTATTTTCAAGGGAGCTATGTGAGCCCTTGCACATTCTATGATAGAAAATTCATCGTGCAAAAGAATTCATGTGATTCTCATCCCCCAGAGAGGACAAATTGTTATGGAAAAACATGTTGGAAGAGTCAAGAGAGGGGTCTCCTAGGGAGATGATCCTCCTTTTCTCCCCTCCATCAGAATGATCACTTCAACCATCTGGGCTACGAGCTACAAGAATGGTGAAGGTTATGTGTAGAAATCATGGAAGTTGCTTGCGATGCATGGATCCAAGAGGCCTAAGGTTCTGAACCAATAGAGCCCACCATCCCTTGAGCCTCAAGGTTTGAAATAGGTGGTGGCATTAGAAAAGGAACTAGAGAAACTGGTGGTGCTATGGTAAAGGTAGCCCAACCATTATCATGGGAGAGGTCTTCTTTATAAGTAGTGTTACTTTTACCCTTCTTAATAATCGTAGTCCATTCATCTTTTTTTGCAACCTCAGTAGGCTTAGCCTCTTTAGCTAGTTGCTCATTGCACTTGAGTAAGGGACAATCCCTAATCTTGTTCTCAACAGATTGGTAGCGATAGCAAGTGTTTGAAAGATTGAGATAAAGCACCTTCTGGGTGAAGGTGGTATTACCAATCTAAATATCCACTAGCTTATATATACCTCTATATATATTATGCCGAGAGTAATCATTCTCGAGGCGCCTATTTTCATTTAATCCCAAGGTTATTTTAATCATAGTTGGGATTTATGAAAATGAAAATAGGCACCTCGAGTACGATTACTCTCAGCGTAATATATATAGAGGTATATATAAGCTAGTGGCAATCGCGGCGCAATAGGAAAAGTATTTTTAAATTTTTTTCTTTTTTTTTAAGGTAATTGCTGAATTATTATTATTTTTTTAAATACAATTGTATAAACTTACTATAAAAATGTAATAGTGTAAACTTACTATAAAATTATTCTTGAATATTTTATTTTTTAATTCTATATATGGTGTTTATTTGCATCAGTTTTATTCAGTTTTATTTTAAGCATATTGTTACGTAAAATGTTATATTGAAGAGTAGAGTTATAGTTAGGGTTAGGGTTAGTGTTAGGGTTGGGGTTATTGTTAGGGTTTGAGTTATGGATAGGGTTTGAGTTATGGTTAAGAATAGAGTTACAATTAGAGTCAGGATTAGCATTAGGGTTAGGGCTAGGGTTATTTTTAGGATTATGAATCTTGTTAGGGTTATAGTTAAGGTTAGGTTTAGAATTTGAGTTAGAGTTAATGTTAGGATTAGGGTTAGAATTTGGGTTACGAATATAGTTAGGGTTAGAATTAGAGTTAGAGTTAGGGTTAAGGAAAGGACGAGGGTAAGAATAAGGGTTTAGGTTAAACATATACTTAGGGTTATGATTAGAATTAGAGTTAGGGTTTGAGTTAGAGGTAGAGTTAGAATTGGAGCTCGAATAAGGGCTAGAGTTAGAGTTTAAATTAGGGTTATAATTAGGGTTAAAATTAGGCTTAGGGTTAGGGTTAAAATTAGATTCACGGTTAGAGTTAGAGAAAGGGGTAGAGAAAGGGTTAGTTTTAGGGTGATGGTTAAGGTTAGGTTTATATTTAGAGTTAGGGTTGTATATAGAGTTACATCAGGGTTAAGGTTAGGGTAAGGGTTTGAGTTGGGGTTAAGGTTAGGGTTAGGGCTATGATTTTCATCTAGATTAAAGTAAGGGTTAAGGTTAGAGTTAGAGTTTTGAGTCAGGGTTAAGGTTAGAGTTAGGATTAGGTTACGGTTTTAGTGAAGGTTAAACTAAGGATTAGGGTTAGGATTAGAGTCTAATTATGGTAGAGTTAGATTTACAGTTCGGGTTATATTTAGGGTTAGAGTTAGAGGTAGGATTATGGTTTAAAAAAAGTAATTTTCTTTTTGGCATATTGTAATGTAAAATGTTATAGTCAAACATAGATATATGGTTAGGGACAAAGTTACCATTACAATTAATGTTAACCTTAGGGATAGAATAAGGGTTAGGGTTAGCATTAGGGTTAGGGTTGGAGTTAGGGTTAGGGTTAGGGTTGGAGTTAGGGTTAGGGTTTGAGTTACGGTTATGGTTATTGTTAGAGTTATGATTAAGGTTTGGGTTAGAGTTATGTTTATGGTTAAGGTTAGGGTTAGAGTTATGGTTATGGTTAAGGTTTGGATTAGAGTTATGTTTATGGTTAAGGTTAGGGTTAGAGTTATGGTCATAGTTAAGGTTAGGGTTAGAGTTATGGTTATGGTTAGGGTTAGTGTTATAGTAGGGGTAGGGTTAAGGTTTGAGTCAAGGTTAAGGTTAGAGTGAAGGTTAGGGTTTGAGTCAAGATTAAAGTAAGGGTTGGGGTTAGGGTTAGAGTTCGATTATGGTCGTGTTAGATTTAGGGTTATAGTTATGCTCATGGTTAAGGTGACGGTTAGGGTTAGGGTTATTATAGGGCTCAAGTTAGGGTTATTGTAGGGATAGGGTTAGGGTTTGAGTCAGGGTTAAGGTTAGGTTTAGGATTAGGGTTAGGGTTTTAGTTAGGATTAAAGTTAGGGTTAGGGTTAGGGTTAGAGTCTAGTTATGGTAGAGTTAGATTTAGGGTTAGAGTTAGGGATAGAGTTATGTTTATGGTTAAGTTTAGGGTTAGAGTTATGCTCATGGTTAAGGTTAGGGTTAGACTTATGGTTATGGTTAGGGTTATAGTAGGTCCAAGGTTAGGGTTAGGGTTAGGGTTAGGGCTTGAGTAAGGGTTAAGGTTCTAGAGTTATGCTTAGGAAAAAGTTTTGAGCCAAGATTAAAGTTAGGGTTAGGGTTATGGATAGAGTCCAATTATGGTAGAGTTAGATTTAGGGTTAGAGTTAGGGACAAATTAATGTTTATGGTTAAGGTTAGTGTTACAGTTAGGGTTAGGGTTAGTGTTAGAGTTAAGGTTAGGGTTAAGGTTAGAATTAAGGTTAGGGTTAGTGTTAAGGTTAGGGTTAGGGTTAGAGTTAAAGCTAGGGTTAGCATTAGGATGAAAATTAGGGTAAGGGATAGGGTTTGAATTAGAATTAGGGTTCTTGTTAGGGTTAGAGTTACAGTTAGAGTTAGAGTTAGAGTTAGGGTTAGGGTTAGGTTTAAAATTAGAGTTAGAGTTGGGATTAGGGTTAGGGTTAGAATTAGGGTTAGAAATATAGTTAGGATTAGAGATACAATTAGGTTTAGGGTAAGGGTAAGAATTAGGGTGAGGGTTAGAATTAGGGTTACAAATATAGTTAAGGTTAGTGTTAGGGTTAGAATAAGAGTTAGGGTTAGGGTTAGAGATAGAGTTAGAATTAGAGTTCGAATAAGGGTTGGAGTTAGAGTTAGAGTTAGAGTTAGGGTTATATTACGGTTAGAATTAAGGTTAGGATTAGAATTAGTGTTAGAGTTAGGGTTACAGTTAGTGTTAGGGTTATGGTTAGGGTTAGCATTAGGGTTAGGGTTAGGGTTAGTGTTAGGGTTATGGTTAGGATTAGCATTAGGGTTAGGATTACAATTAGAGTTAGAGTTAAAATTAGAGGTAGTGTTAGTGTTAGTGTTCATATAAGAGTTAGAGTTAGAATTAGAGTTAGAGTTAGGGTTCAAGTTAGAGTAAGAGTTAAAGTTAGAGATAGAATTGTGATCAGGGTTGGATTAGGGTTAAGGTTAAAGTTACTTGATTAGATGTAGGGTTAGGGTAAGAGTTAGGGCTAGGGTTAGGATTAGAATTAGGGTTAGGGTTAGAATTAGCATTAGATTTAGGATTATAAAGGGTTAAGGTTAGGGTTAGGGGGAGAATTAAAGTTAGAGATAGAGTTAGAGTTAGAGTTAGGGTTAGGGTTAGGGTTAGGGTTAAAATTAGAATTATCTAGTTAGAGTTAGAGTTAGAGTTAGGGTTTGTGTTATTATTGCTGTTAAGATGATTTTTGGGTTACTAATCATATTATAGCTGATAAAATTATAATTAATAAATATTATTACTCTAAATTATAATTATAATTTAGAGTTAGGGTTAATTGTAATCACACTCTCTCACATGTCCCATTCTATAATTACACCCCCCCCCCCCCCCCAATAATGTATACCCTCCCCACTCCCCCTACATTGTTCTCTTTGTCCATCTCTTTCTCTACATATATACATCTCTCCCTCCATAATTATTGCCATTGTCTATCACTATCTGTCATACTCTTCATCTCCCCATCATTGTCTACATCTCTTTTGGGCCTTATATATTCTTTTTCTTATTTAGCTCATCTCTCCCTACTCCCCTTCTATATATCTACATCTCCTGCCCCCTCTAATCATCTCTCTCTCTCTCTCTCTCTCCCCACCCTTGCCCCCACTCCACTCTTTCTCCCTCCTTATTTTTCACTACATCTATCTATGTCTACCTCATGTCTCTCACTCTCTCCCCCTTGTCTCACTCTTTCTCTCTACCACATCACCTCATGTGATCTCTCTCTCTCTCCCCCCCCCCTGCCCAACCCCCCCCCCCCCCCCCCCATGCCCTGGGTGCCCCCACCCCACTCTTTCTCCCTCCTTATTTTTCACTACATCTATGTATGTCTACCTCATGTCTTTCACTCTCTTCCCCTTGTCTCACTCTTTCTCTCTACCACATCACCTCATGTGATCTCTCTCTCTCTCTCTCTCTCTCTCTCTCTCTCTCTCTCTCTCTCTCTTTCACACACACACACACACACACACACACACACACACACACACACACACACCATCTTCATGTTTATATATCTCTAAAATGCTCTATGTATTTCTATCTCATTTCTCTCACCCTCTTCCCCTTCTCTCTCTCTCTCTCTCTCTCTCTCTCTCTCTCTCTCTCTCTCTCTCTCTCTCTCTCTCTCTCTCTCTCTCTCTCATGGCCTCTCTCTCTCCACCATCTCCATCTCCATCTATTTTGGACCCTTCTTATGCTTTTTCTCTCCATGGCTCATCTCTCCCCCTCTCCCCTTTTCCTTCTACCCCCTCTAAGGTTATCCTCTCTCTCTCTCTCTCTCTCTCTCTCTCTCTCTCTCTCTCTCTCTCTCTCTCTCTCTCTCTCTCTCTTAAACACACACACACTCACACACACACACACGCACACACACACACACACACACACACACACACACACATTGCATCATGTTATTTATGTCACTCTTTCTCTCTATCATGTCGCCTCATGTTAATTCTCTCTCTCTCTCTCTCTCTCTCTCTCACACACACACACACACACACACACACATCACCTCATGTTATTTGTCTCTCTTTAAATTTGACTTCATTTCTAAAGTTTGTCCCAATTTATAATTTTTGTTTGTATTTCTATAATATAAAATCAAGTACATTTAATAGAACTTAATTATCTTTAACAGTTTTTTATACAATTAATAAATTTAGGTAAAATTTTATAATTTTTATATTTGATTTAAGTAACAATTTTATTATCTTTTCTTTCTTTAATATAAATATTATGTTAAAATTCATTTGTAAAATCTAAAATAATTTCTAAACTTCAATATTTTACAACCTCCAAAATCTTATTATTTTAATAATAAAATAAAATTACATATATAAAAATATTTATTTTTAAGATTTGAAAAAATAATAAACTTTCATATAAAATGAAAATTGCAAGCGAAACAGTAACCAAAAAAGATTTACAGAAAGTTTTTCCTTTCTACTTTACAATTCATTACCAAAATAATAGCAGATTTTCAAAAGAAAGAGAATATTTGTGAAAATAAAAACTTTCTGTAGTTATCTCAAACTGTTATTACTAAGTTTTTCTAGATTTAGTACTATTCTCTGGATGAACTCAGAGATATTAATAATCAATATTTGTAATAATAAAATTAAAAACAACATCAAGACTAACAATAATTATAAAAAAATTAAAAATAGCAGCAACAATAATAATAAGAAAAGAGTAATTTCTTTCAGTGTTTTGTCTCTTCCATGCACCAATTCACCGAATAAGGAAGAGAATGTAACATGCAGTTTGAACTTTGAGTTTTTAGAATCATGAATTTACGCATGAAATAGGGAGAATCAAGTAGTTATAAATTATTAATCACAAGTTCTACAGCTGTCTATGTTTGTTATAACAGCAGTTACGTAGGAATCTTGGGCCAGTCTCATTCGATAAAATTAGATTAAGTACAAAGTTAGTCTTGATTGTAGTGTAGTTAAATAAGCATGTGAAAGTCCATATGAGGCATTTCTCAATATAAAATATGGCAATTGTAATCTATTTTAAGAAGACGAATTAATACAAAAATTGAATTTTTTTTCCCCATTCTCATTTTGTTGTAGCAATTGTGTTTTTGATATTTTTGATAAGTGTTGTAGCATGTTATATTTAACATTAAATTAATCTTTATTATTATATTTAATAGTACTTTCAAACATTATTAAAAAGACTCTAAATACAACCAAATCACATAATCTAAGAACTAAAACATGAGTACCCATCATACGAACAGTTAGAATGCCCAAAATTGCTAAAATAATTGCACCTGCAACTACTGTTACAGAAGCAATTTTGTTCCTCCAATCCGTTATCTTTCTTAGACTAAAGGAGCACAAGAAAAAGTGAGATTGATATTATGAGTTAAAAAATAAATTTGACTGTATTTATAAGCATTTCTGCTCAGAGATTTCCTATAACATTGTGTTAATACCAGATTTCCCTTTTTTTTCAATTGTATTGCTAAGAAAATCACCATGACCGCACTCTATATCCAGAGAAATTATCACATTGGACAAGTCGTTCAACATTGACATAATTATCCGCACCATTTTCCAATGAAGAACCCCATCAAAATGCCATACGCTAGACATCGTGACAAAATTACAAGCCGGTGGGAATGAGCCAGAACCTCTCAATCAGCACTTAACCAATTTAAACCACTGAAAGAATAGGTAGCAGGAAGGAACCTATAAATTGGAGCCACAACAGAGCCAATTCCAAATGCATATCCAGATCCAGAGTCAGTCGTTTACCTTTAATCCATTCCCATTCAGTCCCAGCAACACGCTAATAGCATCAGGAAGCTCCATGCATGAATCAAAAGAAAATGGATAGATCTGGTTAGGAAAGTACATATTGGACCAAAATATTTCAGAAATAGAAAAGAAGACACCCCTAAAACACTCTCGTCAAGCACCATTAACAATGAAAAGTATTATAAAATATATAAATCAAATAGATTTTGAATACAAATCTAAATCTAAATCAAACATGCAAGACTAAACTATTAAATGCAAGCTTAAATAGTTATGAACAGAATTCTAAATCTAAATGAAATTAATTAAAATTGAAATCTAAATCAAAGTAGAATATTATAACTAATTTTGAATTTCAATTTACATCTACATCTAAATCTAAATGAAAATGTAAATAAAAAATAGAAATCTCACCTACAAAAATGTTACTCCAAAATTTCAATTTACTCCTATTCAAAAACTCCAATCTAATCCTTCAATAACCTCCACCTCTTCCTTCCTGCAAAAACATAAAATGAAAATGAAATGAGGAGCCTTGGTTTTATAACTTCTAAGAGGCTTCTCATATCCCCCAACAGACGTCTCTTCACATTCCACGAATTTGTTTCAAATTCCTCCACTCCCCGCAAAAAAAAGGCATGAATGTGCACGCAAAATTATACTAAACAAAAAAAAAATCATATTGAAATTATTTCGCCCCTATTTTTTCGGGCCCTATTTTTTCGGGTCCTACTTTTTCGGGCCCTATTATTTCGGGCCTATTATTTCAGCCTCCATTTGGCTTCCTATTATTTCGGCCAGCTATTATTTCGAGAATTCTTTTTTAATATTTAATTTGGAAGTTTGTAACCGCTTCCAATTCTTTTTTATTGACAAAGAATCTTGGCATATTCTCATGTTGTGATTGTATAGAATGCCTCTCGGTGTAATAATTTCCTTGAGGTACAAGAGAGGTCGACCTCCACACAAACCCTTCACTGAGGGTGAGTGTTGAAAAACCTCTTAAGTTCAAGGCAAATCACCTTGTCGACAATTTGTGTAATAGCTTGCAAAAATGACCAACATGATATTAGGAGACTAGGAAACTCAACCCAAACTAGTACCTTAAGCTTGCAGTTGTTGGAGATAGTAAAGTCTTAAGAGCAACACTGAAAAACCAAAAGGGAAGACCTAACAGACCAGGAACCACAAGTGAACACATGTTCAACCTAGCCAAGGTTGCCAAAATGGAACCAAAAAAAAAAAAAAAAAAAAAACCTTGGTAGGACTCTGAAACCCCTCAAGATGAACACCCTCGGGGGTCCAAACCTTGGAGACCCACTCTCGAAGCATGCTTTCGGAAGGAGTGCAACCAAAAAAATAGCCTATCAAGGTCTGTTGTTCAAACCATGCACAAGTACTGTCAAAATCTTCCACATTATGCACAACATCAGGGGAGGAATTACCTTGTGAAACACCTTGGGGACGAATTTGCACGGACGTTTGCTCGTAGGAGCCATTCACGCCAACACCAGCAGCTAACAACAACAGTAACTGCTAGGTCAGAGAAGGTCAAAGCCATTATAACCTAAACAATATTTTGTAGTAAATGTGGAATGATAGGCAACAAAAAGAAAAAGTTTCAAAAAAAAGTTGTACCCTAAATAAATTCAAATAACATGATATTTTGAATTAAAAAGGGGGACCTAATCAATTGTATGAACATAATTTCTCAAAGTTAATATCAAAAACGACATGAATCAAATTCTAAAAATGTGTTGGACAACATGGAAAACACTAGTCAAAATGTGTTTGTTGAACATGTAGCTAGTCAATATTATTTAGGTGAATACAATGTAATAGACATGTGTCAAATTCTAAGCATGTCTTGAACAATGTCCAAAAGAATAGTCGAAAAAGAAATTGAGAATGTGCACCCATCAAACATCATCCAAGTATTTTTTTTATTTTTTAAAATATTATACACATTATCAATACATCAATATCAATATTTTGTATCTAGTATATTTTAAATTCATATGTTTCCTATTTAACATCTAAAATCAACAATATATACTCTAAAACAATAGAAGTATTATAATCTATAATTAGAAAGGTCAATTCTACATTGAAAAAAATTTGGAATCATCGAACTTATTTTATTTTAACTCATCTTTTAATAAAAATGTTTTAATAAGAATGGTTTTAGAAAAACTACATTTAGTACTGTAAAAAGCAGAAGTCATTTTCGGTAGGCATTCTATATTTGTTCCGTAGATATGATTTTACAGCCGTATTAAATTGAATTCCTCGAGGTGTAACTTGGCGTGCTTAGGATATTCTTATCGTTACTGCACGATTCTCTGCTTACCTTGGCGAGTGAGAAAAAAATTGTTAGCTCTATCGATAAAGCAGACATTTCTAAGCCAAGAACGACTCAGGTGCATCTATATTACACTTCCAGAAAAGGAACAAAGACGACAAGGTAATTAAGTGCACTGCGAATTTGTTCTTGCCAATTAATTTCTAGATTCAAAGCTTTGTTGATATTTGAAGGTTAGATAAGATAGGATTCCTCTTCAAGTTGTTTTTACCTGTTTTAAATGTTACCAGAATCCTCAGACGGGCATTTTATTCCATTCCAGGTTCTCTGTTTTTGTAATGTTGTTAAATATGGTGGGTATTGATGGATATGCTTGACATGAGCATAGATGGTACTGGATTCCCTGGTCTTGGATGGCTTCCGCTTTTTGTTGGCCTATAGTTTTTACTTTTTAATTTGAATGAAATTGTCCTTGGTTTCTTTGTTGATTGGTTGGGGATTTGCAAGCTCGGCCTGCGATCGATCTTTCTAAAAATTTCTTCCAGTGAGCTTGTGAAAAAAATCTGCTCTCTCAAATCAAATGAGCTTAAAGTGTGCATGAGATTAATTCCATAGTATAAAGCTCCTATTCAATTGATGAAATGAATGTGATAAACTGGATTAGCACTAATGTTTGTACTCTTTTTAAAGATTACTACCAGGGATTTGGTTTGCACCCAATCCGCCATGAAAGCTTGTATTTGATTTTTGACGTTTTAGAGGACATCAAATTTTATTCAGCATTATATAGGTTAGGCTTATATGTAACTGGAACAAGAATTACGCATATCTTCAAGAAAGCGGACAATTTCTTTTAAAGTTTTACAAGCTAAGATGTAGATTCAGTGATTGCTACTAACAATGTTGGCTGGGCATAACTGATACCCGAAATAGTAGATTACTTATTACTTCTTAAGTTTGCAGTAATGTCGTTCTACAGCTGGTAGCAGGGGTTTGGGTATTTTGAGGGTCTTTAGATTTTGAGCTGTGGGGTCTCGGGGCTTAGACACTAACTCACACATTTTGGAATACAAAAGTTCAAAACTTGAGTCAGGAACGGTTTTCTTATCCCGCGTCTTTATGTGGCTGTCTAAATGTGTAATTTGTGCTTAAATTTAAGTAATTAGAGTATTCTCATGCTATTTTTCAATCATAGGAAAACGATAAGGGAGACCTAACCTAAGCTATTAAAAATGGGGGCAGGAATAAGCAGCTGCTGCTTATTGAAAAAAATGACATATGGTTCCACAAGATATTTTTCATACTCTAATTTAGCTGTTTGATAAGAAATAAGCAGCAAAAATCAATAATCATAGAGCCACCAGCTCCACGAATTGGGACCACCAGCTTCCCAAATTACTGCTAAAAATGTTGAACAACAGCAACCAGCCAAAATAAGCTTAACAGCCGCACCAAAACCTGCCCTTAGTATGTGCTTGTTGTTGAAAGGCAGATTATAATGGCAACCTGAGAATTATAGGACTCATATCATCCATGCATCCATGCAAAATAGTTTCAGCTATTGTGCTCCTCGTGAGGGTTTGCTTGGTCAGGTTTGAATTAGCTTCTGTTGCATATAATCTGCCATGACCAAGGTTGTTCCATTATATAAGCTCCACATGTTGGAGTTGGATATGTTGTTCTTATAAAAATAGAAAAGAAAAAGACCAAAAGACTGTGCTGACTCTTCTTTACCTATTCTTCAGTTTTCCCCCTTCTACATTGAATCTAAGAGGTGTCAGTGAAATGATATTAAGGAATACTTGAAATTTTCATTTGGTTGGGTCTTTGAGATGTATAATATTGAATTTTGTTTCTGGATTCAATTGTGCATATTATTTATCATCAACATTTTGGATCACACTCTGTGATCTATTATGAGAATGAAAGAGAATCACGGAATGTAAGAGAATCACAGAGTGTGATCCGAAACTTTGGTGCTAAAAAGTATACACATTGAATTCAGAAACAAATATCGAATTGCAGAAATCTAATGTGATTAATTGTTTGAAATTTATGTTGTGGGCTGACCCTTTCATGGTGTTCTTCAGATGACAAGTATCTACTCTGAATCTGTGCATGAGCAGAATGAAGGAAATGATTTGATCGTTGAAACACCTTTATTCATGAGGCCAACTACAGTCACCATGAATTGTAGCACAGGTTGTGGTTTTGCAGATATAAGTAACCGTGCTGCAGATGAGAAGACGAGGAAGGCTTCGGTTAGAAAGCTTGCAACAGCTGTGATATTCTGCGTAATCTTCATGACTGTAGAACTTGTTGGAGGAATCAAAGCAAACAGCTTGGCAGTTATGACTGATGCTGCCCATTTACTAACAGATGTGGCAGGGTTTGCAATATCTCTCTTCTCAATATGGGCATCGAGCTGGGAAGCAACACCTCGCCAGTCATATGGGTTTCATCGAATTGAGATTTTGGGGGTACTTGTGTCAATTCAACTCATTTGGCTTCTCACGGGGGTTCTTGTATGGAGTGCCATTCACAGGATGCTTCATGATAAGGTTTCAGTTCATGGTGCCCTTATGTTTGCTATTGCTACAGTTGGACTTCTTGTAAATATTATCATGATTTTCTTGCTTGGTCATGGCCATGATCATGATCATAGTCATGGCCACAGTCACAGTAAAGGGCATGATCATCATAATCACGGGCATGATCATGTTGAGAAGGCTAAGCACGACCATAATCCTAAAGTTAAGCATGCTCATGAACATGCCCATAAGCACAAAGATGTCCATGAATGCGGTGCTCACGAACATGGTCATCATGATCATGACAAAACAGAGCTGTCTGAACCTTTGCTTCATGATGTAGAAAGGGCCGAGCATTCAACTCATGATCATAATGCCCATTCAGAGGAGGATAATGTTACTTTGGATCATGATGTGGCAGGGAAAGAGAAAGATGGTCACTCAGGGTTCAATATAAATGTGCAAGGTGCCTATCTTCATGTTTTGGGGGATTTGATTCAAAGCATTGGTGTCATGATTGGAGGAGCAATCATTTGGATATATCCCCAATTGCAAATTATTGATTTGATATGTACTCTTTTCTTCTCATTAGTTGTACTGGGAACCACTATAAAGATGTTGAGAAGTGCATTGGAGGTTTTGATGGAGAGTACACCTCGTGAGATAGATGCTAGGGAGCTTGAAGAAGGGCTGTGTTCAATTCCTGGTGTTTTAACAGTGCATGAACTACATATATGGGCCATTACAGTTGGGAAAGTCTTACTTGCATGCCATGTGAGGATTCTGGCAGATGCAAATGCTGAAATGGTTCTTCATAGGGTAAAAGCCTATATTGAGAACGAGTACAAAATTAGGCATATCACCGTGCAGATTGAGAGAGAGACTTGATAGACATCTATGCGTATGAATATCATCTTTTTATCTGTACTGGTTCCATATTGAATTGTGGTTCCTGTTCACATACTTTGGTTTTCCTTCAAGTCAGAACTTGCATTTGATTTAAAATTAAAAGGATGGGAAATGTGCCCTGCTACTGGGGAAATTTCAATAGCTATTTGTATGATCATTTCATTTGATGTCTGTTGCTTTCGTTCATAATATTCTCCAACTTGAATATGTAGGCCATGCTTTGTTGGAGATTAACACAGAAGTAGGAAGAAGATGCAATGTAAAAACTCACTAAAAAGCACTGTTCCATTGTGAACATGATTTTTTGTAATGAATATGTTAACGCCACATGCTGCATTCTCCAATTTTGAAGTTCATTTACATGAAGAACATATTTATACAATGCCTTATTCATTGCTAAGATAGGACAAGATGTGATAACAGATTCCATATACAGTAAAACAACTGTAGTTTATAACTTGTCATCCATTCCCTTCATCTAAGGATTTTTGGATGTGAAGCTTACTGAATTGGCATGTTGTATTGCAAGCATTGGAGTTGAATTTTCGAATTCCCAATGCATTGGCAATAAGGCTGATCAGTTAACTTCTAACAACTATTTGCAAGAAAATAATGACAAATTATCTCACACTGATGAGAATCTTTAATTTGAACCTCTCGAACATTCGAATTCATTTAGGATATCTTCCAATATTCTGAGAATTGAAGTTGAATCAATGAGACATTTTAAGTGCCAAGATAACTAGAGTAGCTAAGATACTTATATGGATAGCTTCTAAAACCCAAGTTTAGATTTTTTAGAAGATAATGCAAGCAACCCACTTCAGCTGATGGGAATGAAGAAGTGGGTAATCTTCTACCATATTGAAGGATATGAGGTAATTTTTTAAGTTGTAGGAACTGAATGCAAGTGGTTATTCTTTTTCTCTATTAAGACAGCAGATCTTGCAGTCCATGATATTAAGTAAAATGCTTTTAAAATAATTTGTGCAAAAGTGCTTTCTTCTGCCCTAATTTTTGTTAGGGAAAATAGCTGAGCAAATAAACAGAGAAAAAAGGAAAACTGAGCAAGAATAAAACATACTGCGCTAATAAGGAATAAACAGCAACAATCTACAGAGTACACACAACCCTTCGAAGAAACTGGTCAACCTATTATTAATCAATCAACAGCAGTTATCTGCAGCTTTGTTACATTACATTGCATTGCATTGACATCTTATCTACATACAAGTGATATATTGAATATATAAAATACAAGAGTACCATTAACAGGTGCGAAAAACCAATTTGAAAGACCATACTGGGCACCAACATCTGGAACTACTAGCAGGCAATTCTAATGCGTGTGGTTACATATACCGATAGTTAACCGACAGACTACAACTGCAATCGATAGTTAACCGATAGACTACGACTACATCTGATACAGATAATTAACTGATAGAGTCAGCAAATTACATCTAATAACTTCATTCAATTTTATGGATAGTAGATATTGAATCCTTGTTTCTCTATTAAGTCTAGAACATAAGTTTTTGCAGTTTATTACTATTACATAAAAATCTGTGGGAAACAAGTTTGTAGAAGATTTTGCATCGTAAGCACTCAAAGTCAATTAGCTGTTTTTGTAGGGCTTAGTCATTGAGTCCTTATTTATTATTTTCTGAAAGTGGTCAATACAAAGAAAGTGTGATAGTGAAGCAAAGCTCAGTGATTCCTGGTGTTGACCAGGATGATTAATTGGTACTATTAAATGTTCAAGGATAGTCTGTAATCTATGAGGACTAGCGGTGAGTCAAGGTTTTGGAAATTTGGTTCATGTGACAGAATGTTACTTAGAGGGATAAAAGAAAGTACAAAAGAGGTGTTCTGGGATGATAAACAACTCAGGATTACAGGTAGGTTGAGTAACACCTGAAATGCTTTATAATCTTGTAATACGTCTAGAGAAATTTTTTCAGTGTCATTTCAGTGGTTAGGAATGCTGCAAGAAGAACCCCAAATTTTTTTTCTACATTCACATTTCCTTTAGAAGGTCAAATATAAATTGACCTTCGGATCACATCTGACCCATACTTGAATTTTTCAATTCCATCATGATGGTTCAACCCTCCGGGCAATACATAACTACCGATCTCTTTGATATCGTCACTTTTCGTGGATTCTATAACTATTATGATTGCACACATCTTGAGGAAGCTATTTACTAGATGTTGTATGATTTGATTTGTAAATTTGGAATTTGTAAGAACCTTTAATTAAGGGAAGGGTAGAAATTTCTTTAATATAGAGAATTATAAATTTAGAAGGGTCAGCCTTCTAACAGAGAAGAGTACTTATATATTTATATCTTAACAAATCTAACATGTGAGACTATTTTAAAAATAATTAACCTTTATTCAAAATATTTAAGTTGTATGTTTTATCAAAAGTTCATTTGGTCAAATATCTATATGTTCCATTCCTCCCAATAGAAATGTAAATAAAAGTAATAGATTCCAAAGCCACACAACCTAAGAATCTATCTGATAATCAAAGCTAAGTCCCAATTGTCCAAGTAAAATAAGATTCACAAATAATAATTTTACAATCAAGAACAAAACTTATCTATACAACATACAAAATGGCTAGAGCCTTCATGTTCTTATTTTTATGAAACCCTTATAAATTGGAAAAATATGTTGAACATTACCAAATCTATCACTCTACTCCACTAATACCAACATGACCACGATTCTCTCAAGAAGAACCATTAGAGTTAATTTTTAAAGCTCCTTAAGGCAGAGGGATCCAATAACCCTTGCAATTTACCTTGGACGCAAACGATGTATGTATCTATTTCTCTTGACCTACCTACCACTTGCCCCAAGAGAAGGATTAAATCTTTGAAGAGGAAAATTGAACAAACTACAGATATCAACATCTCTAGGATCCACAACTCTAGCAAAGACACACTTTTCTAAGACAATATATTGAAGAGAATGAATAACTTTCCTGAAATGTTGAGCAACCATCCTAGTATCATGTAAAATATTTAGGTTCCTTTCCAACCAAGTATGTCATATAATGGAAGAGGGTCCAAGAACCCATACAACTTAATGAAAAGAAGTCTTAATTGGAGGCCTACCACAATGGTCCCAAAATTGGGCCAAAGAAGAGACATGCCAATAGGCCTAATCAAACTCCTTATGAGAAGTGTCAAATCTTTTTATTTCTACCAATGCCAAGTAGGGTTTTGAGAGAATCAAATAATCAATCACATGTTGGCACTAAGAGTTAAGTGAAGAAGCAAGAGCTCGTAAATCTATCTAAGGTTTACTGTTATTTTGTTGATTTCCAAATGGCATTTGATACTGCTCCTAAGCAAGTTATTATCCAAAATCATTGAGTTTTACAAAAATTCCAATACATTTTATTATTCTTCTATAACACTATATGGTAAGGTGATTGGCCAAGTTCAAACTCTACTTGAGTTGCATAGGATATTAATTCTACCATTGATATTAAATCGGGTTCTCTACCATCTCTTGTTTTACTTTGCCTCTACATGGATGAACTGGAGATCTTTGCAATTCAAGGACAAATATGATGGTTGTAGTCACTATGGTATTAATAATCACTATTTTTTTAACAACTGACACAATTGTCATCTCGCATAATATTGTTCATTTGTGACGGTAGCTTAATATTTGAAGTTTTCTTTGTGATGTGCATGTTTTACATTTGAACTTGAGGAGAAATGTGGCCATGGTTTCAACAAAAGCTAAGAAAAAAACACATGTAACTAATCTCAATCACACGTTATATTTGGTTAAAGTAGTTTCCCATTATACTTAGCATGGTCTACCTATCATGAGATCTTCATTTATTATGCTCCTTTTTGTACAATAAACAAATTATGTAGTAGCTATATTGCATTGAATATTCTAGAGAAAAGATATATTAACTCCAATTTCAAAGATATGAAAACACAATGAGGTAGATTTTCTAAAATTTAGTGTCGCAAACTATATTTTAGAGTCATGAGATTTGAGGATCTTGCCTTTGAACTACCAACTAGCTTGAGTTGATGAAATTCTTATTTCCATATCTTCAAACGTGTTGATAAAGAGATAAGTTCAATGCGTAATTATTTTGGCTGAATTTTCCATTCACCCTCTTAAGATTATACCAATTTTTCATATGGTGAGATTGCTCCATGGGTTAAGATGCATGATAGATATGAGAATTGAGCATAATAGATATCAATTAGGATTTTAATAAATTTAAATCTTCTATTAATCTATGTGAATAAAGGAAGAAGAAGAATTGGGGTGTCTAATGTAAGAGTTTCATATAAGGATTTAATATTGAAATCAATTGTCTTCATCCTAATACCTTATCTATCAATACCTCATACATGTTGAGAATAGACATTGATAGAAGCGTTATCAATGAAATATACAAAGCCCACATATAGAAAACTTAAACAAAATTGATAGAATAATTATCCATAGAAATACAAGACTAAGTGAAAAGAAGATTTCACAAACATCGCATGGAGCTAGTGCACTTTAAGCTAAGAGATCAATACACTTGTAGACTTTGTAGAAATGAACTAGTACTAGAAGATAATTTCTTTTTATATTTCTAATGAATTATGAGATATGTGATAGGTTTTGTTACCTCTTTAAAAAATTCATGGATTTCTATGATGTCTAAATCGTTACACTATCAAATATTTGTACTTTTGTTCATCAAAAAGATTAAGCATGGAGCTAGTGTACTTTAAGCTAAGAGATCTATACACTTGTAGACTTTGTATAAATGAACTAGTACTAGAAGATAATTTATTTTTATATACATCTAATGTATTATGAGATATGTGATAGGATTTGTTACCTCTTAAAAAAAAGCATGGGTTGCTATATGTCTAAATCATTTTCACTATCAAATATTTGTATTTTTATTGATCAAAGAGACTATGTAACATGGTCTCCATTATTAAGAGTCATCAATGTAAGCCTAACATCAATAGCTGTAAGAATTTGGTATAACTCTAATATCATGTAAGAATGTGCCTGAGGCAATGCCAAGATCTAGAAGCTCAAGAGATAGCACAAGAGAGACAAGATATGATCAAATGAGAATGGATTGATCAAATAATTGGATAATTGTC
This sequence comes from Cupressus sempervirens, assembly GCA_028749045.1. Lineage (NCBI taxonomy): Eukaryota > Viridiplantae > Streptophyta > Pinopsida > Cupressales > Cupressaceae > Cupressus > Cupressus sempervirens. The sequence continues at coordinate 682,753,453 of CM053793.1, read as the reverse complement.
CATGAATACATCATAGAAGAGCCTTGTATATAAAGGCAACTGATATGTCTAGGAGTCATGCAAAGAGACAAGCAACAACTAAGCACATGTCCACCAAGAGTGGATTATCCCCATTGTGCATGAATGTATGTGCAACAATGAGAGGATAAGAATGTAAAGATGTATCTCATAAAGAGATGCAGTAGACAACATGTGCTCAATTGGAGTGCAAACTACTATGTTGTCTACATGACAACTCATATGAATATGCAAACTCCTAGGTGTCTACATGACAACTAATATAAAAATGCATTAACCTAAGTAAACTTAAGAAATTTGTAAATAGTAAATACTTATTTACACCAACACCGTAACTTAGGGAAATGTACTTAAACTCACAAAAGCTAGATAATAATGCAAGATGGGTCTCAGCTACTAGGCCATGTTAGGTACCCATGTACAAGATGCAAGTGCAAAAAAAGATACAATGCAATCTCTCATGGGAAAACCCCCCTCCAAAAAGAGAGATAAGTACAATAACAAAAAATGAGAGAGAAGAAGACCTTATGGGAGGAAAAGATCCCCCCCCCCCCCCCCCCCCCCCCCATAAGAGAGAAGAAGAGGAAGATAGACCAAGTAACCCCCTCAATGTAGAATGTACACCTATGGTAGATGGTCCAGGCTTGATGTAGAAACTGCTCCATGAGTGTAGAACAACATTCCTCCCCTTAGGAAGAAATAGAACCAAAGGTGTATCAATGAAGCCTCCCACATGTGTAGGAAGAAACCCCAAAATGTATGAAATCTCTAAAACTTGCTCAAGTGTCACCATGTCAATACTGAAAGGTGCCTCCTCCAAATCATGTGTACTATGCCACTCTGCTAAAAAAGACAAATCAAACTCAATTGAGGATGAATGTAGAACCTGCATCAAAGACTCAAATATCTCCTTTGAAAATAAAGTGACCTCCTTCAACTGTTGTATCAAAGGATCTACCATCATGTCAACCTCGAAAGACTGATCAAGTAGAGAATGAAGCTGAGGGTGAGCATGCTCCCTTGCAACAATTGAAGAAGGATCATCTTCACCAAAGAGAAGATGAATGTCATTAATAGTGTCTCCCAAATCTATAATGTAGGACTCCACAAACAAAATAGAAATGTCTGTCAAGTAGTTATCCCATGGAACTAAGTCTAGAAGACAATGAATATCCTGTTGTACTGAATCACTTGAATCAATGGCTACGTTAATACAATTATCATCAGGAACAACAGTAGATGCAATATCTATAGGAGGAGAAGAAATACTTGACTCAAGAACTTGATCACATTTGAGAATACCCAAGTTCAAGTAGCCAAAGTCCTCCTCAAAGTCTAAATCAACACTAGAAGTGTGATCAAAATCTGTTGAAGAATCTACTAATAAATCATTGTCATCATCATGAGAAAAATATGAGAAGTAGTATAGCCTAGATGCATGATCAACCACCTCTGTAGAAATGATTTGTCTAGTCTCCAAGTCTCTAATAAAAACTGAATCAAGTGTAAATTCCATAGTCCTTCCTCTATCTCCATGAGTGAGCTGATAGATGGAAAGAAGATTATGACTTAGGTGAGGTACACACAACACATCTTTAAAGTATCCCTCCCTTTTATCAATAGTTCCTTTCCCAATCACATTCATGTAAGTATGATTGCCCATCAAAATAGGTGGACTATGACAAGGATCAAATGATGAAAACATAGACTGTGAAGATGCCATATGACAAGAAGCCACTAAATCTAAAAGCCACCTCCTTGAATCTTGACTTGAAGTAGCTACTAAGGCTTGACCTTTGCCCGTGTGATCCTTTCTTTTATCAAAATTTGAATGTGAAGAAGAGAATGAAGTGGTCATTCTTGACGGTAGACCAATTTGATTCTTCTTAAGAAGATTCTTGAGTTCATCTATCTCCTTCTTATAACAATGATGTTCTTCATGTCCATTCTTCTTACAATATGCACAAGTAAGAAACTCCTTCTTGGATGATCACCCATATTTTTGAAGTTATCTTGTGGTGAGGAGGTTTAATGTTCTTTCTCTTTTTTTTGAATTTTGTTGCCATGATTTCTGCTTCTTATTAGACCCTTTTCTTTGATTCCCTTTACTAGCCACCAATGCTTTAGAATTTGAAGACTTGAGAATCCCCATGCTCATCAAATTTGATTGTTCTATCATCAACATCTCTATTAAGGAATCAAATGAAGGCATGGTGTAGGAAGAACCTAAGGTTAAATTATGAGTGTTAAAGCTCAAAACAAACTATGCATACTCTAGAGGAAGTTGTCTCATCAAATTATAGATCAATTTTTCATCCTCTATGGTAATTCCACAATCCTTAACCATTGACCTTAGCTCATGTGCCATGATATAGTCTTGAATTGTGTCAAACTCCTTTGGATCTAATGACATGAGATTTTCATCAAGTTCAAAATCTCTAGCTTTGTCTACTTTTGCATACAAGCTAGAAAACTTATCCCATGCTTCCTTTATTGTTTTAACATTATTAATATGAAAGATAAGATCTTCATGTACATACTTCCTCAAAGTACCAATAGCAATCTTATTGTTATGATTCCATTCATTTAGTTTATTAGGATGAGATGGTGCAACCATGGTTCCATCAACATAATCAATTAGAACTTTTTCCATCATTTTACTCCATGCTCTAATTTTCCATGTAGCATAATTATGTGGAGTTAAAAATGGAAAAACAAAATAACACAAGAGAAAGAGAAGTGCAAACACTCAAGACACACCCCCCAAATGGATGATTTGGCACATTATACTTATTGCATGTACAATTTCCACTTGTCAAAATGAACCAAAGTGGACTTCTGACCTTGATGGTTATAATGTAATGATCCCATTTTTTGGCCTTCACGTTCTCCAAAGTCTAAGTGGAGGATAAGAAAAAAATTAAATTAATTTCTTATAAAGTCATTAAATAAATTAAAATTAAAAAGTGGCTTTATATTTAATTAATTTAATTAATTATTGTATTACAAAGGAGATGCGTCTAGAGAGTGTGTATTAATTATTGGAAAGGTGGAAGCCTCTAGAAGCACAATTAATTATTGCAAGAGAGGAGTTTCTAGAGAGTGCGTTAATTATTGGAAGGGGGAAACTTCTAGCACTTGCAATTAATTAATGTTTTAGTTCTTTCTAGAAGGGTGAAGGAATAGGATAAATAGGGGTGAGAGTCTCATTTTTTAGCATGGGATTATTGTATTGAATGATTATGACTTGCAATTGATAACAGCTTGGATGTGTGAATCACACTCTTTTTTTTGGCAATAGAAAACATTCATTCTTTGTTGTAACATTCTAGACGTCATTCCTTAGGGTTTGGCCTTTGGAATACATCTCTTTGTACTTGATTGCAACATTTTTAGAATTAATATAATTTCAGCAGTTGATTCAACTTTTGGGCATTCTTGGGTGTCCATTACATATAACAACAAATATGAAGATATATCAAACTCAACAAGATAAGACACAAGACCTCTCAAGGATCTAATTAATTACAAGTGCCAACATAGGTCAAAAAATGACCAAATGTTGACAGTACTATGTCCACTCAAAATTACTCCAAACTGATACTAGATCTAGAAAGTAGACAAAAAATCATGCACTTTCAAAAAAATAGCACCTAAATATGTGTCCATATGAGCTTGAATGAAGCTTCTAAAGTTGTAAAAGTCAGGATTTGTGATTTTCAGAAAAATTCAGGAATAGGGATTACAAACAACATGTGTAGATCATGAAATTATACCCCAAAACAAAACAGAAAATTGCTCAAAAAAAGAGTCCATATGAGGGAGATATCATTGTTTGAAAATTAATTCTGTAAATATTTTTCCTGAATCACCGCCGTCACACCTCCAAAAATCAAATGACTCTAGATTTCACCTCAAATGTCTAATTTTGATGAAACAAAAGTTGATTTAGGGGTTTTTTCACCTTTTGAATGTGATGCCAATATCTTATTTGCACTAGAAAGCTCCAAGCTTAACTTGTAAAAAAAATCTCTCCAATGGCTATGTAATGAAACTCCTATGGCTTCTAATAACATGTAAGAATTTGCCTAAGGCAAGAATGAAATGCCAAGATCTAGAAGCTCAAGAGATAGCACAAGAGATACAAGATATGATCAAATGAGAATGGATTGATCAGATAATTGGATAATTGTATGAATACATCATAGAAGAGCCTTGTATACAAAGGCATCTAATATGTCAAGGAGTCATGCAAAGAGATAAGCAACAACTAAGCACATGTCCACCAAGAGTGGATTATCCTCCATTGTGCATGAATGTATGTGCAAAAATGAGAGGATAAGAATGTAAAGGTGTATCTCATAAAGAGATGTAGTAGACAAGATGTGCTCAATTGGAGTGCAAACTACTGTGTTGTCTACATGACAACTCATATGAATATGCAAACTCCTAGGTGTCTACATGACAACTAATATTAAAAATGCATTAATTTAAGTAAACTTAAGTAAAGTGTAAATAGTAAATACTTATTTGCACCAACAATAGCCAACAAAACAATTTCTTTGATCTCCATTCTATAGGAACAAGTGTGCTCATTGTGAATGATGATTTTTCTTTCTTTTCCATACAATATTTTTGTTTTAAATATCTTTCTCTTGCATTTTCTTTAACTTAGTTAGTAATGTATAATAGTTCATATATAAATGTTAATAGTTTAAAAGAGAGGGTTGAAAACATTTGGAGCTCTTATATATTCCCAATTCATCTAGTAAAATGATTCTTCTATTCATGTACTTAGTTTTTGTGGGTAATCAATGAGGAGAATCATCAACATAACAAGAGACAAAATGCATGAAAGTTCTTACCAATATAATGGGAAGAGGAGAGAAGAATATAACAATAGATATGATGATAGAATGAGACTAAGAGAGACAGAGGGATATAAATAGATGGAAATGCAGTGATAAAGAGGAAAATAAGGGAAAAGGGTGTGTGTGTGTGTGTGTGTGTGTGTGTGAGAGAGAGAGAGAGAGAGAGAGAGAGAGAGAGAGAGAGAGTATAAATACTTTTGGCTACACCATATCCTCTAGAATCATAGTCCCCTTACCAATAATAACTAAAGTTGTTACTTGGTGGAGGATGGATGGACTACAATAAAAGGAAAAAAGAGAAAGCCATCCATTCCCTCTTTTGATATGGCACTACTATCAAATAAGAAGGGTTCAAATGGGAAAGTCCGATGTTGGCCTTTCTCTTGGCTTTTTGCCAATTGTCCCCTAGCTCTTTTGGCTTATTGTTCTTTGTAGTGTGTTTCACCATGGGGTTTCAAGAGCTCGGTAAAAACCTAATTTTGTGGCTGCAGTGTTTTATTATAAGTTTCCACTTCTTTTTTCTTGGTGACATGTTTCACCTTGAGTTTCGAGTTACACGTGCCTGTTCAAAACCTATTTGTGTGGCTGATGAGTACTGTGTTATCTATGATGCCACTCTGGTCACTATGTCTTGTTTGGCGACCTGTTTCACCTTAGGTTTGATGTTATGTTTGGTTTGGGCTTCGTTGAAATTTTCTAGATTTGTAAAGGGTTCCAGTGTCCCTTCAAAACCTATTTTTATTATCAAAAACTAAATTTGTTACAAACAAACTTAAAATACAACTAAAAAATACATATAATTAATGTTTGTTTAGTGATTAATCTAATGCATAACATTTTTTAATTTATTTATTTTGTCTTATAATAATCATGATAGATTGTAAATAATAATTTGTTTCAAATATCAAATCTCTTTATTACATCTTATTATATGCTCTCCCCCTTTTAAACTTTTCTTGGTTATACTCATATCACTCCTAAAAATTGAATCATGGTGATAGGTCACAAAATGGATTGGAAATGTTGATGCAATAAAAAGATTACGAAATATAATCTAAAATTAAAGGGATTTTTTAATAATAATTTTAAAGATTTTTTGAAAATTTATTAGTAAAATTAAAAAATAATTATGATCATTATTACATTTGAATAATTATTATGAATAGAAGGTTAGTCAAACTTTACTGAACATTTGAAAAAAAATGCATTTAATAGAATTCACATTTTTATAATTAGAGACTAGGTGATAAAGTGCATGGGTACATTAGTAATGGAAGGTGGATCAATTGGAGTCAATTTTTTTATCAACAATCAGGGGCTATAAATCATTGCTTAGGAATTGACTGATAATCTAAAGCACATGAGACTCCCTCAAACTAACATTGAGGACAAAATTCTTTAGGCCCATATGGCCTTATGAGGCTTTATACAAAGTCGGCCTATGATCTCACTTTAACTTTGCCAATTTCTAGTCTTGAATGGAGCAAAAAATGTAATAAACACATCATTTCCAAATAAATAAAAAATGTGGTGGACCCTTCTACATGGGAAAGTGCCCACCCAAGATAGCCCTATTGAAAAAGGGTTTAGCTAAGCCAATAGACATGTCATGTGAAAAAAATAACAGGAAACCATTAATTGCCTCTTTATTCACTTTGAGGTTGCTACATTTATTTGGCAATAGGTCCTCAATAAGTTGAGGCTCAATTGGACTATGGATGTGGATTTTAAACAATTTGTTAACTAGGTTAGCCTCTCTAACCACCCTTTCATCCCTATCAAATTTTGATCTTCTCTACTAAGTTTCCCAAAATCAATATTTTTCAAGTCTGTCAAATCTGCATTATTCTTAATATTATCACAGAGGTTTTGGTGGATGACTTACCACTCTAAACTAACTTGTATGTTCAGATTTTGTCCTTTCATCATCAGTCTCTGGTTGTGCAATGTATTTTCTCCTTTGTTTTTTTTTTTCTTTGGCCTTTCTTGTTTAGTAGCCTTAGTCTTTTCTTTGGCTTGCTCTTTGGCCTTTTGTGTAGTGGCCCTTGTGTTTGTCTTGGTTGTCAATGTTGTAGGCTTTTCTTGGCAATCTTTTTAGCCTTTGTCTTTGTCACCAGCTGAGTTTTGGCCTTTCTCTTCTTTGGTTCTACCTATTCTGGTGCTTACTCTGCTTCCTTGGCACCCTCTTCTTCAATGTCCTCACCCATGCCTTGGGTTAAAGCTAGAGGTTCTTGGACTTGTTCCTATTCTTCCTCTTCATCCTCTTCTTCTTCTTCACCAAATTGGACCTTTATTATGACAACTAAGTTCAATATACAAACTCCTAAGTGTCTAGAAGGAGATAAATAACAAGATCTTCCATGAAGAAGAAAGCACCCTTCAGGTTACCTTACATTTGAGTCTATAGATGCCATTAGAGAATGTAACTGCTAGTCATTGGAAAAGTTTAGACTCAACCCCCTCTCTTGAGGATATTGAAATTGTGAAGGACTGGAACCTTATATAAGGTTTTAACAAGATTGAAAGTACTATAGAAGTGGTTATAGATAATACCAAATAGGCTCCTCCATTGACTAGATGGTGTAAAATTATTTCTAATGGGAATGTGATAGACTCATAGAAGAGAAACATGCAAGTGGAGGCATCATAAGGGACTATGAAGGTAAATGTATGGAAGCCTTCACGAGACCTCTAAGAGATCACACATTTAATCAAGCTGAGGACATGACACTCTTTTGGGGTCTTAACATTTCCATGACTATGATGATAACTAAAATTAAAGTGGAGGGTGACTGTAAAGTTATTATTCAAGATATCCAAAGGAAGACCGGTGATGGGTGGAGAGTTACTACAATTCTTGATGATGACATCATCAAACTTCTTAGATTCCATAACCATTAATGTGGGCACATATATATGAAGGAAAATGCAACTGTGGACTCCATGGTTGGCACTAGGCTGCAAATGGAAGAGTTAAGATGCTGGAGGGAGGTAAATCAACTTCTTGAAGACACAAGGAACCTCGTTAGGAGGGGACATATGGGAATAAGTTACCATGTTTAAAGTCATTTGGTGGGCTACATGGAAGAGTTATAAGGGTACTAAGGGTTACCCTTTCTTTAATTCTAGATTTTTTGGTTTTTGAAAAGATACTTGGCAAACATTAGTTATGGGTTGGAAAGGTAATTTTGAGCTTGGTTCGAGAGAGTATAGGCACAAGTTATTAATGATTTTGCATCTTTATGGAAAGATTTTGAGAAATTATATTTCCAATGTGGCCATAAAAATATTTAATTACAAAGGCAAGTTGTGTACAAAGCATTTACAAAAAATCAAGGCTACGCACATGTATGGATAGTCAGATTACTTAATCATTTGGTACTCTCATCATTGTCACTATGGCAATAAAAAGAAAGGTTATAGACACCTCAAAAATGGATTTTTGAATTTCATTCTCTCCGTTGTGCGTAAAATTCGTTCTCTATATCTCTCTAAGTATTTCAAAATGGAAACCATGGGTGGGAACAAGCTCTACATAGAGCTTAATAGGATAGACATTGCATTTAGAAAAAATATGAAGGCCATGTTTGTGTGTGAGGAAGGAGACATGTAATAGTTCATGGAATGTATGACCATTAGGCATGATGAAAGTATTTGGAAGCAGTTTCTAGCATCCTATAATGATAGGAAGGTTATGGTGAGAGGCCTAACCTTCAAAGTTAATGAAGAGGTCATTGCTAAGGCCATGGAAAAAAAACTAGTAAGATGTATGATTATGAAGCCCTAAAGAAATTATTGAAGCCCTAAAGAAATTATTCAATCCCCTAGAGGAACCACTCAAGAAGCAAGATGGGTTTAGCATAGAAGATCACCCAGGTGTCTAGAAGGATGCCTGCCACATCATAATGAAATACTTCACCCTTGAAGGTAAGTTCACTAGTTACTACTTTTATCACCTTCCTCTCCTAAACCATTTGTACCATAAAGTCTTAATTTCAATTCTATTCTACCTACTTAATTCCATAGAAAAAAATATTGAAGATAATTGTAAAGGTAAGGATAATGCTATTTTGCACCAAGAGTTTTTGTTTAGTCTATATAATTTTCACCATGCATTATGCCCTCTAATCAATGAGCACATTGTTATGCATTCTACCACTCCTCCTAGGTCCCTTGATGTTGGCCCTTCCAGGCATGGCATAAAAAGTTCCAAAATTAAATCATCCTCCCAACTTGACCCTAGTGAAAAATCAAGTGAGCTTACCAGGTCCCCTAAAAAATGCAAGAGAGAGGTGCATGTTGTGGAATTGGGTGACATTATTGAAACCCCTAGAACTCGTATGTCTAACCAACTTGCTAAGGAGAAATGAAAGAAAGTATTGACAAAAATTAAAGGTTTGGATTCCAAAAAAAATATGTGGCAAAATTTGGGAGGAAATTTCTTTCCATTCCTTGAACAAGTCCATGGACTCTCCCCTCCCTCTAATGTCAAGAACACCCCCCTTCTCTCCCCCTCTAATACCTAGGTTAAAAACCCTATCTCAAACCTCAAACCTAACCCCTCTTTCATGGAGGCGACTAAGGACACCAATGGCTTGATGCCTAGTGGGTTGTTGGGAAAGATGAAGGATAAGCATGAGAAGTGGGAAGCGGTTCTACAAGAACTAAGAAGAGAGGTTGACACCTTCAACATGAGAATTGAAGATTCAAACAATTTTTCTATCAAAGTGATGTATGCCTATTCAGTGATGATGTGTATGTTGCATGAGAAGATCTCTAGGTCCAAGCCTAAGACTGATGAAGACTATAAGGATGTATTCTAGTTCCTTAAAGAAGAGCGGACTTCCACACTATTGTTGAAGTGGTTGGGAGGCAATTTAGCTTTTAGTTTTATGGTTTTTTACTATCTTTTTATTAAGAGATTGGTTGGCTTTAGAACTTTTACTAGCCCTGTGAGGTGTAGACACTATGTTTTTATTATTATGTTGGAAGATTCTACTTTTAGTACTATTGATACTTTGAGCTTTATGTTTTTTGTTTTTGCTAGAGGCAAACTGTAGGTTGTTGTTTGTGTACTGAAAAGGTTCTAGTGCTATTAATATGCTAGAGTTGTTACATGGGTCAACACCCTCTTGCTACTTTTAATGATCAAAAATATTTTTATAATTAATAAATATAAATAACATTTTTTAAAAACAATATTCTATTGAATTATTATAAGTATAAGAATTAACAACCTCATTAAAAAATTATGTTGAATAACATAATATTATGAAGTTTATAGAATAGTGAAATAAAAATGTAATGTCATAAAATCTAATTTCACACTTACCTGGATATAACATATTTTAAAATAATTATATTAATTATAATATAATTAGTAAATATATGCAAGAGCCTACAACGCAATGGTAACTTGTGAGCCTCTCATGTGGGAGGTCTTCAGGATTTGAGTCTGCTCAAGCTTAACACATAATAATAATAAATTTTAACAAATAATAACAATTAATCTAAGATTTGGTCATTTCTCGATCAAATACACACACACACACACACACACACACACACACACACACACACACACACACACACACACACAAATAGTTTTAAAATGATTTTTAATTAAATTGTTATAATTGTAAGAATTAATTCAACTTCACTAAGATATTTTTTGAATGTAACAATTTCTATCGATATTATTCTTATCATTCATTTATTTTTATTAACTATAAATAAATTTTACTATTATTATTATTATTATTATAATTAATAATTTTGAATTATAATATTAGCAATTAATTTCATTTAATGTGAAAGATGATTTGTATTTATTTTTTTATTATTAGTTATCTTTTTTTTTAAATTAGTTGTTTATTCATTGTACAACATGTGTTTGCATATATTAATGAAATGATAGACAATTATTAATAATTTGTGCTATTTAAGTTTTAAAAAGAAATAAATAATTTTTTCTCCCTATATTTTTTGGTTTAGGTTAGTAAGGAAATAAATAAATATAAATTTTTATAATCATTAAAATTGAGAATTAAATGAAACTATAGAAATGTTATATAAAAAATTTAATTTTTTATTATGATTGGTTACATTAATTAAAAAGTTAAACTTAATAGTTCTAATAGTATTCACACCTTTGGAGGAACTAATAAATACATTTAGAGAACTCTTCTTTATGCTCAAGCAATGTAATGCCCTTCTCATTTGCAATGTCGAGATGTTTGGAGCTTAGTATTGTTTTTGAATATGTATGTGAAGATGCATGATTTGTGTTTCTTGTTGTTCCTTTGAATGTGTTTTGACATTTGGTTTCTCTATTTTAATTGCAAACCTTATTTATGACTCATTTTCCTTCCCTAATTGATGTATTTGGGCTATTGAGATATGATTAAGAAGATCATTAATTGAGAAACATTATTGAAAGAGGGAGATTAATGAGGAAGACTATGTGTTTCAATCATTTTTTTGTCACTGATGTCAAACCTACTATTTTGTAGTAAGACAACTGCTTATAATATTCAAGTACTATCACTTAGTTGATTGATGAAGAGGATCACATAAATAAGATGTAACAAAAGCACCACGAGGAAAGGTTGAGTTATGATTATGTAATGAAGTACAAGGATCAGTTAAGACAGTGATGACATGATGTATTGATAATCTACTTAAGGTTAAAAATGTTGGCCACACTAAGGAAGTTTAGATGTACAAGTTACACAAATTTTGTCTGCCAAGCTTGACCGAGTGGATAGTAGGTGCCAAGCAAAGTCAAGTGCAAGCCGAGTAGAAAGTCAGTTGGAGCCAAGTAAGAGAAATTCTAGTGGATGTCAAGCAAGATGGTTGATGTCGAGTAAAGTTTAGTTGATGTCGAGCATCAATAAACTTTAGTTGATGTTGCGTTATTTTACAATTGATGTCAACCAACATAGTATATGCTGAGCATCAGAAGGTTGATAAGACCAAGCTACTGCATAATGTTAAAGATAAAAAAAAAATTCAAATATAAGCCAACAAGTTTGTTTTCTTGAAACTTGTGAACTAATAGGAAGATAAGATTGATGAGCTAGTGGCATAGAACTTGATGTAAACTATTTTTGAGGTGAATTCAAATCGATTCTAGGAGAAGTTTCTAGAAGAGATACAAGATATGGTATAGATACATTGTATCCTACCTAATCCATCCAAACCCTAATTTTGATGATGGAAATGAGTAAGAAAATATCCTAATTTCCTATTTATAGGAATTTTTGGTCATGAATCAAAAAGTTTTCATGTGTGAGAATCTAAGGAAGAGAAGGAGTTAAGGGTTTTGCTTCATCAAGTAACCTAAGAGGAGAATCTGCAATGGAATGTTAAGCAAGAAGGCTTAAGGAGATGAATGCTTGAAGGGTGAACAAGCTGTAAGGAAACTTGGCAATAAAGAATATAACCGTTTCCACATAACCCATAATAGATCTAAAATAAACATGGAATTAAAATTCACATGCAAGAGAATAGAAAACATACCCACAAAATTGTGACACAAGATATACCCTAGGAAACCCTCATTGAGGGAAATACCCAGCCTCCAAAAGCATCCATCACCATGTATTATTCAGCAAAAAATACCATTGCCATACAACCATGGAAGCCTTCATGGCCATAGCCACAACCGAGCAAACTATGTGAACAAGCATGAATCCACACATCCCATGCCATGCTTTCAACCTTTACAAATGCTCCCTTGGCTAACCTGTCAAGCCTTGTCCCGCTCGACTCTTGCCTTTTGTCTTCTTCTTGTCTCTCTCTCTCTACAACAATTACCCTTGTGGCTGCTTATATAGTAGCAAGTCCCACAAAACCACCAAGTGGTATGACATAAACCATGTGCTAAAACCATGTGCTACCTAACCCACTGACCCTACATTTAATATTGGGCATTTAATTCTTTTCCCCAATATTAAATAATTAGATAAAATATTTTCACGATGTTACAATACAACTCATCAAGAATATTCTATGAGAATCTTTACATGTTGCACGTCCATCTAGGCACAACATTACATAATAAAAATAAAATAATAAAATAACAATATTATGCAATGTGTGCAACACCCATTATCTCAACAATCTCCCACTTGTTGTATACATTGCATAGGGTCAATCCATAGCCACATAAATGAACAAGGGAACAATCCCTCCCAGCACATCCACCATCATGGATCAAAATACACCAAGTGCTCCATCCTGGTACCTGCAACAAAATCAAAGTATCTAGCATCTCGAACATGAATGATCTCACCTCCTATTATGCCATTGCCATTGGACATACATAGAAGCCATCCAAAGAGAAAACCACCCAACCTGTCACATTAGAAGATCATAAAATCTTGTGCCAACTGAAATTCCAAGAACAAAAAACCTGATCCAAAGGTAATCACATGTATCCGTAGTTGTCAAAATATCAATAGCTGAAATAGCACCCACAGAAAAGTGCCAAACCCATCCAACTATCCATACCTCAAAGGTATAACAAGTGAATCTCATATCACTGACATATCCAATCTATAACCTGCAATCACAAGCCTCAAGAGCAATACCTGCCACATATATACCAAGAAGCTCCCACTGCAAAAGATAATGTCAAATCTATAACCAATCCACTCAACAACATCTCAAAGAAGTGAATCCATGTAGTATCAAGGACATCCACAATACATAATCCAATATCTTGCAAGAATAACTCTCATAACAAGTCTCCAATGCTCTCCCAAGTTCACCGCAACCAACAGAGGAAAGAGAAAGAAATAACCATGTCATCTCTCACATGACATACATGAGCATAAACCAGTGATCACAATCTCCAACCAATCTCAAATCCAATGTAGGAAAAACTGAACATCCAGGAAGATAACCAAGACTAGAGAAACCATGCAAATCATAACCCGTATCATGTCCTTCTACACACACCTCTAGATGTAAACTGTGCAAGTATGATCTCCTCCATAAAACCCCAACAAGAAGCCTCAACAACACCCAAACCATACCATATAACTAATCATGGATGTAAGCCTCTCACAAGAAGATCAAACTCAATAAACCCATTCCTAAACCAAGGAATAACCATTCCTAATCCAAGGAAAATGCCCAATATAAAACCATCTCCCAAACTCAACCAGCATAACAACATATGCACATGGAGATAACCAATGCTAAAACCATCTCTCAAATGAACTCTCCAGAACTACCTCATGTACCATAGCTCAAGATCCATATCCATGAAAGATAAGCATAAATATAATGCAACTGAGAGAAACAATGGGCTATACCTCTCAAGTAGCAAACTGTCAAGTAGACCAAGAGTGGGGAATGAGAATGCTCATCAAGATACCCAAGTCTCCAACCAAGACTCATCTAAGAACAATCTCCTCTCAAGTCCATATCAGGTGACTGCCCCTCAGACTTCCTGCTGAAACCATCAACCGTCCCAACAAATACTTCTCTAATCCAAGAGAAATCAGCGTCACCATCGTCTCTAAGTATCCATGAGCACCTGTAACCAATCAATCCATGCCAAATCCAAATGCAACATAGAAATATCATGAAGTATCCAGCTTATGATCAATGTACTCAATACCAAGAAACTAAATCAAGATCAATGTCCAAGTTCCAACCATGGCCTCAGGAATATAAACATGACAACATGATCTTACCATCTCAACTAAAGAGATAACATGCTCCACATGAACACACCATAACATGTCACAACTCTAAACACGTATCAAGAGTATACCATGACATAATAATGAAACCATCCTCATACCAAGGATAACATGCCAAATAAAAGCATAAACCACACCTTTGCCAAGAACCCTATGAGTCCTCAAGATGCAACCATCTCCACACACCATGAAAAAAACCATCTCCACATACTAGGAAGAACCATCTCCACATACTATGAAGATAACCAAGAATTCCATGAGTCCTCAAGATCTAACCATCTTCAAACACCATGAAGATAACAAGTGCACCATGCAAATGTCAAAGACGCTTCTGCAGTAACAGGATCTAAGACAAACCTCCAACATTTGCAAACACTCAATAAACAAATCAATGCCAACAACTCCCACTCAACCGTGGTACCAAGTCACCTATGGCATCATAAAATCCATCCTTTCCAAACCAAGAAGATATAAAGCAAACTAGAAACTAATCCTACACTGTCACCCCATCACTGTCACAAGCTCCCACTAAACCATGTATCCAAGCTATCCATGACATCATAATGAAAATACCATCCTCTAACCATGAGAATCAACCAAGGCATCAAACTATCAAAGAACTCAAAGTGCACATCATGAGCTCCTCAAAAGAAACCAAATAACCATGATCCTCAACCAAGAAGATATACCACCATAACTGAATCAGAAATCTAAGCTAAAGAACATCAAGGATGTACCTATATAACCAATAATGTCATGCCAAAATCCATGACACCATGATCACATCCATGAATCGAGCATCTGGCTCTCAATATGTCCAACCTGTCAACATAGTCAACCATAATCCTCTGCCATGACTGTACCTGGTAACAACATCTCATCCCTTCTACATGAAGAAAATAGTAAATCATGTGACTTAGGGCATAGACAATCCAAATCCAAGCCACCAATCTGAATATGCATCAATAATGAAAGATCAGTGGGCAAAGACAACCCATAACCAAGCTATAAATGCAACCTGTAAGTATAGACCGCTTACAACACTGCACAACTTGTAGACCCAACAAGTCATCATGCATATCCAAACCAAACACTGATAACCATATCATCATGAGACCAATCTAAAATATGAATTGAGTATACAATGACATCAAATCTTAAATCTCGAATGCCATAAACTCACAATGTTGCCATAGTCAAAATATATCTATAAACTGTTCAGATCAATATATCAACAAATAAATCATGCCAAATCTATACCAAATTTGAACCAATGTGTAGATCTTTTCAAGAGCTTTCCGTTGACTACTCGAAGTCCAAAATCTGACTCCGTATGCCCAAGTTATGCCCTAATCCATGCTCAAAATAAATAACATCTGACTTTAGGGCTCTTAAAACCTGACAAAATTTTAAAATCATAGAACCAAACCTACACCATCTTGTAGTGCTCTGAATTATCTGTCCAACGCCTATAAGAACTCTGAAATCCAATATTCTGAGAGAAAGCTATGGCCATTTTACTAAGACAATCTTTTTACCATTTTCAGTACGATTTTTCATTTTTTTATTTTTTCAGTGACGAAAATTCTGACAGGATTAAATTTGACGGCCATCATGGACTGAAATCAAAAAAATCTTTTATTTCCTCTGAACATGGCCAAACTAGGGCATATTATATATCAAAATTTATGAAAATGTCGACCCGGATCCAATGGTGAGGTCTGTTTTTACCTAGGAGGTCATTTCTACATGCTACCCCCCAAAACCCTCATTTAAAATGAGACATTCGAAAAAATCCTTTTTCCAACAATTTCACATGCTCAAATCTTTTAACATCTCATCATAACAGCAAATCCAAAACCCTTAGATCTGCAATAAATCATTCATATATCTTGCCCTTTTTTCTTTTATCCTCTCATGCATTCCCATGGATTCAATCTAGGGTTACAATAATAAAACCATAGCTCTGATACCATTTGTAAGGAAACTTGACAATAAAGAATATAACTGTTTCCACATAACCCATAATAGATCTAAAATAAACATGAAATTAAAATCCACATGCAAGAGAATAGAAAACATACCCACAAAATTGTGACACAAGATATACCCTAGGAAACCCTCATTGAGGGAAAAACCCAGCCTCCAAAAGCATCCATCACCATGTATTATTCAGCAAAAAATACCATTTCCATACAACCATGGAAGCCTTCCTGGCCATAGCCACAACCGAGCAAACTATGTGAACAAGCATGAATCCACACATCCCATGCCATGCTTTCAACCTTCACAAATGCTCCCTTGGCTAACCTGTCAAGCCTTGTCCCGCTCAACTCTTGCCTTTTGTCTTCTTCTTGTCTCTCTCTCTCTCTACAACAACTACCCTTGTGGCTGCTTATATAGTAGCAAGTCCCACAAAACCACCAAGTGGTATTACATAAACCATGTGCTAAAACCATGTGCTACCTAACCCACTGACCCCACATTTAATATTGGGCATTTAATTCTTTTCCCCAATATTAAATAATTACATAAAATATTTTCACAATGTTACAATACAACTCATCAAGAATATTCCATGAGAATCTTTACATGTTGCACGTCCATCTAGGCACAACATTACATAATAAAAATAAAATAATAAAATAACAATATTATGCAATGTGTGCAACACCCATTATCTCAACACAAGGTGTCAAGAGTTGCAAATTATGAAGGCCAAGCAAAAATGAGGACTGAACAAAGATCTAAAATCTATAAGAGAAGTTGTAAGTTGTATTAGATCAAAGCTCTAGTGATATTCTCTAACAATTGTATCAGTCTAAGGTAAATCCTTTGGATTAAGGTTGACCTAATAGTTATTTGTAAATCCTTTAACTGAGTGGCATTCCAAGTGAATGGCCTAAAGTCCTCTAACAAGGCTCACTTCTAATAGGGTGATTGAAATCCCTTAACTGTGTCACATTTAATAGTGTGTATTGTAACCTTTAATAGGGTTAGCCTTTCAGAAGACATCATTTTAGAAGAGTGAAAAGGAGTAGCATGTTACTGGTGGATTTTCATAAATTGGGTCAAGTGTGTTGATGAATCTATTGTGTTTCATGCTTTACATTTCTACATTTTGATTTGACAGTAACATACAAGTTTTAGTGATTGCATAATGGATGCATGCATGGGTATGAATGTTTTATGGGTTCACTAAGTTGTGAAAAGTTTTATTTATACATCTAGACCTTGGATAACTAATTCACTCCCCCTCTCCTTAGTTATTCTAAAATATTCAAACAATTGGTATCAAATCCATTTGCTTAAGAGGACTAGTTTGAAGGTACTAGAAGCGTAAAGATCAAAATGTCTAAAAGAAAAGTACCCAAGCTCAATAGAGATAACTTTCCTGCATGGAAAAGTTTGATGAAGCTACATCTTGGAGGACTTGGAGATCATGCACAATCTACCATCTTTATGGAACATGTTGATCCAGTTGGAGCCCTAATTGTTGAAGATATGAAGAAGAAGAAAGAACACAATTAGGCAATGTTGGAAATTGCCTCTGCCCTAAGCTATGCCAAATTTGATGATATCAAAGGTCTTGATAGTGCAAATAAAATGTGGGATGTCCTAACCACCATCTATGGAGGAGACAAAAATGTTCAAAGTGCCAAATCTAAAAGTCTCAAAGTTAAGTTTGATGATATGAGAATGGAAGAAGGTGAAAATATTGCTTAATATGTCGCTAAAATAAAAGAAATTGTTAGTGCAATAAGAGGAGCTACTAATCATATAGATGATGATAATGTGTTAAGAAAAGTCTTGAGATCACTACTGCCTATTTATACTATCAGAGTTTTTGCAATTCAAGAACTGAGATGTATTCCAAGAAACAATCTAACCCATGAAGGCCTAGTAGGTAGACTCACTACATTTGAGCTATCTAACTTTGATAGTTACAAACCTAAGAGTCTTGAATCTACTTTCAGAGCTAAGTTGTTATTGAAGGACTCTAATGAGGTGAAGCAGAAGAAGAAGAAGAAGAGAAAGATAAAATATGTATCTAGTGATAGTGATACAGATGAGGAGGATGTTGAAAAATTGGAAGCACTACTAGAAAACAGATTTCACATGGTAAAGGAAAGTTTAAAGGTAAGTTACCCATCATTTGTTTCAATTGCAATGAGGTTATTCATATTGCTACAAGATGTACATAGAAGAAGAACTGTAGGGGAGGTGACAAGTACAAGATTAGAAGAGAAGATGATAGCAAAGATTACAAGGACAAAGGCAAGAACTCATGCTACATTGTTGAAGAGAAAATTAGGGATGATTCTGATGAACATGATGATGTAGTGGTGTATGTTGCAATGAAGGATGAATCTAATGAAGATGAGGTGACTAAACTTGTGACTTGTGTGAACAAAAATGATAGATGGATCATTGATAGTGGATGCTCACATCACATGACTGGAGATAAAAGTAAGTTTATTACCATAAATTGTTATGATGGAAATAGTGTAAGATTTGGTAATGATGCACCATGTTTGATAAAAGGAAAAGGTTCTATCAAAATCATAGTTAAGATTTCATGTGACAATGCTTAATATGTTGAAGGACTAAACTATAACTTGTTAAGTGTATCACAATTGAATAATTTGAGAAGCAAAGTTGAATTTGGAAACAATACTGCTAAGATATATGACACAAATGGGAAACTAATTGGAAAAGGTGATCAAACTAGAAGTAATCTATTCTATCTTGATATAGAGGATGCTACTTGTCTTGTTGCAAAATTTGATGATGTATGGCTTTGGCACAAGAGGTTATGTCATGTTAATTTTGATAACTTGGTTAGTATTAATAAAATAAAAAAAATTAGAGGTTTTCCTAAGTTGAAGAAGCCTGATAATGTAGTGTGTAAACAATGTTAGCTAGGCAAAATGACAAAGTCAAGCTTTAAGAGTAAAGCTTATACCTCTAAAGAAATACTAGAGATTGTTCATGCTGACTTGTGTAGACCAATTGAGGTGAAAAGCTACAAGAGAGATAAGTACATAATTCTATTTGTTGATTATTACTCTAGGATGATGACAATTATATTTTTGAAATAGAAATTTGATGCTTTTCAAATGTTTAAGTGGTACTTAGCAAGAGTTGAGAAAGAAATAGGTAAAAGTATGAAATAATTAAGATCTGATAGAGGAAGAGAATTCACATCAAATGAATTTGAGATGTTCTATAATGACAGAGGAATCAAAAGACATACATCTACCCCTAGGATGCCTCTACAAAATGGGATTGCTAAAAGGATAAATAGGTCTATAATGGACTATGCTAGAACACTCATGATGGAGAAGAATGTTGCTCTACAATATTGGAGAGATGTTGTAAGTATTGTTCTATATACCTTGAACCATGTGAAAATCAAGAAAGGTACTCATTCAACACCTTTTGAACTATGGTATGGATATCCACCAAATTTAAAATAGTTTAAGGTATTTGGAAGTAAATGTTACATTCTTAAAGATGTTAGAAATGGAAAGCTTGATGCAAAAAGTAAAGAATGTATATTCCTAGGATACTCCATAAGAAGCAAAGCTTATAAGTGTTTGAATACTAACACTAACAAAATTGTGGAAAGTGCAAATGTGAATTTTGATGAATTTATAGAGGTACATGAGGCTGAATTCATGAAAAAGCTAAAAGAATATAAATCATTCGCATATTTTTATAAAGGAATGCCTATTGAACAAGATGTTGCAAATCAAGTTACAAGCCAACAACAAGTTTCAGTGACTACTGAGTCACATCCTATGAATGTTTAGTTGCATTCAAGAACTGAGCTACATTTAGATACCAAGTCATAGAATGAAGAAGATACATAATCTTATTTTGAGATTAGTACACATGAAAGAGATGGTGAGATACCTGACAGAGATGTACATAGTGGTTCTAAGGCTAAAAGAAAAACTAAAGACATAAGAACTAAACCAAGATTATCCAAATATGTCAAAAGACATCATCCTACTGATCAAATCATTGGAGATAAAGATGTTAGGCCAATGACAAGAAACAGATTGAGAAGTGAATCATGTTTTTTGAGCATGAAGGAACCCAAAATAGTGAAAGATGAATTAGAAGATGTGGACTAGTACAAAGGCATGGAAGAAGAGATTGAACAAATAAAGAAGAACAAAACATGGAGTCTAGTTCCTAGACTAGAAGATAAAAATGTGATTGGCACCAAGTGGGTATTCAGAAACAAGCTAGATGAAAATGGTGAAGTCACAAGAAACAAAGCAAGATTAGTCTGCGAGGGATATGCACAAGAAGAAGGAATTTACTATGGGGAGACATTTTCCCCTATTGATAGATTGGAAGGAGCAAGAACTCTACTTGCTTATGTTGCATACAAAGGTTTCAAAATTTATCAGATGGATGTTAAATTTGCATTTCTAAATGGCATACTAGAGGAAGAAGTTTACATAGAACAACTAGAAGGTTTTGTTGATAATAAAAATAAGAAAATGGTATGTAGACTACACAAAGATCAATATGGTTTGTAACAAACACCAAGAGCATGGTATGAGAGACTTCATACTTATCTTATGAAGATTGGATTTGAAAGGACTAATGATAACAACAATTTTTACATAAACATAGAGAAAGGAAAAGGTATTTTGTTGTCTAAAATATTTGTTGATGATATCATATTTGGAGGAAAAGATGCTTTATGTAAGGACTTTGCAAATCAGATTAAGCAAGACTTTGAAATGTCTATGTTTGGAGAAATCAATTTTTTTGTGGGGTTGCAAGTATATCAGATGAAGTATGGTATATACATCACTCAGTCAAAGTATGTTAAAGAAATATTGAAAAGTTTTGGATTATAGGATTCCAAACTAGTAAGTACACCTATGGTGATAGGACACAAGTTGTCAAAGAATGATGATTCTACTAAGGTGAATCAAACATTATACAAGTCTATGATTGGCAAATTGCAATATGTGGTACATAGCAGACCTAATATTGCATTATCTGTAGGGATAGTTGCAAGATTCTTTGCTAATCCCAAGGAGAATCATTCAATGGCTATGAACAGAATAACGAGATATCAAAAAGGAATAGAAGAGTTTGGTCTATACTACAAGAAGAATGAAAAGTTTGAATTGAGAGCCTACATTGATGCTAATTGGGCTGAAAACATTGATGACAGAAAGAACAAGAGACTAGTTACACAGACTAGCAAGAAACAAAGTTGTACTTCACAATCTACTGCTAAAGTTGAATATGTTGCTACTACAATAAATTGCACAAACATTATATGGATCAAACAACTACTCAAAGGAATGAAGGAAGAAATCACAAAACTGGTGATATTTTATTATGATAATACAAGTGCTATCAATATATCAAAGAATATATTGATACACACAAAGACAAAGCACATTAAAATCAAGTATCATTACTTGAGAGAGTTAGTTCAAGATAAAGAGGTGAAAATGGAATATGTTAACACAAAGGAGAAAATTGCTGATATCTTCACAAGACTATTACCTAAGGATGATCATGAGTATCTAAGAGATAAATTAAGGGTGATACCCCTATCAAAGGCTATCTAAGTAACAAGAGGAGTGCCCTACATCAAACAAGCTGATATTCATATATTACACATTGATGTAGAGGATTTTACTTTAGGAGCTACCTAAAGTAATCACAGAGCTTAAACTTCAGATCAATCACAAGCAAGGTGACAGAGGGAGAAACTAAAGAAACTAAAAAAGCTTATATCTATATATTTTGAGATGATAAGTTTTTGGTACATGTCTTTGGCATTTTTGTCAAAGAGGGAGAAAGTACATTAAAATGATCATTATTAGAAAGGGAGATCTGTTGATCATAAAGGGAGAAAGTAAATTACACTAATCATTATCAGAGGAAGAAAGTATAATTAGAGAAAGATGTCAAGAGTTGAGTCAGAAAAAAGAAGGGAGATATTCATTATAAATATTAAGGGAGAAAGTACAAGAGATTGCTATTGATCTTAGAGGGAGATCGGATAATTGCTGATGTATGATGAAAAAGATAGAGAACAATGTAAGATAGAGGGAGAAATCTTAATCCATCTAGTCAAAGGGAGATACAAGAAGGAACTTCGAGGGAGTTATAAGAAAGAGTTTTGTAACCTAATCAAAAGATGGAAGTTGCTGATAGAGGGAGAAATTTTGATACAAGTTTTCTTTTTGGTATTGTCTTACTATTTTAAACTAGTCAGTTTGTTTGAACAAGATGTTCACCATTTGATTGACTTGGTTGATCAGTTTGGTTTTCCATCAATACCAAAGAGGGAGATTGTTGAGATATGATTGAGAAGATCATTGAATGAGAAAGATTGTTGAAAGAGGGAGATTGTTGAGGAAGACTATGTGTTTCAATCATTGTTTTGTCACTAAAGTCAAACCTACTATTTGTTGGCAAGACAACTGCTTATGAAATTCAAGTACTATCACTTAGTTGATTTATGAAGAGGATTACATTAGTAAGATGTAACAAAAGCACCACGAGGAAAGGTTGAGTTATGATTATGTAATGAAGTACAAGGATCAGTTAAGATAGTGATGACATGATGTATTGATAATCTATTTAAGGTAAAAAATGTTGGCTAAACTAAGGAATTTTAGAAGAACAAGTTACACAAATTTTGTCTACCAAGCTTGATCGAGTGGATAGCAAGTGCTGAAAAAAGTCCAGTGCAAGCCAAGCAAAAAGTCAGTTGGAGCCGAGTACGAGAAAATTCTAGTGGATGCCAAGAAAGATAGTTGATGTTGAGTAAATTTTAGTTGATGCTAAGTGATTTTACAGTTGATGTTGAGCAACGTAGTATGTCCTAAGCATTAGAAGGTTGATAATGCCGAGCTGCTGCATTATGTTAAAGATAAAAAACATTCCAAATCTAAGCTGATAAGTTTGTTTTCTTGAAACTTGTGAACTAGGAGGAAGATAAGGTTGATGAGTTGGTGGCACAAAACTTGATGTAAACTATTTTTGAGGCAAATTCAAATGAATTCTAGGAGAAGTTTCTAGAAGAGATACAAGATATGGGGTAGATACATTGTATCCTACCTAATCCATCTAAACCCTAATTTTTATGATGGGAATGAGTGGGAAAATATCCTAATTTCCTATATATAGGAATGTCTGGTCATGAAGAAAAAAATTGTCATGTGTGAGAACCTAAGGAAGAGAAGGAGTTAAGGGTTTTGCTTCATCAAGTGACCTAAGAGGAGAATCTGCAAGGGCATGTTAAGCAAGAAGGCTTAAGGAGATGAATGCTTGAAGGGTGAACAAGTTGTCAAGAGCTACATAGTATGAAGGCCAATCAGAATTGTGGACTAAACAAAGATCTAAAATCTGCAAGAGAAATTATAAGTTTTATCAAATCAAATCTCTATTGTTACTCTCTAACAATTGCATCAATCTAGGGTAAATCATTTGGATTAAGTTTGACCTAAAAATTATTTGTAAATCATTTAACTGGGTGGCATTCCAAGTGAATGGCCTAAAATCCTTTAAGAAGGCTCACTTCTAACAAGGTGATTGAAATCCCTTGACTGTGTCACATTTAATAGTGTGTATTGTAACCTTTAATAGGGTTGGCCTTTTATAGGGCATCACTTCAAAAGAGTAAAAAGGAGTAGCATGTTACTGGTTATTTTTTCCAAATTGGGTTTCCATGTAAATCATTGTGTCAAGTGTGTTGATGAACATGTTGTGTTTTGTGCTTTACATTTCTACAAGTTGATTTGACAGTAACATACAAGTTTTAGTGATTGCATAATGGATACAAGCATGGGTATGAATATTTTATGGGTTCACTAAGTTGTGAAAAGTTTTATTTATACATCTAGACCTTGCATAACTAATTCACTCCCCCCTCTCAGTTATTTTAAAGTGTTCCAACATGGGCCACTCATATTTTTTGGATATGATCACTCAACATGCCACTTTTTTTATTTCTTTCTTGCATTGAGTTTCCTTATAGGGAATTGATGTATTCCATGGTCACATATTCAATGAATTGTATGTGTTGCTTTTGAGCTTGATGAATTGTAAGTTTTTTTTTTCTTGGATATGTGGATAATTATTTGTATTGTACATAAATGTTTCATGATTGTGGTCTATGTGAATATATTATATATTCTCTATGCATTGTTGTATTGCATGGAGTGTGTATTATCTTTCATGTATGCAATCTTACATTCTTGTTTACACTATGCATTTTTCTAATTTAGTAGTTAAGTTATAAAAAAAAATAGATAAACTTCAGGATGTTGTACCTTGTTCTAAGATTTATACTATGGTTCAACTAGCATTTACATGTTGCAAATACACTTGATTTGTGTATTGAGTGTGTAGTTTAGGGTATTTATCGACTTGATTTAAACGTTTTGGTTTTTTTGTAGGCATGCTTTATGTCTTATTTGGCTAGTTAGTACTACATTTGGCCCTTTTTTTTTAATGTTAATTTCTAATAAAGGGGACACATTTTGTGAAATTGGATTTTTTTTCAATTCCACCCCGATGTCATCAAATTTCTAACTACCTATGTTGATACTATCAAATTTTAGATGGTAACAAGGAATTCATGAAAAAAAAAACAAAAAATCATTTTCACAGTTAACCACACACGAGAGACATTATTTGAACATGAGGTTTGAGCAAAAAAAATTCCTATGAGTAACTCAACACTACAAGCCAACATATCATCAACATTACTTGGGTAAGGAAATTAATTGCCTCAAGTTTATGTGATTTAAAAATGAAATTTCTTGAAACCTAATTTATGTGATTTTAAAATGAAATTGTTTGAAACATGATTTAGGTGATTTGAAAATGAAATCATGTAGCTTGAAACCACAAATTTCTTTTGCAAAAACACCATCAATTACACACTACGAACATCGTAGCCCTTGATGCATTTGAGTAGAGCAATTTGTAGCACCAATATTTTTGGGATGATTTACTATTAGCATTAATTTGTAGCATAAATGCAACACGTTGACCCAACTATTCAACATAGCCATTCCCATGGAATTCATATATTCATTTAATATTTGTTGACCTTGATTATGTTTTTTTTGTATTCTAGTTTTTGTGGTTTTAATTTATAAAGCTAGGTGGGATTTTTTGAAGGTGGGTAAGAATATAAATAGTCATGAATGACTAGGCACTAAATAATGTAGCTCCTTGATATACATGGATTTCATGTGGTGTTCAGATCCTAGGTTCTTTTCTCTCTCCTCTTTACAAACACACAGATCGATGATAAAGAGAAACCATGGAGCTACATAGTGGAAACTTTTATTGAGTTGTGGAAATGGAAGGGAAACTAAAATTTAATAAAGTTATATTGATTATATTTTAACATGTGCCCCCACCTATTTTTTTGATAAGTTCATAAATTTAGGATTTTTTATTGTGTGTGTGTGTGTGTGTGTGTGTGGTCTCTTGTTGTGCCCTTGTGATTTGTGTCTCTATAGTGATATTTTTTAGTAGAGAAGGAAGAAAAGGAAAAGGAAAAAGAAGGGTCTTGTATATGTAGTGTAGTACAAGTGGCTTACAAACAACCACATTAGTAGTTGACAAGAGTAGCACAAGGATAGGAAAGTTAGTAGTAGTAATAATACTAACTATACCATACTATATTGTGTAGAGGCAGAGTATATTATGATCATAAATAATAAATAAGCCTAGGCTTGTTTATGCCCATCATATGTAGCAAGAAATCCAAATAATCATTTATTGATATTAGCTACAACCCCACAAACTCCTTTTTGTTCCCTTGTGAACTAAGTTTTCATTCACTTAGTTTTTACCATTAGTGACAACACGCATTCATGCATGCACACATTTTTTCTCTTATGTTTTTGAGATACACCATAGGAGGAGATTTTAATACACCCCCACCCCTCCATCACAAAGCCAAAACTTCCCCTCCCCCTCCTTTAATGATAATGATATATACACATACTCTTTTGACACCAAGAAAGCATGTCTATGGTGATGCTTTTCTCAAATGTGTACATACTAAGAATAGGGAATTCATATTCATCTTTAATCTATGCCTCTCCACACATCCCATCCCATCCCATTTTTCCACCTCTTCTAACACCCATATAAGAAGCCAACACAACATCTCCCCACAACCCACATATCAAATTTTAAAAAAAGGCTAAGTGGACATTTGGTAAATTGAACAAGGATACCTTATCCTATATAATGCATGACAGTTGAAACAATCCATTTATTTTATTATGTTTTATGAGAACATTGGGAAGAGAATTCAGTAATGGAGGTGCTTAACTTTGGTTACAATCATCATAAGGGTCACACACAACTTCCTTCTAGATTCAAGTTCCATCTCACTAATGAAGAGCTCATAACACATTATCTCATGAGAAATATTTTAGATAGGAGTTGCACAAGGACCATTTTTATCTCATGTAGTCCTTCTCATACCAATGATGGATCATTGAGTGTGATTCAAAACATTGATGAAAAATATATATCACACAATCTAATCAAGATATGCTCTCTCATATAATAATATATTGTTGAAATCTATTCATGTTAAGAAGGACCATTACTAAAGCTCCTATTATCTTTTTAGTATCGTAAATCTTGGCCTTTTATTGAGAAGATGTAATGCCCATGTGAGAAAACTCTTATCAACAAGGTTAAAGTGTGACCCTGTATATATCATATCAACAACTTATGGGTTTACTATCTTTATTATTAATAAAAATATCAAAAATCAAGACTGGGCTAATAGTGCACCCTATCAATATCATTATTTTTCCCTCTTGCATCAATTGTATTTGTTGATTTTTAGGGATCACTACAAATGTACTAAGCATTGCTTATTTTTTGTATGCATTTTGCAAATGTAGTTATCAATATATTTATATGGAGAATGACTTATGAATAGACATGTCTCTTTAGGGATATGTCTATTCATAATATTAATCATTATATATATATATATATATATATATATATATATATATATATATATATATATATATATATATATATATATATATATATATATATATATATATATATATATATAGATATATGTAAATTATATTATCTTTTTCTCTAATTACACACACACACACATACACACATACATCTCATATATATTAAATATTTATATAAATATCTTCACTAGAGTTTATCAGACCAAAGCTACAAAACATTAACACTCCCTCTTAGCTAGGTATGATAACACATGACCATATAATACCTCAATGTAATATAAGGAGATCTAATGTCAAGGCATTTGATGTTATGGTGTCAACTCATTTGATGTTTAAATATCAACTTATTTGACATTTTGGTTTTTTTGAATGTCGAATCATTCAACATTTGTATGTCAACTCATTTGACATTCACTAGATGCCTTTGAGTAATAGCCTCCTAAATGTTAAGTTGCAAAATATTCACCAAGTACTATGAGTAATGGCCTCCTAAATATCAATTTGCATACCATTCACTATGTACTCAAAGTGTTTATAAGGTATGTACACTCACATTCTCATAATGTGCATGATATAAACATCCACCATGAAAAGTATAATCTATCATGATCTGCATAGATATTGTAAGATATCTTTTATAATAGATTAAGTTATTGAAAGATTGTTTACTTTTCAATAAATTCTATAAATAAAAGTGACGACCATTTGGAAGTCATCACTTCCTCATGATATACACACATAGGCCCATATAGTTCTAAAGAATATTTAGGAATCACAATCCTCTAAACTACTACGATTTATTGATTACTAGATATTTCATCTTCAACATGGTCTACTCCCTCTTAATTAATATATTTGAGATCACTTGAAGGTTGATATTACCGTATCCTCTATTTTCTCCCTCTCTTTAAGGTTGTATCTATTGAATTGTTAGGCTTCTTTTGAATCTCAGTCTCCCTCTAAATCTGAAATCAATCTCCCTCTTTTTCCTACAAGAGCACTCTTATAGGAAAAAAACATGCAAATAGCTCTTCTAGTGCATAAATATATATAAATGTGTGTGTGTGTGTGTGTGTGTGTGAGAGAGAGAGAGAGAGAGAGAGACTAACATGAGTAGATAAACGAAATACTTAATGATAATAAATACTTATCTACACATCCTTAATACAAGTTGCTCCACTCCATAAGAAATCATATTAATATTTTTCATAAAAATGAATTATTAAAAAATATTATATCAAGTCATTACATATTATTTTGGATGAATATATTTGAAATACAAAATTATACAAGTACAAATGTATGTTTACAATATTATATATCCTAATTAATAATAATTGTAGAAGGAAAATTATATAATAAACCTCTTAACTAATAAGAAATATATTTTTCCGTATTAATAAAAGATATTATTTTAATATCACTTATCTTGAAGATAATTTTACCTTATTCATAAAAGATATTACTTTAATAACACATACCTTATATAATTTCCCTCCTATAATTTTGGATATAATATGCTCCTCTTATTTGATGGTTTTGGAGATTTGATTCTCCCTACTTAAGTCTATTCCTTTTATGGTTACTTGTTCCAAAAACTTAAATAGCCTTATTAGTATGGTTCACGATCCTTTTCAATTAAATTTAATGTATCTTGTTACATATCATTTCAAATATGTGGCCTTGTCATAGAATACTCAATAATTCTTTTTTGAATGTGAATAAGTGGAGGTATCATTTGCAAGGTGAATTAAATATTAATGCCACCTAGGTATTGTGTGATTTTATCCCCTTTTACATAGAATGTTCAAAACTTTATTGTAATTCATGTATTTAATGGATCAAATGAACAAAATAGATTATTGCCTTTTTTACTTTATTTTAATGCCTTCTCTTTTAAATCCTCAATCACTTAATCTAATCTTAAATAATAAAATATGGCATTTCCCTCATTTGATGGGAATAATAAAGTACAAAAAAAAAAACAAAATGAGTGGTAAAGATAGTGGGTAAAGGTAAACATGAAGACATGGTACTCATTACAATTGAGTAAAGAGTGGACAAATTATACCTGTAGAAAATAATAAGGATGAACTCATACAAAGTATGAATAGAGATGACTATTAATTACAAGGGATAACATTGAATGAAGTTAACTCAACACAACATGCAAAATGAAGTAAGGCCAAACACTAATGGAGTCCATGTTGGCATCTAAACATATACATTTTGAAGAACTATACACCAATCACAAAATATATTTTATCTACGAGAAAAATGACACCACCAATGTCAAAAAGATCCTCTTCATATTTTTTTCCATAATATTTTAAGAGTCAACCAAATTCATTTTTGGGCCCACAATTATTAAAGCACGATATTTTTTCTTCAGTTATCCTTTACCAAATCTAGTTGCCTACAAATTTTCTCTCTTAGTGATGCATATATAATATTTATTTCTTGGTATATTCAATCTTTTATTATACATTTGCAGTTAGGCTCTGATAGCATGTTGAGTTTTAGGGATCACTGCAAATGTACTAAGCATTGCTTATATTTGGTATGTGTTTTTCAAATGTAGCTATCAATATATTTATATGGAGAATGACTAATGAATAGACATGTCACTTTAGGGATATGTCTATTCATAATATGAATCATTATAACTATATATATGTAAATTATATATTATCTCTTTCTCTAATAATATATATATGTATATATACATCACACACACACACACACACACACACACACACACACACACATATCTTCACTAGAGTTTATCAGATCGAAGCTACAAAACATTAACACTATTCCTCTTTTTTAAATTATTGTGCTTATTTCTATATCAATATCCTTTTTGAGTTCTTATAGAAATTGTGTCTCATTGGCCAATGTGATCTCTCTAAGTTTACCTTTGTAATGGATTTTTTTTTATCGTACTTGTTAGGAACCTGTGTGTTCCTTCTATTTATTTTGTTAGAGTAGTGTTGTTGGACGCATATGCTTTGTAAGTCGTCCCGTGAGTATATTTTATTATCCCACATGCATAGGTAGTATTACTTTTCTAGATCGTACTCAGTATATAAGAATAGGTTGAGGCCCTTGATGGGCACGGATGAATTTATTGTATTGAGCTTGCTCAAAGGAGGTTACCCCCTCGAAGTGGCCTGCGATCAGTAGATTCATTCTGAGTTCTGCTATCACTTTGTATTCTGTTATTTCGAGCATTCTCACAATATTGCTATAAGGAGGTTCTTCACATCTGGTATCAGAGCACTCTCTTGGGCTCGCTGGGTGGAAATTACATCAAATTTTTTTTCTGTCATGGCCTTCAGGTTCCTCTCACTTCTAATATCTCTTGTTATTGCAATAACTCTTTTCAGTTGTTCTGTCTGTGAGTGAATTTTTCTAAGTCGACTGTTCAAAAAAAAAAAAAAAAAAAAAAAACAAAAAAAAAAAAAAGTAAAATTTTTTCTGTTTTTTAGTCGTAGCTTCCTTGTTTGCTTTCTGTTTCTGCTCATACTTCCGCAGAACGTCTGCAATATCATTTCGCATACTTCCTTCCTTGGCGACCCAACCCCAAATTTTACATATCAAAGCCCTAAATCCCTCATTTATCTAATTTTAGGGTTTGCCCTATCTTTTTCACCTCTCATCCAATCGCCACCAAACTGAGCCACAAGATTCAATTCCTCATTTTGCTCCCTTATCCCTCTTGGACTGTTCGCCTCATTTCGCCTCCCTACCCTTGAAACCCTCATTTTTCTTTTTCCCTTGTCCCCAGATAGTCTCCCACCACCCGTCGAACACCCATTTCCTATATGAGTTTTACCCAAATCCAAGTTTGCCGTAACTAAAAAAGTTTTTGTTTCTCATCTTCTACCCATTCCAAAAATTAAAAAAAAAAAAAAAAAAAAAAAAAACCTTGCTTTATGGTTGTTACGCATACAGGAGCAAAAATCATGGAAGAGGAAATTGCATCCCTCAAAACCAAACTTCAAGATCTGGATGACAAAATTCTGGGTCTTAACTTTCAGCAGTCAACCATGAGCCGAAACCATTCAGGAGATACTGGGTCCTCTTCTGGCAATTTTCGTGGACCAAAGCTTGATTTTCCACGCTTCGATGGTTCTGATCCGACTGGATGGATCTATAGGGCAGAGCAGTATTTCAGCTTGCATAATACTTTGGATAACCACAAAGTCCCCCTTGCATCTTTTCATTTGGAACATGAAGCTCTTCAATGGTTCCGTTGGTACATCAAGGCTAATATAGACCCAACGTGGAAAGAATTGTGCACCCTCATTTTGGAGCGCTTTGGCCCTAGTTCCTTTGATGATTTCACAGGAGCACTCACTAAACTGCGTCAAACAGGCACTGTAAGAGAATACCAGACAGAGTTTGAAAAATTAGCTAATTACACAGAGGGCTTGTCTGATGAATTCTTCCGTAGTTGTTTTGTCAGTGGTCTGAAGGATGCGCTTCGCTCAGAAGTCAACATGTTTCGACCTACTACAATGATGGAAGCCCTTGGGTTGGCTAAGTTAGCGGAAGACAAGATTAGTGCTCTACAACGCTCCAGATCTAATTTTGTTCCATTCAGAAATACAGGTTCTCACAACCCTCCAGTCATACCAGCCCCCAGAACTACTCCGATCAAGCACTTGTCTGAAACAGAGATGCGAGTCAGGCGAGACAAAGGGCTTTGTTATAATTGTGATGAGAAATGGTCTCGGGGCCATAGATGTGTTCAGCAAAAGCTCTATCTCTTGGATGTGGATTCTCCACCGGAACTGGAAGAATATGTAGATGCTCAGGAAACAGTGGATGATGAGGTTGAGCCTCACCAGCCTGAACCTCCTTCACCAGAAGCTCCACCAGAGATATCTGTCCATGCTTTGGCAGGAGTCACTACTCCACAAACCATGCGGGTCCAGGGTTTCTTCAAGAAAATCCCTCTTACTATACTCATTGATTCTGGTAGCACTCATAACTTCATTGATCCACGAATAGCCAAACAGGCTGATTGCTTTATCCATCCCTGCTCTAGCTTTGAAGTCATGATTGCCAATGGGGGCACTTTACCTTGTAAAGGGAAATGTCGCAATGTGCGTCTCTCTATTGGAGATTATAACATGCGCTCTGACATGTTTGCCTTACCCTTAGGTGGCTGTGATGTGGTTTTGGGTGCCCAATGGTTACGCACTCTTGGCCCCATTCTCTGGGATTTTGCTGAACTTTGGATGCAGTTTTCAGCCGAGGGGCACCAACACACTTTGAAAGGCTTACAACTAGGGTCTCTCAGCATCATCAGTTCACACCGTATGGAAAAACTTCTTAAGAAGAATTCACATGGTGTCATTGCTCAGCTCCATTCCATTCAGATGCAGCCATCAGCAGTCTCTAGCACTCCTGCCGATCTCCAACACATTTTGGACAAGTATTCTGGTGTATTTGCTGAACCTGTGGGATTACCTCCTTCTCTTCCAGAGGACCACCGTATTCAGCTCCTTCCTGGCAGTGTTCCGCCCAACATCAGGCCCTACCGCTACCCATTTCATCAGAAGACCGAAATCGAGATACTTGTCCGTGACTTACTGAAGCAAGGTATTATTCGCCCTAGTACCAGTTCCTTTTCTTCTCCAGTTCTGCTTGTTCGCAAAAAAGATGGGTCATGGCGACTCTGCATTGATTTCCGAGCACTTAATCATCTCACTATAAAGGACAAGTTTCCCATTCCAGTTGTTGATGAACTTCTTGATGAACTTCATGGGGCTCATTTTTTCTCCAAGTTAGATCTTCGTTCTGGGTATCATCAAATTCGGGTTAATGAGGAGGATATACCTAAAACTGCCTTCTGCACACATGATGGTCACTATGAATTTTTAGTCATGCCCTTTGGCCTCATGAATGCTCCTTCAACATTTCAGGCAGTGATGAATAACATATTTCGACCATACCTCCAGAAATTCATTCTAGTCTTCTTTGATGATATCCTCATATATAGCAAAACTTGGGCTGAGCATCTCCATCATCTGGAGCTTGTCTTGCAACTTCTCTCTGATCATCAACTCTGTGCAAAACTATCTAAATGTGTGTTTGGCCAGGAGGAAGTGGAGTATCTCGGGCATATTATTGCACACCATGGAGTGCGGGTGGATCCTACAAAAATAGATGCCATGAAAACTTGGCCGCATCCTAAAACTCTCAAGAGCCTTCGGGGTTTTTTGGGGTTGACTGGCTACTACCGCAAGTTTGTCAAAGATTACGGGAAAATTGCAGCACCATTGACAGCTCTGTTAAAAAAGGATGCCTTCTCCTGGACCCCTGTTGCTGAGACTGCATTTGAACAACTGAAACAGGCTATGTGCAGTACACCTGTTCTCGCGATGCCAGATTTTTCCAAACCCTTCACTATTGAGAGTGATGCTTGCGGCAATGGATTGGGTGCTGTTCTCCTGCAAGATGACCATCCTATTGCGTTCACTAGCAAAGCCCTCTCTAGTAAGAATCTAGCCCTCTCTACTTATGAAAAAGAAATGATGGCTATTTTGCATGCTGTACAGAAGTGGCGGCCATACCTCTTAGGGAGTCATTTTTGCATTAGAACCGATCACCAAAGTCTGAAATACTTCCTGGAACAACAGGTATCCTCTCCTACACAACAGAAATGGGTCAGCAAACTCATGGGGTATGATTATGAGATCACCTACAAGAAGGGTAAGGAGAATATTGTGGCAGATGCTCTTTCTCGCACATTTGATAATCAAGCTTCCCTTTCCGCTATTTCTATGCCCATTCCCAATTGGTTAGCGTCTGTTCAGCAGGGCTATGACAGTGACTCTTCTTTATCTCAAATCATTCACCAGCTAGCCAATAATCCTTCTGCTATACCACATTACTCTTGGGATGGTGCTTCTCTTCGATACAAGGGTCGGCTAGTGCTTCCTCAGAACCCAGCTCTACATCAGGCTATTTTTTATGAACTCCATGCTTCTCCTTCAGCAGGGCACTCAGGCTTCCTCAAAACTTATGAGCGAGCAAGGAGAAACTTCTTTTGGAAAGGGATGAAACAGACGATTCAACAGATGGTGGCTGAATGTGATACTTGCCAACGCCACAAGGGTGAAACGAACCTCCTTCCTGGCTTGCTCGAACCATTGCCCATCCCTACACGGATTTGGACTGATATTTCTATGGATTTCATTGAAGGGCTTCCTAAATCCGGTGGCAAGACAGTGATCTTGGTTGTGGTTGATCGTCTCTCGAAATATAGTCATTTTTGTGCCCTGAGCCACCCCTACACTGCCTCCTCTGTTGCACAAATCTTCATGGACCAGATATTTCGTCTTCATGGACTCCCTTCTTCCATTGTCTCTGATCATGATGCAACTTTTACCAGTCATTTTTGGACTGAACTGTTTCAGAAAACTGGCACCAAACTGAAGATGAGTTCGGGCTATCACCCACAAACTGATGGTCAAACTGACATTGTCAATAAATGCTTGGAAACTTATCTTCGTTGCTTCACTTCCGAACAGCAACATCAGTGGGCCAAGTGGCTCCCTTTAGCTGAATGGTGGTACAATACCTCTTACCACACTGCCTCTAAAATGACTCCATATGAAGCAGTCTATGGTCAGGCACCTCCAGTGCTCCTTCCCTACACTCCCAACAGCTCACCAGTCCAGGCAGTTGACATAGTTCTCTGCAGCAGGGATCAGATTCTTCGTACCTTACAGGATAATCTTCACATGGCCCGTAATCGGATGAAACAGCAAGCAGATCAACACCGTTCTGAGCGCTCATTTCAAGTTGGGGATATGGTTTTTCTTCGTCTACAGCCATACAAACAATCCTCCCTAAAGCTGAAAGGGCGTCATAAGCTGGCCCCAAAATTTTATGGGCCTTATAAGGTTCTGCAGAAGATTGGTTCAGTTGCTTATAAACTGGAACTTCCTCCTTCTTCCCGCATTCATCCAATCTTTCATGTTTCTTGTCTAAAGAAAGTTCTGGGTACCACTGTCAGAGCACAAACTACTCTCCCTGAAATGGATACGGAAGGATCCATTATCCTGGAGCCGGTGGCAATCATTGACCAGCGCACTCGCCAGCTTCGCTCTCGCTCCATCTCTGAGGTCTTGATTCAGTGGCATGGCATGCAACCAGAGGATGCTACCTGGGAACCCCTTCTTCAGATTCAACAACAATTTCCACACCTTAAGCTTTGAGGACAAAGCTTTTTTCTAAGGGAGAGGGGATGTTAGGAACCTGTGTGTTCCTTCTGTTTATTTTGTTAGAGTAGTGTTGTTGGACGCATATGCTTTGTAAGTCGTCCCGTGAGTATATTTTATTATCCCACATGCATAGGTAGTATTACTTTTCTAGATCGTACTCAGTATATAAGAATAGGTTGAGGCCCTTGATGGGCACGGACAAATTTATTGTATTGAGCTTGCTCAAAGGAGGTTACCCCCTCGAAGTGGCCTGCGATCAGTAGATTCATTCTGAGTTCTGCTATCACTTTGTATTCTGTTATTTCGAGCATTCTCACGATATTGCTATAAGGAGGTTCTTCACAGTACTTCATGATTCTCAAGTGGATTATTCTACAAAATTATCCTCTCATTTAATGATTTTCATTGATAGATGTGCTTGTATTGTTAATTTATGTTTGTGAGTTCATGATTCTTCATGTTCTTGGTTTACAATTAGTTATTATAAGAAAGATAGAATGATATCAAGGGAAGAATTTGTTATGATGTGGAGCCTAATTAGGCTTAGATTTTTTATTTAGCATGGTTTCCCACCATATTATTTATATAGGGATTTTGTGGAACTCCCCTTGTGGGGTCTTGGGGCTATTTTTTTTCTATTGGATGAATTATTCAAGCCCTAATTTTGTAAGCAACAAAATATTGTAGAAA
This sequence comes from Cupressus sempervirens, assembly GCA_028749045.1. Taxonomy (NCBI): domain Eukaryota; kingdom Viridiplantae; phylum Streptophyta; class Pinopsida; order Cupressales; family Cupressaceae; genus Cupressus; species Cupressus sempervirens. The sequence continues at coordinate 682,716,881 of CM053793.1, read as the reverse complement.
ATGGCTTAAGGTTAGGAATTTCATGATGTATAATGATATTGTAGCTCCTTACGATAGTATTGAGCTCTAAGGGAATGTGGATTGTAACCACTAGATAATAATAATATTGAACTTGCTATTGGTGGATGTAGCCCAAGGATTGGGTGAACCACATTAAATCTTTTTGTCTTGTGTTCTCTTTTGTGTAATTTATTATCTTATGATATTGGTTACATTTACATGTAATTTTTATTTCTATATGTGTTTAATCCTAACAAGTAGTACCAAAGCCTGACTTTCATCATTTTGTTTAAGCCTAGGCTGTTGTTGTTGTTTTTAGCTATCCTCTATAGGAAGGTCTTATGGTAGAGTGGAAGTCTCATGTTTGAGTGGAAGCGATGGAAGATGAGGGTAAGATGAAGGTTGAAAAGTTTAATGGGAAGAACTTTTAGTTATGGAAAATTCAAATGGAGGACTATCTTTATCAAAAGGATTTATGGTAGCCATTGAGAGGAAACGCTAAGAAATAGGGAACTTTGATAAATACGGAGTGGAAAATTTTGGATAGAAAGGCACTTGGAAGTATTTGATTATGTCTAATGCAATCGGTGACATTTAATATTACATAAGTGAAGATGATGAAAGTGTTGATGTAAACCCTAGCAAAACTATATGAAAAGCCCTCCACTTCAAACAAGATATTTCTCATGAAGCATTTATTTAATATGAAGATGGCAGAATGTGGATATGTTATAGATCATTTAAATGAGTTTAATACAATTACTACTCAATTATCTTCTATGAATGTTAATTTTGATGATGAAATTAGGGATCTCATGATTTTGTGTTCTTTTCCTAAAAGTTGGAATGACTTGGTAATGGTTGTGAGTAATTTTGTTTCTAGATCTAATACTCTAAAATTTGATGATGTGATTGGTATTATTATGAGTGACAAAACTCGTAGGAAAACCTCAGGTGGATCTACATTAGGAAGTGCTTTCAACTCAAAAAGTAGAGGAAAAATGACTAAGAGAAGAATTAATTCTAGAAATCATGGGAAATCAAGAGGAAAATCAAAGGGAAGAGTTCTCAATCTAGAGAACCAAGAAATTGTTGGTATTGTGGAAAACTAGGGTATAAGAAGAAATATTGTTGGACTCAAAAGAATAATTAAGGAGATAAACTAGAAGGGAACAAGACCATAGATGTGGTAAGTAAAAAATCCAAAGAGGATGCTTTTATTCTTTCTTTAGAAAGTGTTGATGATTCTCAAGTTTGAGATTCTAGGGCTTTATTCATGCTATATTACATAGAGGTTATTTTATTGATTATATCCAATGAGATTTTGGGCTTATTTATTTGGGGGATAATGAACCATGTCATATTATTGGAAATGGAAAGGTCAAGACTAAGTTACAAAATGGGAATCATTGACTACTACATGAGGTAAGAAATGTTTCAAGGTTGAGTAGGAATTTAATTTCAATAGGACAACTTGGTGATGAGGATTACGTATTTACTTTTAATGATAAAATTGGAAGGTCTCAAAGGTTCCCTTGTAGTAGAAAAATGTCTGAAAGTAGGAACCTTATATCTTTGTACAAGTCATATTGATCCTTCTACTTTAATTGTTTTCAGAGAAAAATGAATGTTTAGGAATAGTTGCTATAGTTGAGCAAGAAGAACAAACAACTAATGTGGATTTTGATACAACACTATGGCACAATCGACTTGGACATATGTGTGAGAAAGGTATGAAATTAGTTCATTCAAAGAAATTCTTACCAATTATTAAATGTGTTAATATGAATTTCTGTGAAAGTTGTGTGTATGAAAAAAAAAGAGTGAGTTTTCTAAAGAGTAGGAAAGAAAAGAAAAATGATAAATTACAACTTGTAAATACAGATTTATGGGGACTAGATCAGGTATCTTTCCTTGGTGGCTCTCATTATTATGTTATTTTTATTGATGATGCAACTAGAAAATTATGTGTTTATTGCCTTAGACATAATTTTGATGTAATTCAAACTTTAAAGAAATGGAATGCTTGGTTGAAAATTAGATTGGCAAGAGATTAAAATGTCTCAAATCTGATAATGGTGGTGAGTATTGTAGTTATGAATTTGAACATTATTTCTCCACTAATGGTACTCTTAGACAAAAAACTATTCCTAGGACTCTATAAGAAAATAGAGTGGTTGAACACATGAACAGGACAATAATGGAGCATGCAAGGAGCATGAGGTTGCATTTTGGGCTACCCTTTAACATGTGGGTAGAGGCTATCAATACATCTATATATTTGATCAATAGAGGGCCCTTTACTCCTTTGGGTTGTCGTATTCCAAAGGAAGCATAGACTGGTAAGAAGGTGAATTATTATTTTCTCAAAAACCTTCAGTTGTGAAGCATTTGCACATATAAATTCTAAAAATAGAATCGAGTTTGAAGCTAAGTCAAAAAAATATGCATTTGTTGGATATGGCATTAATTTTTTTTATAGGCTTTGGGATTTTGAAAATCATAAAATTGTAAGAAGCGAGGATGTTATATTCAATGAGAAATCATTGTACAAAGATTTGTTGCAAGGACATGCGAAGAAAGAAAATGATTATGTAGTGTTGGATGATACTGCAAAAATAAATACAACAAACGAATGTTGGAAGGTCAACAAGGCTAAGTAGACTTCTAAAAATATTTTATCCCTCTTTGTACTCTATTTTAGTAACAGATGTTGGTGAACCTAAATGTTTTGATGAAGTTGTGTAGGTGGATAAAAATATTTAGTGGGAGTTTGCAATGAAAGAAGAAATGAACTCCTTTCTAAAAAATCAGACATGGGATTTATGCAAGTTGTCTATAGTTAAAAGGGCTTTATAGAATAAATGGGTTTATAGGTTGAAAGAAGAAGATGGAAGTAAGAAAATATTTAAAGTCAATTTAGTTGTAAAAGGATTTGCACAAAAAAAGGGCATTGATTTTGATGAGATATTTTTTCTTGTTAAAATGACTTTTATTCATATTGTTTTAAGTATTATGGCTACTGAATATTTGTATTTGGAGTAGCTTGATGTTAAGAAAAAATTTCTTCATGGTGATTTGGATGAAGAGATATATATGGCATAGTCATAGGGATATGAGGTCAAAGGTAAGAACTTAGTGTGCAAATTGAAGAAAAGTTTATATGGCTTGAAGCAAGCACCTCAATAATGGTATCACAAATTTGTCAATTTATGCACGAGCATAGTTACACTAGCTGTCATTCTGACCATTATTTTTATTTTAAAATGTTAGATAATGATAGCTACATTTTTTCATATTTAAATTTTTATGATATGATTGTAGTTAGGTCTAACATGGATCACATTAAAGGGCTGAAATGACAGTTAGCACATTCATTTTCTATTAAGGATTTGGAGGCCACAAAACAAATCTTTGGTATGAAGATTTGTAGATATAAAAAAAAATAGAAAATTAACTTTATCTCATGTTGATTATATTGTGAAGGTGTTGTAAAGCTTCTCTATGGAGAATGCTAAAGCTCTCAGTAGACCTTTACGTAGTCATTTAAAATTGACTATAGAGATGTGTCCCAAGACACAGGAAGAGGATGACAAAATGTCCAAGGTACCCTATGCTTCAACTATAGGAAGTTTGATGTATGCCATGGTATGTACTAGGCCAGATATTGCACATCCAATGGGAGTTGTTAGGAGGTATATGAGTCATCCTGGAACTAAGCATTGGAATCAAGTCAAATGGATTCTCAAGTATTTGAAAGAAACATCTAGTAAGTGTTTACATTTTGGGGGTTCTACTACTAAATTATAGGGCTATGTTGACTCATATTTGGCATGAGATATTGATACCAAGTCGACTACTATAGGTTATGTATTTATTGTTGTTGGGGCAACAGTGAGCTGGGTTTCTCAGTTACATAAGGTAAATGTTTTATCTACTACAAAGGCCTCTATAGTATGTTGTTGCTATGTAGGAAGAGAAGGAGATGATATGGCTTAAGTTATTCATGGAAGAATTGGGACACCCATAGTGGGATAATTATTTGTTCATAGATATCTATAATGTCATTCATCTTGTGAAGAATTCTATTCTACATTCAAAGATTAAAAAATATACAGTTGCGATCTCATTTCATTTAGTTAGTTTTGGATGATGGATAGCTAAAGATGGAGAAGATACATATAGATGATAATCCAACATATATGTTTACCAAGGTAGTAACAAGGGAGAAGCTAAAATCCTCTTTAGCTTTGGTTAGTTTTCTAAACTGAATAGAGTAAGAGAACAATAGAGTCCAAGGTGGTTTTATATTCCAATGGGAGCTATAGGTTTAGTAGTGCTATGCTTAGTCTCCAAGTGAGAGGTTATTCTTGTGGACTTTGATCAAACTCCAAGTGGGATATTATTGTGATGTGGAGCCTAATCAGACTCAAAGTTTAATTTGATGTGTTCCCCCTAGATTATTTCTATGAGGGTTTAAGGGAAGCACCCCCAAGATTGGGTCAAAGGTCAGTGTCCCTTCTGGGGTCCTAGGGCTATTATTCTTCTAATAGACGACTTCTTCTATACCTAATTTTATAAGTGGTGAAAGATTGTATAAAATTCCTCAGGGTTAGGAATTTCATAATGTGTGATGATATTGTAGCTTCTTGTTATGATATTGAGCTATAAGGGAATATAGATTGTAATCATTTGATAATAATAATATTGGTCTTGTTGTTGGTGGATGTAGCCCAAGGATTGGGTGTAGCATGTTAAATCTTTGTGTCTTGTGTTCTCTTCTATGTGATTTATTATTTTCTGATATTGGTTACGTTTGGATGTAAATTTTATTTCTATCTATGGTTAATCCTAATGGAATTGGTTTCTTGCAAATACTAGTTCTTATTCTACCAACTTCTCTTGACCAAACATTAGTCTTCTTTGTCTTAGAACATACCCTAATTGGCTTAACTCCTCTTCTAAAATATAAAACCCTTTAAAACTCAATAACACACAATTAGCATCCTTAATGGTCAAATTCCATTTACTAAAACATTAGTTCATAATTAATATTTCAATTTTAATATATAACTAGGTCTAAGATGATTAGTGTACTTGCAATGTCATTTTTCTTAGTTTGTGACTATTATAGAACTAAACTTTGATAGCTCAATTTTTTTTTTTGTGGCATATCAAATCATGTTAGATAATATAAGAGAATCAAAAATAGGAAGACACTTGCTAGATTTTTGTCTAACTTTAAATGAAGAGGTGATGAAATATGTTAACACTTTCTAGACTGTGGTCTAGCTTGCAAGGACCTAAAGATGAGAAGAGTTAACATCAAAACAACTAAGAGACACTATAGCATCCATGGCCACATTATACTATACTATCATGTAATTTTTAGCTAACATAAGATACCTATTACATATCGATGAACCTAGTCCCCTTTCTCAAAAATTCCTCACAGTCTCATGGATTGACATGTATAAGTCAATACATTGTATAGTGATGGTTTATTTAATACAATTATGAACAATAAGTTTAATATCTTGTAAAATATCTCCCTCTCTCTCTCTCTCTCTCTCACACACACACACACATTGCATGGAGTGCAGGTACTAAAAAATAGTTATTTATTAGATGTTTCTTCCTTGAGTGAGGTAAATATAGGAATAAAAGACAAAAATGAGACATGTAGTAGGTCTCTAATAGAGAGATAAACTAGAAATCAAAATATCTAAAGGAAATTCAACAAATAGATGAAATCTTTCCTTTCTCAAAAGGGGGTGCTACATTATTATGATGATGAGACTAAAGGAGGCTTCAAGGTTCCATTTAGATACCAAGATCTATAAGAGAAATTGGTACCCAAGGAACTTCCTCTAATGAACACTATTTCTTGTGTTAACAAGAGGATATATCACATAGAACCATATTCATTGCATGGTTTTGGCCTATTTTCCATGGACAACATAAAGGTCTCTTATAACAAAGTTGTTGAATTTATGGAGTATGTTGGACCTTATTACGATAAGAAAATTTGGATGTATATTATTTGATATAAAAAGAGTATGCATAGGTATACGCACTCTAAAAATTATATACAATAGAAAGTCAATTCAATCAAAGTAAAATTTTGGTTGAATACATTGATGGAAGGCCAAAAAAAAGAGGGAATATCATAGGTTTTATACATAGTATGCAACCTGGGTCAACCCTTAAGAAACCAAATTGCATATTTGAAATAAGTGAGGGAAATCATGTATTTGTATGTGCAATAAAATCAATACATGTAGGGGAAAATCTTCTCATTGGTTAACATTATTATATTTGATGTTTGTCTTAAGGCCACATGGATTGACATGGTATCGACAATAATATGTATGTTCTCAACTCTTCTTCTTAGAGGACTATTATGCTATTATAAAAAAATCCATTGGCCAGGTCCCATGATTAAAAAACTAATCAAGGATATTACATTAAAAATTCTTAAGTTGTCAAAAATACGCCCTCAAACTTATCAAAGAGATGAGATGCTGAAAAAATCATTAGACCAAGAAGATTCCTTAAGAGTAAGTAGTAATTAATTATTTAATTATAAAAAAATTCAATAATAGTTTTTTTTTTAAATACTCTTTTATGTCACTAACTAAAATATGGATGTGTTATTTCTTTGGGATTTTTGGCATAATCACAAGCCTTCTCACCTTGATGAGGGTACTTTAAGTGGTATAGACAATTCCCATGATCCATCCCCCACTTGGACATCCTATTCATAATATCCTCATGTTGTTCCATCCATTTATCCTAGGTTATGTGGATGATAGTGTAAAAATTGTGTCTTCGATGAGGCCACACATATGTGGTCATCACACTATAATGTCAACAACATAGAGTGTACAATCATCCTTTGTTGCAAAAAATATTAGTATATAGATCTCTCTCTTTCTCTCTATTTTGTTATGTGTTTATTTCCATTGAAATATTCTTTCTTTGGGGTATTTTATAATGCATTCATTTTCTACATTGGGAGATGCAACACATGAGGAGGGTGCAAAATTGTATGTTTGTGTCTTGCTTGTACAAGATCAATGAAGGACTATGAATTTCTCATGAGTGACACATAAATGATTCCTTTAAAGATACCAAAGGTTTTGGATAGTTTAAAGTTATTAGTACATAGTCCAATTGTAATTTACCTATTGATCACTCTATTTTAACTAATAATCTCATCATTTTTTGGCAAGGAATGATCTTTTTTAATAAATATCTTCATGACATTATGATTGAGATATTTGGGCCCAACATACATCAAAGGTGGAAATCATATGTGAACTAACCCTAAAACACTATTTTGATTCCATTAGTGACAAAACAATATTTGATTCCATTAGTGATAGATTTTATATTCTCAAAGACTTTAGGAATGGTAAACTATATTGATTGACATCAGTGACAAAGAAATGATTGAAGCATATTGATCATACTTGTATCAATCTATTCTCAATGATCTTCTTCTTCAACAATCTCCCTCTTTAACATTGATGGAAAACCAAACTGATCAACCAAATTGACTAGGCAAGACCAACAAAATACCAAAAAAGAAAATAATTTCTTCTATTGAAATCTCGCCCTCTATCAAAAACTTCAATCTTCTGAATAGGTTAGGTTACAAAGGAGTCCTTTGTGTCATCCTCATAACTCCCTCTAAATTCCTTCTTATATCTCCCTCTTACTAGGTAGATGTTAGGATTTCTCTCTCTTTGTTAAATCTCCAATCTTTTATATATCTCTTGATTAATAACTATCTCTCGCTTTCTTGTATTTCCCATGATTAGTAACTATCTCCCTCTTTGATAACAATTCCAAAGACTTGTCATCTTAACATGCAAATATAAGCTTCGTCAGTTTCTTCCTTTGTCACCTTGCTTGTGATTGATTTGTAGTTGTCAGTTCTTTGATTACTTTAGGTAGCTCCTAAAGTGATATCCTCTACATCAATTTTTAATATATGAGAATCAACTTGTTTGATGCAAGGCACTCCTGTTGTTACTTAGATAACCTTTGATAGGGGTATCACCCCTAGTTTACCTCTTAGATACTCATGAGAATCCTTAGGTAATGCTTTTGTGAAGATATTAGTAATTTTCTTTTTTGTGTTAACATATTCCATCTTCACCTCTTTATCTTGAACTAATTCTCTCATGTAATGATACTTGATTACAATGTTCTTAGTCTTTGTGTGAATCAAAGGATTTGTTGATATGTCTATAGCACTTGTATTATCACAATAAAGTATCACTAGTTCTGTGATATATTCCTTCATACCTTTGAGTAGCTATTGTATCCATACAATTTTTGTACAATTTATAGCAGTAGCAACATATTCAAGTTCAGCAATAGATTGTAAGGTGTAATTTTGTTTCTTGCTAGTCCGTGTAACCAACCTCTTGCCTAAGAAAAATGCTCCTTCACTAGTGCTCTTTCTGTCATCAATGTTTCAAACTCAATCAGCATTAGTGTAGGTTCTTAATTCAATTTTTTTATTTTTCTTATAATATACACCATACTCCTCTCTTCCTTTTAGATATCTCATTATTCTCTTTATACCATCAAATGATACTCCCTGGGATTAGTAGAGATTCTTGCAATTATCCCTATAGATAATGCAATGTCAGGTCTGCTATGTACTACATATTTTAATTTTTCAATCATAGACCTATACAACATTTGATTCACCTTAGCTAAATCATCATTCTTTGACAATTTGTATCCTATCACCATAGGTGTACTTACTAATTTGAAATCCTCCAATCCAAAAGTTTTCAATATTTCTTTGACATATTTGGACTGAGTGATGTATATACCATATTTCATCTGATATACTTGAAAACTCACAAAGAACTTGATCTCTCCACACATACATATCTCAAATTCTTGCTTCATTTCATTTGCAAAAACCTTACATAAAGCATCTTGATCTCCAAATATGATATCATCAACAAAAATTTTAGATAGAAAAATACCTTTACCTTTCTCTGTCTTCATGTATAGATTGCTATTATCATCAGTCCTTTCAAATCCAATCTTCACAAGGTACTTATGAAGTATCTCATATCATGCTCTTGGTGCTTGTTTCAAACTATATAGAGCTTTGTGTAATCTAAATACCATGTTCTTATTGTTAACATCAATAAATCCTTTTGGCTATTCTATGTAAACTTCTTCCTCTAATATGCCATTTAGAAATGTATATTTAACATCCATTCGATAAACTTTGAAACCTTTGTATGCATAATAAGCAAGTAAAGTTCTTACTCCTTCCAATCTAGTAACAAGGTAAAATGTCTCTCCATAGTTATTTCCTTCTTCTTGTGCATACCCTTTGCAAACTAATTTTGCATTGTTCCTTGTGACTTCACCATTTCCATCTAGCTTGTTTCTAAATACCCAATTGGCACCAATCATATTTTTGTCTTTTGGTCTAGGAACTAGAGTCCATATTTTTTTTCTCAATTTGTTCAATCTCTTTGTCCATGGCCTTACTCTAGTCTACATCTTCTAAGGCATCTCTTACCAATTTAGGTACCTTCATGCTCAGTAAAAATGTATCATTTCTCAATCTATTTCTTGTCATTTTTCTAGCATCTTTATATACAATGATTTGTGTAGCAAGATGATGTCTCTTAATGTATTTGGACAATCTTAGTTCAGCCCTAGTTTCTTCATTTTGTCTTTAAACTTTAGAGCCATTGTGTAAATCTCTATTACACTCAGAATTAAGATGTGCTTCAAATTTATTTTGTAACTCAACATCTGAGTGTATCTTAGTTCCTGAATGCAACTTAGCATTCATAGTATGTGACTCAACAATCACTAAAACTTACTCTTGGTTTGTAGCTTGTTTTGCAACATCTTCTTTAGCAGGCATACTTTTATACAAGTATACAAATGATTTGTATTCTTCTAGATTTCTAATAGGTTCAACCTCATATACTTCTATATATTCATCAAAATTCACATTTGCACTTTCTACAACTTTGTTAGTGTTAGTATTTAAACACTTATAAGCTTTACTTCATGTGGAATATCCTAGAAATATACCTTCTTCACTTTTTGCATCTAGTTTACCATTTTTGAAGTCTTTAAGAATATAGTTTTGACTTCCAAATACCTTAAAATATTTTACATTTGGTGAGTATCCATATCATAGTTCAAAAGGTGTTGAATGATTGCCTTTTTTGACTTGTACACAATTCAAGGTATAGACAGTTGTACTTGTAACTTCTCTCCAATATTTAAAAGCAACATTTTTCTCCATCATGAGTGTTCTAGCACAATCCATTACAAATATGTTCCTCCTTTTAGAAATTCCATTTTGTGGAGAGGTTTTAGGGCAGATGTCTATCTTTCAATACCTCTGTCATTATAGAACATCTCAAACTTATTTGATGTAAATTCTCCTCCTTTGTTAGATCTCAAAAAATTTAGACTTTTACATGTTTCCTTCTCAACTCTTGCTTAATACCACTTAAACATTTGGAAAGAATCAAATTTCTATTTCAAAAACCTAACTATCATCATTCTAGAATAATCATCAACAAGCAACATAATGTACTTATCTCCTTTGTATCTTTGCACTTCAATTGGTCCAAACAAGTCAGTATGAACAATCTCTAGTATTTCTTTAGAGGTATAAATTTTACTTTTAAAACTTGGCTTTGTCATTTTTCCTAACTGACATTGTTTGCACATTATATTATCAAGCTTCTTCAACTTAGGAAAACTTCTAACTTTTCTCATGTTATAGATACTAACCAAGTTATCAAAATTTACATGACATAGCCTCTTGTGCCATAGCCAAACATCATCAAATTTTACAACTACATAAGTAGTATCCTCTATGTCAAGATAGAATAGATTACTCCTAATCTGATCACCCTTTCCAATTAGTTTTCCACTTGTGTCATATATCTTAGCAATATTGTTTTCAAACTCAACCTTACATCCTAAATTATGTAGTTGTGCCACACTCAAGAGATTATAGTTAAGTCCTTCAACATAGTGAGCATTGCACATAAAATCTTTTATGTAAGTTTGATAGAACCTTTTCCTTTTATCAAACATGGTGCATCATTACCAAATATTACACTATTTCCATCATAGAAATTCAAGTTAATGGACTTACTTTTGTCTCCAATCATTTGATGTGAACATCCATAGTCAATGATCCATCTGTCATTCTTGTTCACACAAGTCACAAGTGCAATTTCCTCATCTTCATCAAATTTTTCCTTCATTGAAACATACACCACTTCATCATCATGTTCATCAAATTCATCTTTTGTTTCCTCTTCAGCAATGTGGCATGACTTTTTGCCTTTTTCTTTATAATCCTTGCTGTCCTCATCTCTTCTACTTTTGTACTTGTCAACACCTCTATAGTTCTTCTTTTCTAGAAATATAGTAGTAATATGAACAACCTCATTGCAATTGAAAAACATGATAGGTAATTTACCTTTTAAGTTTCCTTTACCTTTGTGAAATCTTCTTTCCAGTAGTGCTTCAAGTTGTTTTACATCCTCCTCATCTGTATCACTGTCACTGGACAGATACTTTATCTTTTTTTTTTTTTCTTCTTCTCATCAAGTTTCTTCAATGAAACCTTATCTTTGAAAGTAGATTCAATATTCTTAGGTTTGTAATTATCAAATTTATATAGCTCAAAAGCAATGAGTCTACCTACTAGACCTTCAAGTGATAGATTATTCCCTCATATACATCTTAGTTCTTGAATCATAGGAACTCTAATAGCATATATAGGTAGTAGTGTTCTAAAAAATTTCTTAATATAGTATCATCATCTATTTTTCCATTAGCTCCACTTATTGCATTATCAACATCTTTTATCCTTGAGGCATATTGAGCAATATTTTCACCTTCTTACATTCTCATATCATCAAACTTACCTCTGAGACTTTTAGCTTTGGCTCTTAGAACATTGGTGTCTCCTCCATAGATAGTGGTTAAGGCATCCCACATCTTCTTTTCAAGGTCAAGACCTTTGACATCATCAAATTCAACATAGCTTAGGACAGAGGCAATCTCCAACATTGCTTGGTTGTGTTCTTCTTCTTTTTCATATCCTCGACTATTGGGGCTCCAACAGAATCAATATGCTTAGTGGCAATGGTAGATTGTACATGATCTCCAAGTCCTCCAAGGTGTAGCTTCATCAAAATTTTCCATGGAGGAAAGTTATCTCTATTAAGCTTGGGTACTTCTCTTTTTGACATACTAATCTTTGTTCTTCTAGTACCTTCAAACTAGTCATCTTAAGTAGATGGCTCTAATACCAATTATTGGAATACTTTAGAATAATTAAGAGGGAGGGTGAATCAATTATTCAAGGTCCAGATGTATAAATAAAACTTTTCACATCTTGGTGTACCCATAAAACATTTATCATCATGCATGCATCCATAAGATTATGAAATCACTTAAAACTTTTAGGTTAATATCAAATCAATTTACAAAAATGTAAACATGAAACATAACAAATTTAGCAACACATTTGACACAGTGATTTACATTGAAACCCAATTTGGGAAAAACCACTAGTAACATGCTACCCTTTTCCACTCTTTTGAAGTAATCCCTATGAAAGGCCAACCCTATTAAAGGTTACAATATACACTATTAAATATTAAAGGATTTCAATCACCCTTTTAGGAGTGAGCCTTGTTAGAGGACTTTAGACCATTCACTTGGAATGTCACCCAGTTAAAGGATTTACAAATGATTGTTAGGTTAACCTTAATCCAAAGTATTTACCCTAGACTGATACAATTATTAGAGAGTAATAGTAAGGCTTGGTCTAATAACAACTTACAAGTTCATTTGCAAATTATAGATCTTTGTTTCAGTCCTCCCAACTACTTGGCCTCCATACATTTTATCTCTAATAGCTTGTTCACCCTTTAGGCATTCACACTCTTAAGCCTTCTTGCTTAACATGCCAATGCAAACTTTTCTCTTAGATCACTTGATGAAGAAAAGCACTTGACTTCTAGTCTTCTTTAGGTTCTTGCCTATGAAATCCCTTGCTTCTAACCAGTCATTCATACAAATAGGAAATTAAGGTCTTTTGTCGTTCATTCTCCATCGTCCAATTTGGGGTTAGGACAGATTAGGTAGGATACAATGAATCTACCCCTCATTCCATATCACTTCTAGAAACTTCTTCTTGAATCCTCTTTGAATTCACCTAAAAATGGTTTACCTTAAATTTTGTGCCACCAGTTCATCAATCTTATCTTCCACCTAGTTCACATAATCCAAGAAATAAACTTGTTGGCTTAGATTCATCAAATTCCTGATCTTTCAAATAATGCAATCACCTGGCATTAACTTGCATCTAATACTCAGCACACACTATGTTGCTCAGCATCTTTTGTGGAATCACTCGGTACAAACTAAAGTTTACTGGTGCTCAACATCAACAAAATTTTACTCAGTATCCACTTTTTTTCTCGACATACACTATAATAGGCTTTTACTTGGCACCAACTAATTTTTTGCTTGGCTTGCACTAACTTTGCTCGGCACCTACTATCCACTCAGTCAAGCTTGGCAGGAAAACTTTGTTTAACTTGTTCTTCTATACTTTCCTAGTGTAATCAGCCTTTCTAGATTATCAATACATCATGTTATCACTATCTTAACTGATTCTTGTACTTCTTTACATATCATAACTCAACCTTTTCTCTAGGTGCTATTTTTACATCTTTTGATCAAATCCTATTCATCAATCAAATAAGTGATAGTACTTAAATCATATAAGTAGTTGTCTTAACAAAAATAGTGGGTTTGACATTAGTGACAAAACAATGATTGAAGCATATTGATCATACTTGCATCAATCTATTCTCAACAATCTTCTTCTTCGACAATCTCCTTCAATCTATTCTCAACAAGAGATACAAAATTCATCCAAATTGAACTAAATTGAAATAAACTTGTTCATTTCATTATCAAGATCATAGATATACAAGGAAGGAGACAAAACTCAAAGACATACATGCAGGTTTTCCTTTTTGTATTGATTTCCCTTTGAAAATGAATACAATACTGATAAAACTCATATTATAACTCAAAACTTTACAATTGATACTTAGTATTCACTGTATTCTCAACTATACAAAATTGATTACATTCATATAATTACAAAAAACTTGGATGAACAAGCTTAATTATATAGAGGATTGCAACAAGCTTTAGATGGGAAAGCAAGTGTCAAAACTTAATTGGTCAAAAAATAGGAGGCAAAACCTCTAAAATATCACATTAATTCATTCCTTTGCAGTTGGAAAATAGGTAGGAAAGTGGGTGCAAAGGTAGATGACATTATGGTAGAAGTATTTAATTTAATTATTTTTTCCTCCACCATCTCCTTTTGTCTTCTCATAGCATCCCTTTTGTTTTCTTTGTCTAATCATCTTATTTGGATGGTAGAGCCTTAATGTCTGCTATTACTTCCCAAATGGCCACATCTTTGTCAATCTTGGGCCAAACAACATCCTTAACTACATTCAATTCTTCTATACATTTATTCCACTTAGAATTAGTAATAGCCTTTATTTCTCCAAGGGCTTTTCCCACATCTGATTCTATTCTTTAAAAAGTCAATCAAATCATAGACAACATTTACATCTATCTCATTGTTGAAATAGGCTAAAAATCTTGGATGTCTCAAAATATCTTCAAAAGAAGAAGAGCACTCCTACCATTCCTTAAAAGCTCCATTATTATCTAAAATACTAGGAATAAAATTTGGGATCCCCACAACAATTGTCCTCATTTTCCCTTGGATCAATTGCATCTTTTCTGTGAAGAATCCAGTTAGCTCCCTTACCCTGTTTAACATTTTTCTAGTATTAATGATTATCACCTTGGGTAATTCCTTTTTTTGGGGTAGCAAGGGGACCAAATTATCAAAAAATTGACCATAAGGCCCTCATGCCATGAAATGAGGAGAAAGAATATCTAATACCTCTTAGCACTTGTATTCATCTCCTTGCAAGCTAATGAAGTTCTTGTGCGCAATCTGTGAAACAACATGTAAGGCACCAATTTTATGCACAAGGAAATTTTATATTGTCTTAATTTCCACCTCCTTAGCACCATCCCACTCATCAATATCCATATGTTGGGCTTCTCCCACAAGTGCAATGTCAGCATTAGTTTGAGCTTGATGGTCCTTTAACTTAGTAACAGGCCTAGCCACAACCCTTAGGTTCCTTATCTCATCTTCCATGTTAGCTAGCTTCTTATCTAGGACATAAGTCCTCTTCAACTCTTATTCATATTTTTGTATAGAATCAATTTTTATGCTATAATTTGTATACAATTGTTCTTGCAATGTATCCATCTTGCTTGTCCCCATTAATGATGTTGTATTCACCAAATTATGGATTTGATCACTAGATACAATAGAGACATTCCAAAAAATTACATTTCCCTGGGGATACTCCTTTATCTCCATGAGATTTGGTTTATTATCATCTAGATCCATGCTCCATATTGTCATTGTCTTATTGTCTATGTTAAAGCCAATCCCCTACAACTAACCATATATGTTAGTCTCTTTAAAAGAGACTAATTTTTCTTGTTTTTTGATCTGGTCTAACATAAAAGAGGAACTAAGTTCCCAACCAAGAAAAGGTAGCATTCCACTTCTCATTACCATTGTTCTTGCTTCCTCAACTGTGAGATTCTCACTATTTGGATCATATTCCTATAACCTTTGCACTAATTCTCTTAGGTGAATCCCCAAGTTGCAATTGTAAGGTGAGTTCATTTTGTTTTACCTTATAAAGAAATGACTTAAATTCATCATAATTTACAAATTGGTCATCCTTTATGAAATTCTCAGCCTAAATTATTCTTTCATCCAACATCTAAATCTGCAATTCAATCTTGCTAGGGATCTTTTCATGCTCACTTGCTTGTTTGATTAGAAAATTGTGTCTAATTATATCAAAGAACTTTGATCCCTGAGGCATAATTTTCAATGCCTTTCCTCTAACTTTGTTAGGGATCTGAATCATCTTTTTCTTCTTTTTTTCCTTTATCCCATGAAGATCTCTTTGGTTTATCATCCTTAACCTCTACAGTTATAACATCCTCCCATTGAGGAGACTAGGGTTCTGCTCTATCTCTAAACTCTATAGGAACTTGTGTCATCAATTCATCAAAATTTTATAGAAACCTATTGTACCTATCAAGATATGGTGTATCATGGTGAAAACCCTTGAAAGATGGGTTTGCTACTCTCATGGCTCTCTCTATCTTCATTATCTTTCACCATTTTTAAGTCCTATCTCTACATACATCTGTTTGCAAATAGTTCATGATGCAATCTTCCTTCCAAATTGGCTTGTTTTTGGGAAGACTGTACTTCCTCATTTGTTTAAGTGCATTCATCACCAAATCATTTAGATCATAGGTTCTAGTTGGGGTAGAGGGAAGTTTAAATTCAGCTAAACACTAATCTATTTCTTCTATGGCATCCTTCCCTATCAAAAAATCACCTATCTTTGTGTTTCTAGCTACAAAAAAGCCTTTCCTAATAGCAAGGCCTAAGTACTCTCTATTCATCATTAGTAATTTCCAAAAGAATTCTAACTAGCCTAATCTTTTAGGGACATGTCTAGGTAATACATGGGGAGGCTATCGACATCTAGATACTCTTATAATTGAAAAGTTTTAAAATTAAAACAAACTAGCCCAATCATGGCTAAGTACATTATCCTCATTTGGGA
This sequence comes from Cupressus sempervirens, assembly GCA_028749045.1. Lineage (NCBI taxonomy): Eukaryota > Viridiplantae > Streptophyta > Pinopsida > Cupressales > Cupressaceae > Cupressus > Cupressus sempervirens. The sequence goes on along the minus strand of CM053793.1, from coordinate 682,700,070 downwards.
AAACAGATGGTGTAATTAACATTCTTAATAACCTAGGTATGCATCCATTAACATATTCATGATTGGAAATACAATATCATTATAGAAAGCAATAGTACTAGAATAGGGATAAAATCTTTTCCAAAAGTGAGTCCACAATTGTATAGGTAGGGTTTCTCCATTCTCCTTAATGGCCTCAATAAAATTTGGACTGACATGCCTGATATTTTTGAAAAGGATAATGTGCATCAATAGTGAATAATGAAAAAAATTGAAATTCCCCATGTCTCCCTTCTAAGCTACCTCAATTTCCTCATGCATCCTATCAATGATATGTTCCACAAAGTCATAACAGACATTATGACTTTGATCCTTAATATCCAATGCCATGATATATTCATAACCTAGGGCATTCATGGTGCCATCAAATCCCAATACCTTTCAAATCTAAAATGTGTGTAGAAGAATTCTAATGACATTAGTTCTCCTACCTTCTTAGGAAATTCCCCCTTTTCCTTCTTTGATTTGGGAATGTGCCTTCTCATGACATTTCTAATGTAGAAACTCTTAGAATTCTTGAATGTCTCATTCATTTTTGTTTTCTCAATTATTTCTATGAGGGGTCCTTCTCGGTCAAAGACTTCACCAAAGGTCTCCCTATCCAATCTGCACAGGACACTAATATCCTCTCTGTGGAAGGCCTTAGTTTTTGGATTATAAGACTTTATTAGCGCCTTCAACAAATCAACATCAAATATCACCTCTAGCACTATAAATTTTTCCATATTTCTGATCGATGGGTTACAAATTGGTGATTTGGCATACATGTTCGGATAAAAATACTAGAACAACTCATTTCCCTTTAGCTTCAGGTGTAATAACCCAAAATTGGCACATTTCCATGCTAATCCAATTCAGGTCTATTAATCAATCTTAAAGTCCTATTTTACCTAATTGACCTAAGTGTCAAATGTTGAAAATCCCTAATCTACATTAATTGTGTGCTCTATTTAATTCCTAAGTCTAATTGAATTAGAAAAGGTGAACCTATTAATTAATTTAATTTAATTATGAGCCCTAGCACATTAATTAAATTAAATTTACCCCTTTTTCTAAAATACACATTAAGGAATTAAATGTATTTGATTTAATAAAATATATCCTCATTTTAATTATTGAGTGTAATTATTCAATTATTTAAGATTATGCATTTATGAGGTTACATTTAACCTTATTAAATCAAATATACTACCCAAATTCTCTCTTTAGTTTTGAAATGGAAACTCTAAGGGCCCATTTGGTTGCTGGAATATGATTTGAGAATTGGCATATAGATTCCTTGATTTGGGATTCTAGAACTTGAAATCCAAATTACTATTTTGAGGATTTGATTTGGGACCATTTGGTTCACCAAGAATTCATTATGAGAATACACATTTTCACTGTTTGGTTGCACATTTCTGGAATTGGAATATCGACATGAATGAAATATGTTTTAAATCCATCATTTTAGGGTGAGTTAAAATGTGACAAAAATGTATCTTGCACTTGACATGATAAAAATGTCCTACTGCATATCTATTAAGAGCATTTTGATCTCTCCATAGAAAAACTATGGAAGACGGGAACTTGAGGTTGATCCCCTTGTGAGAATCCAAGATCCATACACACGGACCAACAAAACACTATCTAGGCTTCTCCAAATTTTAATTCTCATATACTAGATCTGAGAAAATAATCTATGTATAGCATATTCTATAGCTAATAAACAATGGAATGCAAACCTGACATTATCCAAATGCATAGTCATTTTGCCAATTCTTCATGCAACCTCCCAGCGTAGCCACATCAATCGTCGTTCATACTTACATCAACCAATTTGGTATACTTCAGCTTTGACACAATGGGAGATAGAGAAATGCAACTGAATGCAAAAGAAAAGAAGACCTGTGTAACTGTAGAGATGCGGTTGAAGAACAATCAATTGGCTAGAAGGAGAATGTCTTCACAAAAGAATGAGTGAGGGTTGGTTATAAATGTATGGACTGCAATGCAAATTAGTTGCATCTTTTGCAGGTTAGCATTAGGTCTAGTGGACATAAAAAAAAAGTTTCTTTTGTATTAATTTGCAATGCTTGTTTTTCCCAAAATTGGAATTAAAATAGGTATTTGAGCAATACCAACTATTTGGAAAGAAGACCGAATCCCCGAATTGGGGGATAAATGAGGATACAGAATTCTAATTTTCTCATATTCCAATTCTCATTTCGTCAACCCAAACAATGGATTACAATTTTTTTAGAATTTGCAATTCTAATTCCTATTGATATCCATGAACCAAATGGGCCCTAAGTGAACTAGAATTGGAAAAGGAATTGATTTAGTTAACTCTTTCTCACACTCAGAAGTGAATCGGATTACTTCACTTGCACAAGGAAGTTTCCATCCTAATTGAATCGCATTTCCAATCTTGACCATCTATCCAAATTGATCTTGACTATTGATCAATTCTGGAATTCTATTTAAGAAGCTGTCAATTCCACATTTTAGGAGTTGCAAATGAATCATATTGAACTTATGAAATAACTACTCATTTTTTGCATTTATAGCTTTCATTAAATCTCGCATATTAATCTCATTTTAGCTTTAAAATGTATTCATATAGATAAATTTCTCTTACTTGTTTCTAGATTAATTTGCATACCTCATTTAGATTAATCATGCATTCTCATATAGATTGAATCCTTCATTCTAGATGTCTGGTTGCTAGCTTCTTGATCTAAGAGCAATTAGCAAAATCATTCTAGCTAAAAGGCAATAGATTGACTTGTTGGACTTTTTGGATGAACAACCCCATGTTAATTCAGGATTATTCTTTAGATAAGGATCATGTTCAAGTGTGTGTGAATCACAAAGGCCGACATTTCCCACTCACATTTCTGGCACCTACCGTGGGGCCAAGAAATCAAGTTTCTAGCCTCATTTGTTCTTTATTCTATATATTTTTAATGTTCTATCACTTTCATCCATACAATCTCTTGGTTTCTTGCATGAAAAATCTCATTCTCATGCAAAGAAACTAAGATTTCGCTCCTTGTTTAGCACTTTCTTGTGCGAAAAAGTATATAATTGCATAGTTTCTCATGCGGTACACACCATTTTCTCATGTAGGCATGTCAAGAATTTTGCACAAAACTTGGCATCAGTAAATGCAAAATGCAATTTTTAGATTTTTTTTTAATCATGCTAATTTAATTTGATATTTTTTTCTGAGGCATTTTATTTTTGGTTTTTGATTAACAACAACCTAACAGTGGTGTGCAAATCACTTGTCAAAGAAACCTTGTTATAAAATCACAAGATAGTACTAATAGTTTGATTGCAGGATGATTATTTGAAGAATTGCATGTCAAAGAATGAATTCAAACCCACAAAAATGTTGTGTCTTCTTTTACTTCTTTCTCACACATAGTTTAATAGAGCTTGCAAAATTTGTAGGGCTCTAGATAGAAGAATAGGGGAGTATGCTCTTTGCTACTTGGAAGTAATGCCTAAGCATAAATTAGAAATCTAGACACCTTTGGAAGATATTATCTGAGGGAGGAAAGGAAGTTAGTGGTTCTCCTATATGAGTGTTTTTTTATGAAGAGATGATGGTTTCCTTTTAGGGAATCAAAATTTTGAGAAAAGACAAGTTGGGATTGATAAGCTAACTCGATGATGAGCATGTTTTGCATGTTTGGGTAAGGTGATGAGATAGAGGAGTATGCTCTTTCCCCTTGAGGGAAATCAAAAACTTGGACCCTTAGATCTGAACCACTAGTCTGAGTCAACCTCTAGGAACAACCCAAGTGAGCACACACCTTTCGCCAGTGATTCTAACTCACTATAATAAAGAATATTTTTAGAGTAAAAGACACCAAAGCCATGTTAATGTCTTCCCCTTGATTCTTGATATCGCATATCAAGAGAAGGCTTTGTCTATTGCATTGGGCTATGTTGCCCCTAGTCTTTCTAGTCAAGTGTGTGCACTTTTAGATGTTGGTGTGGGCTATTGGCCTCAAATTAATTATGAAGTCACCAGGGATTAATGTGAATGGAAGCCAAGTAAAATCTTTTCGATAGTTGCTACCTAGTTCATCTCCAAAAGGAGGCATAATCTTTGCGCAAGGAGGGGGAAGAATCTCTCCTATAGATACTCACCATAGGCATGTATGATGCTGGAAGGTGGTATATATGCTTGACCCTTTCCACAAGGGTGCTCATTCAGTATATATTTTATTGAGTCCTTGAAATACACGAAAAACATGGGCACCCTCTAGTGGGGTGACACGACTATGTGAGGAGAACAAATGGACATAAGTTGTGAGACAAAGTTTTTGTTTTCTCTACTATTTTTTATTATAGGGATAAAGAGTGTCTTTTTTGAGTCTTTAAAATTGTCCAAATCTTTCAAACAAACAAAAGGTCAAAACCCCCCCATCCCTCTGAGTTGCTTTTTCCTCAGTTGGATTATTTGTGACTACTACTTGATTCTTGTGTCTGAAAATAGCTATCTATTTGTAAACCAAAATGATGTCCAAAATCTAAAAAAAATGTTGATATCTGCCTAAAACTTGTAAAAAATGTTAGTCCTCTATTCAAAAATTGTCAAAACCTTTGAAAATCTCTTCAAGTTTAGTCAACACTTGTCAATCTAGTCCTTTTCTCACTTCTAGTTTTACTCAATTTCACATGAGAAAACTATCTATTTGCACTTCCTCGTAGGGTTCTTTATAGTTCCTTGTGCCCTTATCTACACATCTTCACATGAAACATTACCAAGACACTGTCTTTTTCAATCAAAATCCTTCTTTTCTTGGTCAATATGTCAAATCCTTGTGCAGCTCTATGCAACTTCTTGTGTGAGAAAATTGGTTTAAAATTGCTGTTTTAAAACTCTTCCTGGTTCTGTATACTTTCTTGTGTGCTTCTCTGGGAATCTTCACATGGGATCTTGTCCTAAAGCTGTCAAAATTTCTCTGTCAGAGATCCTTTTTTTCCTACCTATCTATGTTTCCTTCCCTTGGAGTCATTTCCTTGTGTGAGTTTGTTGAAATTTGTTTAAAATAGTGAGCTATTTTGAGCTTCATCTTTAAAATCTAATCCAAGTCTAATATGTGTCTAGAACACTTGGTCATTCCTCTATCTACAATAGTGTCCAACTCTGACTTCTTTCTTAGTTGACAACTTGCGATTTACACATGAACTAGTCTCTTCACTTGTTTATCTTATTTTATTCTTGTGTCTTCATCATACCTTGTGTCATGATAATCATAACTCTTGGTTGTTCTAGCCATTTCTCAGATGACTCATACCTATGTATACAACACACTTATCTCACTTTGTGGCTACATTCTAGTGTAGTTCTTTTCTAAGCTTTACTTTTCATCATTGTCTACAACTATTGCACCAAGGAGTGGAAATGTGTTTCCTCCTTATAGACTTAGACAAGGTAAAGCTAGAGGTTAGAATCACAATAGAGGTCATTCCCTAGTTTACACATGGTCTGAGTCCAATGAATCTAGTGAGGATTCTTCATGTTCTCCTTCACATATTAGTCCACCTCATGTTCAAATAATTTTTTTTGATAAACTTTTAGCAAACTTAGAATCCCTTGTATCAAGAGAATCTTGAAACTAACTAAACACCTACATCTCTAGACAATACAACTAAATTCTCATTTAGAAGAACTTTTCAACCAACATACACTGAAACTTACCACATTCCTAGAATGGCTGATCAAGACCAAGAAAATGGAGAACATAGTAAAGGACAAGACCACCAATGAAATGAAAGACAAAAAGAACCTTACAACTACACTGATGTGAATGAGGAAACTGAATAAATAGCTCCTAAAGACATCAAAAAAATCATAAGGATAAACACTTTTAGAAAGTAATAGAGATCTTTCTCAATAAAGAGAAAGAGAAATACTTTCTCAAACTCACTTAATAGGAAGCAAAACTACCTTGCCACTTTAATGTTGAAACCATCATCACACATGAAGAGGAAACTGAAATGTCCAAGTTTTAGAAAAAAACTAAAGATCATGCATGAGTAGTTGGCCCAAATGATGCATGACAAGGATAAACCAACAAAAACATACACTTTACACACTCTTTGTCCATTCCCTTTTGACAAGAGTCTAGACATGCCTCCTTTTCCAAGAGGATTTGAGTTTCCTAAGTACAAAAAATACTTCAAAACCTCTAATTCCCAAGATCATTTGTGGGAATTTAGTGCTTTTTCTATGGAATTTATGCATAATTAGACATATCTCATGCATCTATTACCATAGAGTCTAGGTGGTCAAGACATGGAATGGTTTTCACAGTTGCCTACTAGTATCAAAGCATTTGATGAGATTTCTAAATTATTTGTTTAGTAGTACTCAAACAACATACAACATCTAGTTAACATACATGACTTTTGTAAACACAAACAGAAAGTTGGGGAACCTTTCCTCACATTCCTTCAAAGGTGGTGACAACTATATACTAAATACTCATGAAAGATTCTTGAAACCAAAAAACTTGACATCTTCATGGATAATATTTTACCTAACTTTTGGGTATAAATTTCAACTCCAATGTCCACACACCTTTGAAGACATGGTCATGCAAGGTATCTGAATAGAGGAATTCATGGCCAAAAAGGGAGAAATAACCCTTCAAAAGGAAACCAAACAAGGGTCAACTTCTAGTAAGGATAAATCTAAGTATGTGAACAAGAATCATGAGGTAGTACATGATGGAGTAGTTGATAGCATTACTCCTAAGCCTATCAAAAAAAATTTCAATCTCAAAGTGTCTAAAAATATTGACAAATCTCATCTTGAAAACAAGACATTTGGAAAAAAAATGAAGAACTTTTCTTGGGTTAAATGCTAAAAATGAGAATAGAAACCTCTTGGTGCACCTTTGGATGTGGTCTATAAGACCTTGCTACAAAATAAGCTCATTTCTACATTGGATAATACTCATCCTTGATCCACAACCATTACCTTTGTGGTGGAATGAGACTACATTTTTTTTTGAATACCATAAAAAAAAAAGGTCACAAAACTAGCAATTGCATCAACTTGCATCACAAAGTTCAAGACTTAATTGAAGATGGTGAAATTGTTGTGGATGGGCACAACAAGAATATAGATCAAAAGGCTTTCAAGGAGCCATTCCCACACTTGAGAAAGGGGAAAACTCTAAATAGAAAGCTCATAACAATGTCAACTATACACACTCTAATGATGATGATGTGATCAACATGGTTGAACCTATGGATTTTGAGTATTGTGACATCATCACAATCAAGGGAAAACAAATCAACACTAAACCTAAGACATCATTTGTATTAAGGGGCGCTACATCTACTACATCTAACAAAGAACCAACAATCTTGTGCCAACGCTACTATGCGTTCTCATGCCAAGATAGTACTTAAAGGCCATGTGCCTTCTACTCTTGATTTAGAAAAACACAAAGAGAAACCTCTTGTTGGTCCATCTAGAAAAAGGTACAAAAATTAAAACATCTTCTGCAGCTACTAGCTACAATATCTTTGATCAATTGCAATGAACAAGTGCTCGAATAATGATCTTTGAATTGCTCAAAATCTCTCCTACTCATAAGTAGATTCTCAACAAAGCCCTCACTAATGCAAACATACCTCAAGATCCTAGTCTTGATAGGTTCCAATCTATGGTAGGTCATCTAACCTCACCTCACTATCTATCCTTCTCTAAGGAGAACAAAAATTCATTGATTCATCCACATAACCAACCGTTGCACATTGAAGTCATGATACATCAAAAGTGTGTTCGTTGTGTGCTCATTGATAATGGAACTAGTTTGAACATCTACTCTACTACTCTGCTTAGAGAATTGGCCAATTCTCAAGAGTCATTGATCCTCATCACATAATCACCATCAAGGCATATGATGAAGTCAAGCATAAATCCTAGGCCTTGTTGTGTTGCCTCTTTGAGTTGGTCCTGAAAGGGATGTCACTTGTCAAGTCCTTGACAATCCATTAGTGTCAACATTTTGAATCACACTACTGATCCATCATCAGGATGAGAGAGCTCTTGCTCTCTCATCCTGATGATGGATCACGTAGTGTGATTCAAAACATTGATGGTAAAAATCTCCACACAATCCAATCCAGAAACTGATTTACATAACTATGATGGATTGTGGAAATCTGATCACATTAATAATCCATTAGTGTACAACATCTTGCTAGGGAGAACATGGATACATGAAATGCAATCTATGCCTTCAACTTACCATCATTGTGTCAAGTTTCCATTTCATGGCTTTGAGGTCACCATACCTACAAATACTAGTTACACTTGTAACATGTTGAAATCTATTGAAAGCTTTGTACTTGCTAATAGGGAATCTATAAATCATCATGATGATAAGATGAAATAGATCAAGAATTCACTCAAGTTGAAAGAAACTGGGATGGGTGAATATCACATAGAACTAGTTCTATCTTTGACATCTCTTCCTGAGTCTCCTATGATTATGGGAGACCATCTAAAGTGAAGAGTCCTTTTGTCTAGTAACCTCAAACTAAGTCTAATGTTACCTTTATTAAATCTATTTTACCTCTAGAGGAGGAAGATAAAAATAGAGTCATTATTTCATGGATATATAGAGAGGAAACTCTAGTTCACCTCACATAACAATCTTCTAAATTTAATCCTAAAAAGTATGGTCTAGGTCTTAAAATCATGAAATGATTTGGCTACAAAGGGAATGGTCCAATTAGATGTAACAAAAATGGTTTGATTTATCATGTCAAAGAAATCACTAGAAAGTTTTGAGATACAATAGGTCTAGGTTTTAAGAAGATCCCCATTCATCTAGGTATTAACAAATTTATACTAGAATCTGAGAGTTCATCTAAACATGAGCCACAAACTAATTTGGATAATCATGAGGATAGTTCTGATGGTGAGGATACTTATCCTTATCCAATTCCTATTGATCTTTCTAAATTCTTCAGTGAACTAGATGACTTTGTACCACATGTTAGCACTATGGATGTTGATAGTGATTCTTTTGACAACACTACTGCAGAACAAGGAGAGTCAATTCATACTATAATCATTGAGTGACTTTGTAAAAATCTAGATGATGAAGGAGAATTTGTCCCTGTTACTATTTGGGAATTCTACAGCTTATCTCCATGTAGCACAGACTCTCAAGAGTATGAATTCGAATCTCTTAGAAGCCACTACAAATAAAGATATTGATCAAGTTCATGCCTATGTAAATCAACCCAGAGTACGTGAATTGTCTAGGGTTAGGTTAGATAAGTCTCATCCAATTAGTGTCATCGAGTCTTTGATTAATGTTGTTAGAATTTAAAGGCATTCAAACACACTTGTGGATGAAGGTGCTCTAGGTCTCAACTTACTTGTCCAGGCATTTGATGACTACGTCATGAATGCCATCAAAATTGCCTCATCTCTTTCACTCACCTATCCTAAGATTATAGAATGGAATTACAATATATCTAGTGAAGTCCCTACATTCCAGAATGACTATGCTCTTTCCTGCTACTTAAACACCATCAAACCTAACACATCTTCCATTGGTGAATTGAGTATCAACATGACTAAAGTTGACATCAAATATCTCAGTCACACAATAAAAAATAAAAGAAATAGAAGGTTTAATGGTGAAAACTTTGTAGCAATATCAAAACCTAAAATAGTAAAAATAAAAGATGTATCCAAAGGTGAAAATCTCTCTAAGGCACCTAAGGATGAGATATTTGATGCACTTCTTAGTAATTTTCAAGAGGGATCATCAGTGTTGATAGAGCCAACACAGCTGATCAACTTGGGAATAGAGGAACAACCTCACATGATACATCTTGTATAGTCTTTATTTGCAGAAGAGAGAGAGAAATTTATTGCCTTGTTCCAAGAGAAAAAGATTTTTTTAATGGAACTACTTAGACATGCCAAGTTTGGATCCTTATCTTATAATGCATCATTTATCTATTGCACCAAGAGTTAAACTAGTCAAATAGAAGCTTAGGAAAATGCATCCTCATGTTGCATTACTTGATAAAGCTAAATTGGAAAAGCTTCTCAAAGTTGGTCTCATCCAAGCCATCGACTGTGCTGAATGGATTTCAAACATTGTTCTAGTCTTCAAGCATGATAAATCTATCCAAGTTTGTATAGATTCTTGAGATTTTAACTTAGCATGTCGAAAGGATGATTTTCCACTTTTCAACATTGATATAATAGTGGATATGATAGTAGGATATGAAATGTACTCACTCATGGAATTTTTTGGTTATAATTCGATCAAAATGGCACCCAAAGATTAGGAAAAGACTACTTTCACTTGTGCATGGGGAACCTTCTATTGGAATGTTATGCCATTTGGTCTGAAAAATGTTGGTGACATGTATCAAAGGGTAGTTACTACAATCTTCCATGATATGATGCATAAAATGATGAATGACTATGTTGATGACACCTTGGTTAAGAGTAAAAAATGCAAAACTCATCTTCAAGATTTGGAACCCATCTTGGATTGTATGGAGAAATTCAATCTAAGACTCAACTCCAAGAAATGTGTAATTGGTGAAACTAATTGGTTACATTGTCGCTACAAAAGAAATCAATGTGGATCCAAAAAAAGTTCAAGCAATCATGGACATCCCTCCACCTCATAATTTTAGTTAAATGAGGTGCTTGCAAGGAAGACTTCAATCCATTTGTAGATTCATCTCATAGCTAGTGCATAGTTCACAACCTTTCACTAAGACTCTACATAAAGGTGTGAAATATAACTGGAGCAAAGATTGTAATTAGAATCTAACACAAATAAAGAAATATCTTGATAATCCACCAATCATGATGCCTCCTATCTATGGGAAGCCTCTCATTTCATACATCTTAGCAATACAATCATCTCTTGGTATCTTGCTAGCTCAAGAAGACAATGATAACAAGAACAAGCTATCTACTATCTCAATCGCATGTTGATTTCTTATGAAATGAATTATAGCATTATTGAGAAAGCTTTCTTGGTATTCATCTTTTCTTCCCAAAATTTGAGACACTACATGCTTTCTCATACTATACAACTGTTTGCTAAAATTGATCCACCAAAATGCTTACTCAACAAGACAGCTCTAACAGGAAGGTTAGTTAAGTGGGTCATGATACTAAGTGAGTTTGATATTTAGTATGTTGAGAAAAAGGATATCAAAGGAAATGTAATTGCTGATCAATTAGGAAAAGCACCAATGCAAAGTCTTCTTCTATTGAATATTGACTTTGTTGATGAATCAATTTTAATGCTAACACACCAAACTTAGGTGATGTTCTTTGACATCTCCTTTACACAATAGGGATTTGGTGCTAGGCTCTTATTCATAACACCAAAGAAGTATTCACTACCTAAAGCATACAAGATTTTGTTTCCTTCTACCAACAAAATTGTAGAATATGAAGCTCTTATCAATGGCATGAAGATCACAGTTGAATGGAGAGTAGATGAATTGAATATCTTTGGCCATTCACAACTCATAATCAACCAGGTCAATGATGTGTATCAGACGAAGGATGAGAAATTGATATTTTATAAACACATGGTTGATGACCTAAAGAAATGCTTTTCTCATATCACTTTTCATAAAATTCCTTAGGCAAACAATAAAGTAGCTAATGCAATGGCCACTCTTGCTTCCATGCTACAAATGCTAGAAAATGATCTTCAACACAAGTTCCTAGTGGATACGTTACTCTACCCTACCTATAATTCCCCTAAATCCCAAATGATTTGTTCTATTGTAGGACATGATGCATCCTACTACCATCATCTATACCCTTACCTGCATGACCAAATAATTCTGGACAATCTAACCAAGAATGAAACATTTCACCTTATCCATAATTCTTTATAGTATGTTATTATTGCCAATGACTTGTTTAGGAGAGGTCTCAACAAAACACCCCTTAGGTGTCTAGAACCTGATGAGTCCAAACACACATTAATTGATGTATACGAGGGAATTTTTGAATCTCACCCTAATGGCTTGACACTAGCTCATAAATTTATCAAAATTGGTTACTAATGGTCGAATGGAGCAAGAGGCAATCAAATATGCCAAGTCTTGCAAACAATGAAAACTCTATGGGAATCTAATTCATGCTCCCTCTAGGGAGCTAATTCCATCTATATCACTATGGCTATTTCAAAAATGGGCCTTTGATCTTGTGGGTCAAATTCACCCATCCTCTTCAAATGGACATAAGTTCATTATTACAGCTAAAGACTACTTCACTAAATAGGTAGAGACAATCCTCTCTTTGCAGCAAATGGACAAATTATAGCTCTATTCATTATGAATAACCTCATATGTAGGAATAGTGTTCCATCCTCCATAATTAATAATAATGAAGGATAGTTTAAAAATAAGGATCTTAAGGAGTTGTGCAAAAAGTTTAGAATCATGCAACATTGGTTTTTTATTTATTATCCTCAGGGCAATGGTCAAGCAGAAACATCCAAAAAGGAAATTTTCAAGATCTTGCATCACACAATCAACAAATCTAGAAGGGACTAGCACCTTAAGATTAATCCAACTTTATGAGCTTATAGAACAAGTATCAGAAGTCCAATAGATATAATGCCCTTTGCTTTGGTATATGGAGCAGATGTTGTGCTTCCAATTGAGGTCAAGATCCCTAGTTTGAGAATCTCTATAAAAGGCCTCATTACTGATAATGACTATAGAATATCTTAGCTTCAAGAGCTAGAATTGTTAGATAAATGTTGACAAGTGGCGTGCAACCATCTTTGAGCTTATCAGTAGCATATATCTAGAATCTACAATAAGAAAGTTAAGCCACATGACTTCCAACTGGGTGATCTCATTCTAAGAGAAAACCCTAAGAATCAGCAACAATGGGTACATAAAGGGAAGTTTGAATCCAACTGGCTTGGTCCATAAATAGTTACTACAGTGTTTGGATCTGGTGCTTATCAACTTTCAACAATTGAGGGAGAATCACTCAAGGATATGTAATGAACACTCTTTATTTGAAGAGGTTCTACAGCTGACATGCTTTCAAAAGCTCTCTATAGATACTTAAAGGTCCTAAAAGAATCATTATCTTGGGTAAAATATATCAATAGGTACCTTGGTAATACCAAAAAAATAGAAAAATCAAAAACTACAAAAAAAAAATTAAAAAGAGAAAAAGAACAAAAACAAATTGAAAAAAAAGAAAAAGAAAAGTGCCATTGATGAAAATCTGGCAAATAGGTATCTCTGCCAAGAAGGTCAAAACTTGGTAAACAAGTGCCTCTTGTTTCAAATTAATATATCTTGTAGCACATCTTCTGGCTCTTGTATAGTTTCTTTCCTACTTTAGTTTTTTGTCTTTGCTCATGCATCCATGGATTGAATCTTCTCATAGACTCAAGAGCAACACCCTACAGTGCCATAGGAACCTCTTTTACATTAGTCACTAGTTGTTCTAACTACATCTACCTACTATCACTTGTGTCACTATTGAGATTCCTCTTACGGAAGATCTCTTAAGCTTCAATCACCAATTTTTCTAACTATGTCTTCCTACTATCACTTGTATCACTATTGAGATTCCTTTTACGAAAGATCTCTTACACCAATCACCAGTTGTTCTAACTATGTCTTCCTACTATCACTTGTATCACTATTGAGATTCCTTTTATGAAAGATCGCTTTCACATCAATCACCACTTGTTCTAATTTCATCTACCTAGTATCACTTGTGTCACTACAAAGATTCCTTGTGAAGAAAACCTCTTAAGCTTTAGACACCAGTTGTTCTAAATGTGTTTGTCTACTGTTGCTTAGTTTCCTACTAAGGTTCTTCTCACTGATGATCCCTCTTTGAAATTTATCACCAGTTGTTCTAACTGCATCCATCTATTGTTGTCCTCCTATTGAAGAGATTTCTTTCACACATGTTTTGAACATCAACACTTGACATCACTCCAATAACACAAAAGTAAATTGAAAATGATGCACTTGTTTGGGATATGTTGAGCTTTTCTTTGTTTGTTTTGTTTTCACTTTATCATTTCCCTTCAAGAAAATTGATGATGTCACTTTTGACTAGGGAAGCAAGGACTGGGGGCATGATATTTTCTTATCTTTTTTCTTATTGGTTTAGTTCCGATGATCTAAAGCATCCATATAAAAGGGGTATCCACTATAAGATTCTCTATCTCATGTTGGATGGTTGTGTGTACCTTGACTCATTTTATATGGACTCTATAGTGAGGTTGGTTCTTTTCCTTACTTGTTTGAGTGAATTCCCTATGCTACAGTAAATACTAATACTCACCTTACTAAGTGAACGTATGTGTCACTATGAGTATGCATAGCATACTTATGTCTTAGGTTATGAACACGAGGGTGATTGTAGACAAAATACTTACTAATTACTTAGCATAAGAAGGATCTCTTGTGTGTCTAGTGTGTCTTCATGCAAGAAGCATTTTGGTCGTCCTAGTGTTTATGCTCTAATGCTTATGTTATCTTGCTACATCAAAAGGGACAAATATTTTGGTCATTCTGGCTTCTTCTGCCTTGAATGCTTACATTTAATCTTGACAAAACTATAACATGTGTCATATTCATATTATAATGATTGCAATGTTAGTGAGATTTTTATGACATTTGTGGGTTTAGCTAAACACTCAATGATGATACTTGTATGAGTTTAGTAACCAAACCTAGGGATACATCTAGCATAGGGTTGTATTTCATAGTTCACTTGTACAAGAGTACATTTTGATCACTACTTTACTTGCATCTTTCCATGTGAGAGGTTGTTGTTTTCTTCAAAGTATTAAATTTTCATATTAACTGCACACTCTTGGCTAATTTGGCTGCTCTGAACTTATTTTTGGGATCGAATTCAAAATCTAACACACTTAAATAGCTCAAAATCATATTTTCAAATTTTGGGACCGACTTGACCAAATGCTTATGCAATCCATTTTTTGGATGCTTTCTTAATCTTGGAATATTTTAAAATCATATTTTCTTCAAATTTCCCAAAAATTTTGGAAAAAGTCAACTCTAGTCAAATCTAGTCAACTTTGGTCAAACTTTGTCTTTTGGACCTCAAAATCACTTTGAATCGACTCCAACTTTTAAATAACTCTTCTAATCTATTCTACATTCTTCTAAATCTCATATTTCTTTAATAAATACCAAAATACTCCTCTGCACTATTGTCCTAGTGTGTCATCTTTTGACTTTGCTCCCAAGGGGGCAGGATGATTACATCATTAAATCTTTCAAAACTAGCTTCAACTCAATATGAATCTTATTTCCTCATCACTCAGGGCATCTCATCACTTGGTCCATCTTTTTTCCCCTCTGTCTAGCATCATATGTCATCTATCTTATCTTTCAATTAGTTAATCAACCTTATAACAGTTCTTGTTAGAGTTCGATGGATAAGTATTGGGATAGTCTAACCCTAACCCTTGAGGATAAAGCCTCATTATGGGGATGATTCTACAACTCATGGTAGGTTTTTTTATCTTTTATGGACCAATATTCAAGTGTTCTATCTCGACTCTAGGGAATTAAGCTTTGTTCTAGAGATAGTTCCAAATTCTTGCTAAGGGTTAAGCTTCATTCTGGAGATAATCCTAATTTTTGCTAAGAATTAAGCTTCATTCTATAAATATTTCTAAGCTCTTGCTTTCAATCACTATTTAATGGAGAGGCATCAGGACATTCTAACCATGACTATTAAGGATTAAGCCTTGTTCTAGGGATAATTCTATGAATCATGATTAATCTTGCCATCTTCTAATGTACAGGTATCAAGACAGTCTAACCCCAACTCCTAAGGATTGAGTCTCATTCTTGGAACAATTCTGTGAAGTTTGACAATCTTTATTCTATCAATTTTGGGTATCTATGTGTTCTATGTGAGTTCCCTATGGTTAAGCTTCATTCTGGAGATAACCTTAAAAAGATTATCAATTTTGGTATCTAGGTGTTCTATCTAGATTCCCTAAGGTCAAGCTTTGTTCTGGAGATAACATTAAAAAGCTTATCAATTGATCCCTATATCATCAATTTCAAAACCAATCTCATATCTTGATCTATGCTTCATACTTCTAATTTCTTTGAATCAATGTGTTTCTTGCACATTTATTCAAAAAGGAGCAAATGTAATACCCCAAAATTGGCACATTGGCATGCTAAACCAATTCTAGTCTATTAATCAATCTTAAATTCCTATTTTACTAGGCAATTCTAATTTTAATAATCTCTACTTGACCTAAGTGTCAAATGTAGAAATCCCTAATTTGCATTAATTACGTACTCTATTTAATTTCTAAGTCTAATAAAATTAGAAAAGGTGAACCTATTAATCAATTTAATTTAATTATGAGTGTTGGCACTTTAATTAAATTAAATTTACCCTTTTTGCTAAAATACACATTTAAGGAATCAAATGTATTTGATTTAACTAAATATATCCTCATTTTAATTATTGAGTGTAATTATTCAATTAATTCATTTATGAGGTTATATTTAACTTTATTAAATTAAATATACTCTCCAAATTCTCTCTTTAGTTCAGAAATGGAAACTTTGAGTGAACTAGAATTGGAAAAGGAATTGATTCAATTAACTCTTTCTCACACTCAGAAGTGAATCAGTTAACTTCATTTGTGCAAGGAAGTTTCCATCCTCAATGAATCTCATTTCCAATCTCAACCATCCATCCAAATTGATCTTGACCATTGATCAATTTTGGAATTCTATTTAAGAAGCTCCCAATTCATCATTTCAGAGGTTGTAAATGAATCGTATCAAACTTATGCTGAAATAATTACTCATTTCTTGCATTTATAGCTTTCATTAGATCTCACATATTATTCTCATTTTAGCTTTAAAATGCATTCATTTAGATTAGTTTCTCTTTCTTTTTTCTAGATTAACTTTCATGTCTCATTTAGATTAATCTTGCATTCTCATATAGATTAAAGCCTTCATTCTAGATATTTGGTTGCTAGCTTCTCGATCTAAGAGCAATTAGAAAAATCATTCTAGTTAGAAGGCAACAAATTGACCTACTAGACATTTTGAATGAACAATCCCATGTTCATTCTAGGATGATTCTTTAGATTAGGATCATGTTGAAGTATGTGTGAATCATAAAGGCCCACATTTCCCACTCACATCAGGTACAATGGTGTCCCTGCAAAAGGAGTATACATCTCTAAAAATATGGGCATTCAAAGTTTGAGCATGAGAAGACCCTAGGAGAAAATACACCCAATCCACTACATACAAAGTTGCCAATTTTGGCTTTGCCTACTCTATGGCCTATGAATAATATTCCACATCAACCTAAGCTATCATCTTTCCCTCTTCATGTGCCATGTTCATTAGAACTGAAGGTTTTGGAATAATATTTGTTAATACTAGCTCTGAGAACACTAAAAATCTCTACAAAATCTTGGTGCTCAAACTCTTGTCTCTGAACTAATGTAAAATACTATAACTTAGGGATTCATTACATCAACTTATTAATAGAGGGAATTCAACAAAGGGGAATTTATGTCTGTTAATGTCAATGTGAATAGGAAATCTCAAAAGTTACAAAAGTGCAGAGCAATGACATGTATAGCTAGCCTTTTAATTTTTTTATGCACCTTTTGATAAGACATAACCTTTAAAGTCATAATGAGGCTTCTAAGAGTCATTTTTCACTTAATATTTCTTCCTTATGACCCATCGACCATAGTATTTTACTTTTTTTCCACTACTTTGTAGTCTATCCTCTATTGTTGGTGGCCAACTGTGCGACCAAGTGATCATGGGTTTTCACCATTTTCTTAACTTCAATTGCATGGTCGCCACCTCATGTTAACATTGAAACTTAACATTAGCAACCCTACAATCACCTTTACTTCATGAAGTCATGGCCTTGCACATGATTATGCATTTTAAGCCTTTTCTCTTGAAAATAAGGGATAATCACATTTAGCTTTAAAATCAACTACATCACATGGTTGCAGTCAAACACCCTTTTATATTTACTAATCATGCAACCAAGTGATCAAGCATTTCTAACCATCCTTGCGGGGTTGTTGACTTAACAACTCTTTTCCTTTCTAATGGTGCAACTAGTTGAACAAGAATTTTATATATTTTTATAATAATGATTATTGGGTCACAACTTACTTATCTTACTAGTTAGCTAGCATCGTGACTACTTGATTAAGCATCTCTTTAACCTTTTCTCCTAGTCACAATTAAAAAACTAAATTCTTTACCTTACCTCATGACTATGCAAACAAAAAAAATCCTTTTGAAAGTGGACCATCACTACATGTCATACTATCATGACATCAATATGAGTTAAAACCTTGCAACTCTGGGTAGTGACATAAAGACATCCATGATTTCAATCTTGATCTACGATGGAAATCTTTTCCTTGAAACTTTACCTCAATCGGGTCTACATGATAGGTGTCACCCCATCACCATCTCACTAATATTAAAGCACCTCTAGATTCTTATAAAAAAAAGTGACAACCTCTGATTTTCCTCAATTTGATAGTCTTGAAAAAATTGCATCTTGCTATCTATGCTAGTACCCTTGACCAATTAAAAACTACCTTTAGGTCATATCACTTTGACACCAAATTGCCACATCACCAAGCTCAATCCACATGGCGATATGTCACACCTCCACAACCTTAACCAATGATTTTGATTTAACTCTAGAGATCTTGTGATCCATAGTAATTCACCTTTTAATGATTCAAACCCAAGGTTAGACTAAACCTCATGCGAACCCACGATCAAAGACTATTCACAAGCTCCTAAGCATCATCACATAGTCATAGCCAAAAATTGTCATAACATATTACTAAGGTGACCTTGAGATCAAAGCCATCTCAATTGCATTGCTCAGTCATAGTTAGGGAAAAACTTAACCTCCAATCTGCTACGAGTCGACGATCAAAGGGAAAACTTGCTTCACCGATTCATGCCATTTATTGTTGTGGTTTGATAGAGAGCCTTGACCATGTGACTAACCATAGTCACTTGATTGCATACTTAAAATACTTAAAATTCACAAAGTTGGAAAAAAGAAGGGCTTTGAGTTCAACGAACCACTCATAGATGAGGTCAAGAAATTTGCCTACAAGGAAGGGTGTCCATCCATGGTTGAATGACTTCGAGAAACGAGTGGGAACTTTCTAGTTTTATTATTAGATCTATCACATAGGTAAATAATCTAAATGTCTTTTTTTGTATTGAATACTTTAATTACCAATAGTGTACTTGATATTTTATTTCAACATTAAGTGATGATATTTATTTTAAATAAGTAATGAATGGTAAAAATGTGCATGGCATTGGAATGCAGGATGCTACTTCTAGAGTGTAATACACAAGTAGTGAAGGTCCCAATTTGGATTTTATGACTATAGGTAATCATTTATTATTATTTATTTGATGTAATTAATACAATTAATTATCTTTAATTGAAACTATTATGGTAATTAATGTAAACTTAATTTTGTTACTATTTTAAAGCATGTAGCCAATGCTAAACAAGTTGTGTATGACCTATCTACAAGTGAAGTTCCTCTATCAGGTAAAATGGACAACTATTATTTCTTCAAAAAAAATTAATTGAAATTTCTTTTTTTTATTAATATAATTTTTTTTAAATTTAAGCCCTAGAGGGTGTCCAACAAGATGAGGTTGAGGGGAGAGAAAATAATGTGGAAGATGATGATGCCTGCCAAGTAAAGAGCAGCAAAGTTATGTTTCTTAAATTATTCACACTTGCAAAAATAATAAATTTCTCATGAATTTAAACAATTTCTTTTTAATTGCAATTAATCTCACTTTGCAAGAGCAGTCTCATCCTTGCACTAGGCTTATAATGATGATAATAGAGTAGGAACATGATGAAGAGAGGGTTTAATGCCCCACCAAGGGATCCAAAGAATAAACCTAAAGTTTCACTAAGTTTGGTAACATTTTTTTTTTTTTTTAATCATGAAAGTAAAAACCATTTACAACTTATACATAATAACTGAAGCAATAGCTATAGTACAAGTGAAAGTTACATAGCATACATAACTGGTTACATTCTTCATGGATCCCTTAACGTTGAATTACATCTAAATCATCTATTCATCTAACATCACATCCTCATGAAATAATAATGATACATCCAATGTATTTAAACAATATACAAGTGTCCTTTTTGAATTACATTTCAGATTGCTCAATCATCCACTGTACATGTCACAGGGTATGAAAGGCATAAAAAAATATACATCTGTGTAATTAAAGTACATCATCATCCTAATTCTAATCCATGATGAAACAACGTAAATGAAACCATACATCATCATGAGAGATAACCACAAGTAATCAAACATAAATATCTAAGTGCACGGTTCCTCCCAACCATTAATAGCATCAGTAGACCATCGTGGGTCCTAGCCATCCCTTTGTGCATAACATTCCAAATCACTGAAGAGATTATTGGTATTAACATAGTAGGAATGTCACTCCTAAATCATACTACATCATATGCAGAAATTAATCTAACATGCAAAATAAAGCATAAGATAACATCATCTAACATATGTAAATCATCAATGTAAGGATACATGTCCACCATCATAATCAAGAATACATCAGCCACAGTGTCTCAAATGGATCTCAAATGATAAGAGTGATAAAACACTACCACCCGACCGCGTGGAACCTAAATGGTCCACTCCCACCATGTTGAGGAGATAATCTCAAGTCCCAAATAGGTTATCAAAATCACATAGCATAAATACTCTCTAAGTCCAAGAATCCTAAAGGTATACTAACTCAAAGGTTCCAATCACAAAACTGACATCTAATCCTAGAGGCACACAAAGACATGTAGGAAACCTACTATGCAAGAAGGAAAGTGTCATCGCACGGATCACGCTAGAGTTACCCTGGTAGTCTCCCAATAGACCCCGGCCCCCTAGTGATCCCTGTGTGGCCACTAGTATCCTCTCATACAAACAAGGCATACTACAAAATGCAAGGTCGCAACCAAGCATTCTCTCTACTCCCATCCTAGTTTGTACTAGCACTCGAGGCATGGGCGAGAACAAAACAATTATCTTTTTAGGTTCATTTAGTTAGTATTAGGTGTGAATGTTTTCACTTATTAAGGAAACTTATAATGAGTTACCCTAGCAGCCTCTTAGGGCCCTGACCCCCATTGCAAGCCACTTCCCATCACTACAAGTAGATAACCTACCCTAAGCTCATGGAATCATAAATCTCAAAATCAAAAAAGATAATCCACAATATAAACATAAAATCTCCATGAGCAATTGAAAAACATCATAGATAATCATGACCACAACAGTTCTCTATTGGCAATTGAAGGTATCCCTAATAATCACAATAATCATTGGTTCTTAATAAGCAACCAAAAGTATCCCAAAATAATACTAATTGAAGACTCCAAAATGGTTGAGTCAAAACATGTCACAACATGACATCATCAAGATTAGATAACAATTTCAATTCCATCAAATGACTGAAAAGTAACTCAAGTATAATTGATCGATGACTCAAAATGGTTAAATCAAATGTCTCATACATATGAATCTCAGCTTCACACAAGAAGACTGGAAAACATTAACAATCAATAAATACAGATATGTCATAGAGCATACCATCACATAACCATGGTTGGGTTTATAAAGATTGGAATCAAAAGACATCATCATGACATCACAATCATAACCCCCGAGCCTCTGGTAGACGTCCTACAACTGGTCAACACTAGTCAACCCAAAACCCCAAAATAGAAGCATAGAGAAAACACAAAAACAAGCACATGTTTTGGTTTACTAAAATTACATTGTTGAATAAAATGTGGAGGTCTCAGTTTTCATTTCAAATTTAGATATCAAGTGGAAAACACTTTGTACGTATTCCTAACCCATGTATTGTTTTGATGGTTTAAAACTTTTTCCTCTAACTCTTAAAAGTGATTTTCCAATTAATCTATTGACATATTGTTTAAAGAAATATTATATGAAAACGGTCCCCCATCAAAACCAATAAGACACCTTGTAGCTTTTAACATGAATAAATACTAATTCCCTTTAATATCTTTCCTTCATAATTCAAATCAATATTTAAATTGCATCTACATCATTTGACTATAATATTAAAAAGTAATTAATTATTAAAGAAAATAAATTATTAGTACTATTCATTTAACAAATATAATAATTATTAATCATTAATAACATTATATATATATATATATATATATATATATATATATATATATATATATATATATATATACACATACATACATACATACATAAATATATATATATATAATTATTAATACTGAATGATAATAATAATGTTTTAAAACATTATAAATCGAAATGGTGAAATTTGATTTTGCACCCGAAAATCATATCACACAACACAACGCATATATATATATATATATATATATATATATAGTACTGCCATCGGCCGCGGTACCTTGCAGTCGCAGGGCCTGCGACGACAACGGGTACTTCATACCCTCTGTCATCGCAGTGCCTGCAATAGTAGGTACCAGCGACAACAGCGAGTATGGGGGTGCGGGTTCCGTCCCCCCCAAAAGTTTTAATAAAAAAAAAAATTCAAAACATTTTTTTTTATTAAGCATTCGACTCTTAATAAGATTTCGAAATTCATTTTTTTATTTTTATTTCTTTTTAAAAAATATAGAATTTCATTAAACATTATTCTACTGTGATATGATAGCAACGTTTTTAAATGAATACATATATATAAGTATATATGTATGTATATATATATATATATATATATATTTATATATTTATATATTTATTTATTTATTTATATTTATATTTATATATGTACAAGTATGCAGATCGAACACATATGTATAATTAAGAATGAGTCATATACATAATTTGAAAGGCTTCCAATCTTAAGAATTTCCTATAAAGTATTTGTTCTCTAAATTTACCCAATAATTCTCCTAATAGGTTTGATTATAAATTTTTAACCCTAGTCCCATAATTTCTTCAGATCTACGCATAGGAAGTTTTCTCATAAAGAATTTAACTACCCATAACAAAAGCATGCAAGCAAGATATGTAAAAATTCTCAGAAAGCATTTAGAAGATACGAAGAAGACAGGAAGTGCAAGAAGCGGAAATAACATGGACAAAATCACAAGAGTCTACCTGAATTCTAATGCTAATTTGCTTCTCCTCAAAAACTGCAGAGCAAGCTCCTTCCTCCTCCCACGTTCCCGAGTCCTCCAATAATGCTCTCCAAACACTCTCCCTAAGCTTCTAGGAGTGCCTGAATATAAAGAATTCCCAGGAAGCACCTAGAATGTCTCTAGAAACAACCAGAAGGTGTTGACAACTAAGCATGAGTCTATTCCAACCTTCTAGATGAGTCATAAGGTTGTAGGCACCATGTGCTTAATTGGTGCACTAATTCCTGTGTTGTTGGCATATGTGCAATCAAGAAGTGTGTTTACTCCTAGGCAAGCTTATAACTTTTATTTTAATTCTCTTATAACTTTTATTATTATTATTTATTTATTACTTTATTATTATTTTTTATTATTTTAATTTTAACTTCTAATTTCTTTTAATTAATTATTTTCTCGATTAATTTCTATTTTATTAATTATAATCAAAATATCAAAGATCATGATATTATATTAATTTTTCCCAAATAATTTATTTATTAATTAAATCTATTTATTAAGACTTAATTAATAGAAAATTCACCATAGACCTCCAAGATAAAATATGAAAACCCATCATAGAACAATCCATACAAAATCAGTCTAAAGGGTTAAAAATCATGAATTATGTCATCCAACACATTCAGAAGGTAAAATGTCCAGATACTTGTCCTATCTCTCTAGGAAAAATGGTTTAAGGGTTTGGGATTTGGACTTGAGAACTTATCTGCCTTCTCTTATCATTGAGATAGTGTGATAGGGTACGCTCATCCTGGAAATTTAGGGAAGTTGATACTCGGTACTTGCAACTTGCATAAAAAAAACCACACATGTACATACAATATATATAATGCTAAGCTAAACAGGCAATGGCAGGAAGTGGTGCATTTGTACATCTTGACTAGCAGGTGACTACGACTCCCTTTCTTAGCCACATCAGAAATGCCATACATAAAAACAAACATGCACACCATAGACATGCAAGTATGGGGTAAGTATCCATAATAAAACACATGTGATAATAAACCATCTAACTAATCATCATCAATAACTGAAAGCAATGTAATAATCATCATGCATACATGAAATGTAGAGTCTAAATAATCTCATCATACATCAATTGAATCCATAACATAATGTCTGATAGTCTCAAAAAAATGCTACTAATCCATCAACATAAAACTAGTCTAACATAGTTTGACAATAATAGAAACAATATGTCTAGAAAAATTTAAACGAGGGCAGGCACTACAAAGGGACAAAACACTTGTTGGTTTAATTAAGATCAAGAGGAAGAAACTAAAAGATATATTATTTTAATGTAATTTATTTGACAATGACGTAATCTTTTATGTCTTGATGAATATTATGTGTTGATGAATGCTATATTTTAATGAATGAATGTTATGTTTGATTAATAATGAAAGAATGAATGAATGTTAGATGTTAGCTTTATATGCTATGAGATAATTCATGGATTCTCTTTTGTTTTTACTTCATGTGATGCTAAATATATGCTATATTTTATTAATGGATGAAAGAATGAATTAATTTTAGATATTAATGGAGAGTTTATAGGTATCCTTGGGAGGGAGAAGGAGGTAGTTGTGCTTCCACCTTCATGTGGTTAACTGTGAGTAAAGAATAATAAACTATTCTTGATACAAAGAAAATTTTGATATGTAATCACCTTCTCAAAGTAGGATTATACCAAATATCCTTCACTCTCAAGAGACTTATTAATGATCAAACTCAAACTTATGATATAGTACTTTCCACCTATCACTTACCTTCAATATTTGATCTTGATGTCAATCCTTTTACCATCTAGTTTTTGTGAGTACACAAATACAACCTTTTATCACTAATCATACCAAATATTAGACCCTAGAATGGATCCATCCCTAATACCTTGACTCTCAAAGACACTACCACATGGAGAACCTCTAAAATATTATGTTGAATCACAAAACACTTAACATTGACCAACTTTATTTACAAACAACTTAACATCATAATCCATGTCCTTATGATAGTTACTAACACCCCTATTTGTAGTATTCACAACCAACCCTCTAACTTCATGTCACTCATCCCTAGGTTTAGGAATATCTACTAGGTTCCTTTATACTCTCATGTGATGGAGCAAGGTGGATTGAATAAATGGTATTATTCAATAAGGACAAACTATTTGAATTTTTGTTGAGATAGAACTCCTTAAATTAAAAGTGTCACTTCAAGACACTATTCAAATTCTCCCCACAAGGAACAAATCTAGGTTCCCCCAACCACTCTACTATTTCAACTCAAACCTCCAATAGACTCCCCAAAAATAAAAATATCCTTAAGAGGATCATTCCACATCACATATCCACCTTACTCCACCTTTTCATTATACCTACCCTCTGCCAACTTCATGTCAGCATCATCTTTCCTTCCAAGATAATTTCCCAACTTTTCTTCCAACATTTATCCTCTTCATGGATCATGTCAACTCTAATGGTATCTTCAAGTTTGATCAAATTCTTCAACTTGAATGATTTCATATCCTTCATGCTAGTCACCTATTTCCTATATAAAATTCCAAGTAGAGCATGAATCCCTTCATTATCATATATATCTTCCTTTGAGACAATTCTCTATTGAGGGTTTGTATATAAATATATCTAGAAACACTTTGTAGCCTCTATTTTGTGCATTAAATTTTTCTCACAATCTCTAAAATTAATTATAGATTTCATCTTTTAAATTTTGGGTACTCTTAATGTAATATTTTTCCAAAACATTATGACCCTCCTCATAGATTTACAAGGGCTTTTCCAACTTTTATTTATCTTGGCTTTATAGCTATGTCTAGGGTTTCTCTTCTATTTGGCACTTACCACCATTTTCCATTATTTACTGCATTTAACTTAAAGTTGGAATGCTCTTGCACCATGTAAATAATAATCTATTTAGTATTGTATTATTATCATGATAGACATTTGTACCTTTGTATTCACCATTTGTATTATATATTATGGAAGGTGTAGTTGAAATGTAACACATTAATGAAACTTTACTACACTTAAAGCCTTCGAATATATCTAAAATGTAAACCCAATATATGAATTCTTTTGATATAATTGTGGCATTTCCATGACTATAGTCATGACCTAGTGTATTATCAATTATAAGTATATGGTATTGTTAGATACCTCTTTTTTTCTATTATGAACTATTTGTACAATAGCATTAGAAAGGGGTTTCATAGAAGGCCTTTCCTCTATGCTTTTATAGTGGTTATGTTATTTCCTTCTATGATATTTAATGCATCACCATTGAAACTATTTTACAACATGTGCTCATTATAGCTTCCATTGATAAATTGTGTTGTCTCTTATTTGTATATTTACTAAAAATATGATTCTCTTTAGTATTCCTAAAGATTTTATAATATATGATTTTATTCATAAATAAATATTAGTACTCAAATCATGGAATTTATTTCCTCTCATAAGGCTTATTAATATGATAGCATTCATGTTTCTCTTCTACTTTCATAGAGATGTTCAGTTAGAACAATTTCCTCTCACATGAATGTCTTTGCATTAATAGTATTGATATGCTTCTCTCATATGCCTCTATAAATATTTCTTGATTATCTCAAAATGTTTACATTATTTTTGAAGCTTGGTCATTGTCCACCACATATGATCTATTTTTATTATTGTTATTATGAACTACCATTTTTTCTTGTAACTTTCCCATTCAAATATTATCTCCAAGTGCAAATGAATTAGATGTAAACATACAGTACTATGATTTGGGAATGTAAAATAGAGGAATGTTTTATGAAAAAAAAATCAAACTGTATGAGTTTTGGTAATGTCCAGTCTCCAAGTGAGGAAGATGGTAAGATTTTTATAAAGTGAAAATCAATAAGACATTAACTAATTCTTATGAAAATGATTATAGTTTGATTCTAGGAAAAGAGATCTCCAACAAGATATAGCCTCCAAATCCCATCTAAACTTGGATGAAGGATTAATCTAAACTTGATTTTTAATATCTTCTTAGCTACTCTTCAATTTAATAGATCCTTTTCCTTGGAACTTTATTAGTTAAAGGTGTGCTTCTCTCCTCATTATTGATATTCTACATCTCTTTTTTAGACTAGAAACTATTTAGAGTTTTTAATGAATTTGACCACTCATTCTTATTATTAACATAGAGAATTCCCTAAAGAATCCTTTATATCTCTTATCTTCTTTGCATATCTCCTTATTTCATTGTGGAGATTTTATGTTTCATATTTAAGGTATCTACAAGTTAATTTGTTGTAGAGTTTTATCTAGCATACATTTCTTGTAAAGAAATTTTTTGTTTTCTTAAAAATATAATAAAACTATTTGTATACTTGCTTCCATCTTCTTGTGATGACTCTAAGTTAAATGTTTTCCTTAATTTTGTATATTATATTTCATTATAGATTAAAAGGGATTGAAGTTTTAATGAAATAAAGACTCTTATTCTTTAAACTAGGAACCTCCATTAGAAACCTCTAAAAATGGATAATCTTATTGCATTCTTTTTCTATTCTTGTTCTTTCCAATTTGTCTTTGTATCTCTATTTCTTTATATAGTGGAGTTATCTATCGAATCTCTTATATAAAGTGCATGATTCTTGCGA
Organism: Cupressus sempervirens; assembly: GCA_028749045.1. Classification (NCBI taxonomy): domain Eukaryota; kingdom Viridiplantae; phylum Streptophyta; class Pinopsida; order Cupressales; family Cupressaceae; genus Cupressus; species Cupressus sempervirens. Next base: position 682,672,039 of record CM053793.1, on the reverse strand, counting down.
TGCATATCAATATTTGTATTATTGAAAGAAAATTAAAATTTGAAATACTCTACCTCTTCAATTAAAAAATTGACATATTTTCCATTTCCAATGGATCATTTTCTATATGACATGATCCTTCACGATTTGAGAAATATTGAGAAGCAATGTGGTGTAGAGGAAGCTATAGATTCTCACAAACACTCTTTTTTGCCCCCTTAGATACTAGAATCCACACCATGTTTTATTGTCTCATAAAATATGCATGACCATCCATAGGTCCTCTCTATCATGAAGCATGCCCTTAACTAAGGAAACTACTCTTCTCAATCATTAAACCCTTCAATATACATCAATGCACTTACTTACCTTATTTAATGTTATTACCCAATATTCCTTATCCTTTTACAACATCATACACCATGGTACATCTCTTCATGTTTTAGTGCCTTGGAAAGATAATTGGAATAGAATTTGGTGTTATATTTTGTGCTAAAAAACCCTCATAGTATAAAGGAATAAAACAAAGATTCCAACCCTTATAGTGGTTACAAGAATGAGAAAATGGAATAGTGTTAGGATATCATTTGTGACACAAACCTCACACGTGCAACTCAACATTTTCTTAGTGCTTGTAGTAGATTTTTTTTTTATTCTTTTAGGTTTAGTGTTGGCGTATATTTTACTCTTTTTTCAAAAGCTGTGTATCTAATCAACCTATCATGGAGGATAAAGAAATAAGGAACTTTCTTATATCATGTAGAGAATGTACTTTAACATATTATACAAAATGCTATAAGAAATACCATGAGGAAGAGATTTTTGAAGAAACTTGGAGACTTATCAAAACACTCATTATCATTGTATTTCTTATAGCATTTTGTATAATATTTTAAAGTCCACTCTATGAAGGATTTGGGAGATATTCTTTTTAAAGATGTTATGCAGTTCATTGCATGTATGGATACTTGAGAGCTATGCTTTTTACATTACTTTATCACATTATCATTGTGTTCAAAAGAATATATTTTCTAGTAGAGGTATGTATTATGTGGACTTGATTATGAACACTATGTAAATGTAATCATTATGAATGCTAATTTTAGATGTTTACTACGTCAATCTCTTAGTTTCAAGAAATGTAGGAGGAGGCCCAAGTTCAATATCTAAGATCAATAGTGGTCTTTCTTAGGTGATTTTTCTTCTACCATTCCAAACATGTACACACACACATATGGTACTTGTTAGGAAGAAATTTAGGAAAAATTGAAACCTCAAACCATAAGCATGGACGATAGGAATTTACAACACATCTTTGGATGTTTGTTAGAGATGTCTATAGGTTTTTTAATTTATAATTATAACTAAGGTCAAAATTTTGACTCCTATAGGCAAGGGTAATTCCCTCAACAAGAAAGAAAAATAAATAACTAAGAACTTCTCTATTAGAAAACCACCAAGGAGTTTTGACCACCAACAATCTTCTAAATTTCTTCAACATATACAACCTTCACCTATAGATAAGAGTTGATTACAGATGGTATATTCATAGGTGAGGAGTACACAAATTTTTTCAAAGCATTGTTGTGGAATGACCTATCCATAAATGTACTAGTAGTATCCAAATCTTACAAAATCATCACTAGTGCATTTGGGGTTGGGTCAAGCTCCCAACAATGTTATAACAACTTTGTGTTCTTGTCACCTGTGCATATACCATCTCTAAGAAACTCGTATATACATAGGTAAAGACTATATGTATTGAGTAAATTCAAAAATCTATTGGTGATCAAAACTCCTTGGAGGTTTTCTAATAGGGGACTTCATAGTTTTTTTATTAGTAGTCTTCAAGTCTTTTAGTTGTATTGACTTTCTTGCTTGTTGGGGGTATTTTCTTGCTTATAGGAGTCAAAATTGTGATGTATGTCATGATCAATAACCTAAAAAACCTATCCACCTATAATAGAAATGTAAAATTCTCTTGGAAATTATATATTTTTAGCTTCACCTTTTGTCCATGCATATGGATTGTGGTTTTATTATCCCTAGCTTGCTTGCTCAAAGGTATCATGCATAGGTCATCAAAATTCTAATAGAAATTGAATAATTTCTTATATGTTGTCTGACGAGAATTCTATGGTTGCAATGGTTTTATCATTGGTTCTTTGATGACACCTTGATGGAATAGATTCCCTAAAACATTTATTTTGCATGTTCTTTTCCCACATATTAGATGTCGGTATTGCAAAAAATTCACATTTTTGATGACTACTTGGCAATGTCGGTAGTATCATAGTTTAAGCTACCATAAATCATTTTGATGGTAATTTAGTGATGATCCATTTTGTTAGAATATTGATGATTTATTATCGTTGGTAGCAATGAATGGACTTTAAAATCGATGCCAAATGTAGTTGTGAGTGGTGACCAAAATGTGAATCAAGGGTATTTCATTGTTGTAATATTTTCCATTTAATGCAAGATTTAAACGATTAGTTAAGTTTTGTATTTTTCACTAAAAAGATTTACATATGATTTTAATTGTATTTAAAATGTGAAAGTGAATATGTTGGAATATTTAAATCAAATTTTAAATTTTAAAATGGTGAAAATCAAAAGGCATTGCAACAAAAATGGGAGTTAGTTATTTGGCTAGCTTCTTATTTTTGGAAGGATTTTCCTTCTAAACCCTCTCTTAAGAATTTTTTATGGAAAATTGTGGGATTGATTCTAGAGTAGATAAGAATGGGAAGCAAATCTAGTTATGAATATTTAGTATTATGAGAGAAATTATAAATATTTTAATTATAGTTATAATTTCAAGTTTGGGTTATTTGTAGTTGCATTATGAATTAAAGAAAAATAAATATTAATATTGGACTTAAATTGAAGTCAAATTAATATTTCAAAAATAAAATTTATATTAATATTTAATATAAAAATATAAGTCATCTATGATTTAAGATTATTTAAATGAATAACATGATAATATTACATGACATTTTATATGCACAAAGAGATTTGATATTTAAATACTTATCCATGTAAATAAGTATATGGGTAAAAGCACAAACCTATCTCACCCTTTTGTAAAGGAAAAGGCTAACAAAAGTATAACTATTCACCTTCACTGACATAAAACTGGTATTATTATTTTGAATTTGAAAATGATGTAAACAAATGAATGTGTAGAAATGGATGAAATTTAGGATTATAATTTTTAATAATTATTTGGAATAAGAATTGATATATTTTCCTAATTTTTATAGATCATTTTTTAGTTGTTGAAAAATGTTGAAAATTAGGGGTTTAGTTCCCACCACAAAAATAAATGGAAATAGACCTATTTCCATTTGAGCTCAGACTATGTTATATATAACATATATAGCTAGTGCAATCAAATATTAAAATGGACTTTCAACATATATTTTCTCTTTTATAATGATTCAAATTTCAACTCAGCTAAAATCGATAGTTTTCATCTCCCACCAAATTTTTGAAAACAAATCTATTCTAACCAAAAGAAAAATTATACATTCTTGAAGAGGACTCTCTCCTCTAGAATGTCATATAATTTTTTTAAAAAAAATTGATACGATTTAATATTTTTTCTTTCCCAAAATTGACATCTTTTCAAGTGTTAAAATATGTGCTTGTAGAATTTTTTAATTACAATATACTATATCTAATTAAAACACTATAAACTCTATATAAGAACATTCTTTGCTTTGAGCTCTATAAAATGGTGTTTATATGTTACTAAAAGAATATCATAAAAAAATAGCAAGAGTTATTGAAATGTTAGTTTTTTGAAATAGTTTTATTTCTTTAGTAATTGGATACAAACTAGTATAAAACATGCAATTAATAGACATTTCCAATTGGAAAAGTGTCAAACCATATATAACTTAGCTAGAATGAATTTATCTAGACGATATTTTTGAACAAAGTTGATTTTTGGATAGAAATACTCAAATTCAATCATTCTGATCAATCAGCCTGAAAGGTGACACAACTGTGTACTTTTACCCATATTAGCTTAACAATTTATGTAAAATGTATATTCTTACTATATTGCTAAACACATCATTATGGCTCAATCTAAACATAAGAAATGATAGGATTAAATCATATGGCTAAAAACGATGTGTTTCTTATTTTTTGTTTGAAGTCTCATAATATTTATTTCGTGATGGTTTTATGTGATTTTTATAGTTGGCCAAACTAGTATGTGCACTAGAGGCTTTTGAGATTTATTTTATGATTACTTGACTGGATGTCATGATATGTTTTATGGTTCAAATTGGGATTTATATATTTATCTTTATAAGAATTTAAGATTACTTAAGTCTTGCGAATGAATGTATTTCAAGCTGCCTCTTATGAAACCAAAATTTATTAGTATTTTTGTGGTATGGGACACAATTATGATTTGTAAGTTTTGGGAAGGTGGTCTAGGTGCATCCTATGGGAGTGGCTACCAAGGTAACTCATTATAGGTTGTGTAATAAGTGATAACATTGTAATTTAAAATATTTAGACACACATTAAAATAATAAGTTAGAGATTTTTCCACATCCATGCCTTGCATTCTTGTATGGTCTAAGGGTGGTAATGGGATGATACCTAGTGAGAGGTATGTATATATTTCTTCAGATTCATGAGAGGGTATTCTAGTTTCATTTGTGTCACATATAGGGTCTAGGGCCCAGAGTAATTGGTCTAGGGTAACTCATGCTTGAGGGTCTAGGGTAACTCAAGTAGTTTGACCATGTGATGACATTCCCTAGTTTGAAGTATGAGTCTTCTTCATAGTTTCTTTTTTAATATTTTCCTCTGGCATCAAACTTTTTGGACGTATTTATTGTGAGTTGATACTTATTGTTATATCTTAGTTATTGTGGGTGGTGGTTTATTATTGATGACAATTATTTATTTGTTGGTTATTATTCTTTTGAAACTTGGCATTTGGTTTGGAAGTAATTTTCTTCCAGTGTTGTATTTCTTTGATTTCAATACTTGATTTACACTTGATATCTTTTTTTTACTTCGCTATGTAGTGTTGGAATTGATTGAGTGTCTATTCAACTTTAGTTATATTTTTTTATTAATAGTTTATATACATTTGAGGTAGATTTGGCTATTAGGATTGCTTTCCTATGATGGATTTAATGATTTAAAATATGTATGTGGATTGTACATTGTCTCTCTTGCATAGTGGGATTTGGAGCTTGATTAGGTGACTACATGGCCAAGAGGTAGTGACTTCTTACCTTTTGCATCCCCCATGGATTGGCACTAATGTTGGATGTTCATTGATGTGGTTGTACCTTTATCATTCTTATTCTTATCTTGGTGATTTCTATTCAGATGTTGTATCTATGTATTTATGTATTTTGAGATCCTATGTGTAGACACCTAAAAACCTTTAGAAAATAAAGTATTTTTATTTTCTGAAAAAGTCCTAATGACATCATCATTTATTAATTAATTATTTATTTAATTAATTAATTAATTTTTATGCCATTAAATCCCTTTATCTTAATTAAAAATATTTAATTAAGGAATCCCTCCCAAAAATGTTTAAATCTTATTTAAACATTATTTCCTTATTTATTAATTATTTAATTAATAAATTGACCAAAAATCCTAAAGTAAATAAAAAATTTATTTTTTGCCCAAAACTTGGCCAATTTCCTTATGACCAATAACCTCTTCCAAAATCTTCTAATCCTTCTTTAATTTCGATTAAAGGCTAATCCCATCATTTCCTACCCCTAATCCCAACTCAAAATATTTAATTAAGATTAAATATTAATCCTTATGTTTATTAAAAAAGTTTTAATAAATATCTCCTCAACCCAAACCCTTGAAATAAATAAAACTTTATTTATTTCCTAAAAATCTAATTTATCCTCATCCTAAAAAGTTCTAGACTCTTCTAGAAAGTCTTCATCCTCATCCTAGGGAATTCTAGACTATTCTAGAAAGTCTTTATCCTCATCCAAAGTCTAGACTCTTCTAGAAGATGTCTTTAAACCTTATCCTAATCTCCTCCTAACCTTGTCACATTCTCTAAACATGGGTTAAAACTTACTAACCCAAGCCAAAGTTAACAAATATCTCCTCCTTCACCCACCCTCATTAAATGCCATCCACTTGCCTATCCCTAAGCTAATCCTAAACCATCCTAATCCATCTTATAATCATTTGCACAAGCCTAAACAAGCTTAAAACCTTCCTAATCAAGTCCAAGTTGAAATTGCTCTCATCACCCTCAAAATATCTCATCCATAAAACTTTATGAAGTCCACTAGGTCATAAATGACTCTTACAAGCCCTTTTATTGCTCTTACAAGTCATTATGAGGGTCTTTATGAAGATTTTATCCCTTGAGCCTCCTTTGTTGACTCATCCTTCCCCTTTCCTCCATCCTCTCACCATGTGACATGTGTCACTCCTTTATTGGCTGTAAGGAAGCACAATCCATGTGCTCTCCTCTCATGCAATCTAAGCCCTCCATGAGCTTTTTCCCATCCTTGCATCTTAGCCCTCAATCCCTCAAGTCTCTTGCCTATAAATTGGATCCTTCCCCTTTGCAAAATAACACAATCCATGAAGTAAAGTCATAATGCCATTTTGAGAAGCCATTTTACATCAAAACCATACACTCACACCCAAATTCCAACTCCATTTGAAACCCTTTTTGAAGCATAAATCTTGAGCATACATCCTATCTATTTAGACAAAGCTACTCAACAAGAGAGCTTCTCATTGAGAGAGCCCATTAATGGCTCATATTCTCAATTGAGAGTTCATCTTAGTCTATCTTGAAGTTTATGAATTTTGTTTAGTTTGTAGAAGCTTTATTTAAATTTGGTTTCTATTAGCATACTAACATTGCTCATATACACTATGGGATGTAGTAGTGTATTTTGATGTACTTGTATTTATTATTGCATACTATGTGACATGTGTAGTGGATGTTCTTTATCATATCAGTTATATTTATGTATTTTCTTATGAGATTATGTATTTGTTATTCATTTATGATTGTAGACATTGTGCTTAAGATTAAAACTAATTAAATCATTCTTAAACATGACTCAATGTGAAGGAATCCTTGAAGAATGGAAACTATATTTGTAATTGATTATGTTTACTTAAGGTTTATGTGTATATTGATTCCACATTGTTATCTTATGTTGTATAAACTTTAAAAAAATGTTTGGTACAATATTGTAAAATAGTAGGCTAATTTATCTTGGATTCCCAAGCATGGTGTTATAGAGAAGCACTCAGTTCTACATGGAAGAGAATTTTGGTCATCAAAATAACACTCCCTAACCACTCTATAGGATCTATTTGATACAAGCGAATCTTGGGTCTTTGAGAAATCTTGCATCAACCAAAAATGTTCTTTGTTTTCTATACTAGCATGATATTCACAAAATAGCCATTATTATTTTTGCTTTCATGTTGTGCATAGTTGGTATCATGTTGAGGACCTATCCCAAATCCTTGTCCTAAGTGTGTATGTCCTAATATTTCTTATTCTTTGAGTTATGTGTCATTCTTTATGTCTCTATTCCTTGCAATTTTTATCTAGAAAGGCACATTATTTTCTTTAATACAATTCCCTATGTTGACATGGCATCTTATATAGTTAGGAGCCAACTCCTAACTTGTGTTTGGACGTATCTCAGAGCACATGGTCTTATGTTCGTATTTTCTTTGGTGATAGTTTAATCTTCCAAGATTGGACCTATAATGTAATTAAATACCTTACTAGTAAACTTGTGGCTTAGTTGGCTATATAAGAAGCTTGGTTAGATGTAGGAGATCATCAATCCTAGAGAGAAGGTGCTAGAAGATGTGATCTTGGACTCTAATTTTGTAATATTTCTTGTAAATGGCCACAACCCAGAAGGCCTCACAACCAAACATGTTTCTTTCTTTATATGTGAAGTGATGTAATTACACCTATTGATCTATTTCTTATGGCCTTATCTTTTCTATTTTCCATTTGAGTAAATCTTCCATGAGTAACTCTTAGCAAGGGTAGTTTGGGATTGCCTTCCTATTGGAACCCTGAACTACCTTACATGAGGTGGCATTAGAGTAAAGTTATCCTTCCTTATAAGTTGGGATCATGGAGAACCTTATTGGATTGATTGTAGGATGGCAGACCTAAAATCTAACCTATAACTTGCATAAGGTTTGCGATCTTGTAAGAACTATTATCAAGATGGTTCATGGTGTAGGGAATGCAAATAATGCTATAATGGATATGTTGAGGAAGATTTCAAAAAGACTTGAAGCTTTTAAGATAGCCTAAAGGAGAGGTGTACATCCTGAAGATGTTAGTGATGATGAAGAGGCAACACCTAATCCTAATCTTGAACTTGAGGTTGAACAAGATGAAGAAAGGCTTTTGAGAGTTTTTTTAGGGATAATGTTAGACCTATTATTAAAGTTTCTTGCTATGATGGAACACTTGAGAGTAATGTGGTATTAGATTGGATTTCTGAGATGGATAAATACTTTGAGTATGAAGGTATTCATGAAGGGTCTTACTTCACTTTGGTGGGATCATTTGTAAATTAAGAGACAAAATAAAGGAAAAGAAAAGATCAAGACATGGCGAAAATGATTGGAAAGATGAAGAAGAAGTTTCTCCCTGCAAATTACCAAGTTATTTTGTTGAGGAAAATGCAAAATTTGAGCCAAAAAGACATTAGTGTGAAAGAATATACTAAGCAATTCTACAAATTGGATATTAGATCTAGATATGTGGATGATGCAGTGGAAAAAGCGGCTAGATAACTAAATGATTTGAAGACATCCATTCAAGATGAGTTCAACTATGTAAAGATGGATAGTGTAGAAGAAGCATATTAGTAGACTCTTATAATAATAGGCTTCAAGATAAACTTTGTGCAAGTCTGGACCAATAGACTCCTAGAGGTGCTTGTAAAATTCAAAGGGAAACCCATCATACCAAGGGGATTTATCATTAGCCATAAAAGATGGCCTCCTTGAGGTATAGGATGGTGAGAAGCTACTCACAGAAAGCACATTGCTTAATAGATAGGTGGTTTGGAGTAACAAAAATACACATTCTAAGGGCTTCTTCCCAAGAAACCAAATTTCCTTGCAAAGAAAAAATAATTTCATAGTGGTGAAAAAAAGCTTGTAGATGTTAGGGAGATTGGAGAAATTTTTTTTCCCTATTTAATCTTTTTAATCCCCAAATTGGTATGACAAGGTCTAAGATCCTAGAAGAACTCTTTAGAAGCCTTATCACCAACATCCAACCAATGGAGGCATGCTTTGATTTGGGCCCCTTGAGCAGCATAATTATCCACAATCTACTTTATATAATGAAGCTTGGCAAGATGGATTTGTAACTCAACATCAAATGGGTTAAGGGTAAGAGATTTAGAAGCCTTCTTGAGGGCCTTGGTAGTGGATTCATAAGACCATCATCTAAAAACTGCCAATTGTCTCCCATAGATGTACAAAAATCTAGAAATTCTAGTAATAGCATTGTTTCACCATTAAATCCAACCTATTTGAGAATGCAGAGGTGGCTTCAAATTCCAGACACATAGGATATGAGCAATAGTGGAAGCATGCATCAACATTGATGTATTGAGTAAAAACTATGTCCTGACAGCTCGCTAGATATTTGTATGTCAAGAAATGGTAAAATAAATGGGATAGTGGTCTAATAACATCACATCTAGAAGAGGAATGACACGTAATTCTCGATCCTTAGAAAAGGAGAAAAAATATTGTGCAATAATCATGGCATGACTGAGACATTTTAAAATGCGGTCAAAGCCAGCTCAAAAATTGGACCAAGTGTGCCATACCCCACTATGCTGGTTGTGGTTAGTATTGGGATCATAAAGGCCCAATTTATTATGCATGTAGTAATAGGCTTCCCTTTCCCTAGCTATCCAACAAAAAGGAAAAATGTAATCTTTGTCAAAGGCTAGCTCAACCATATTAAAATCACCACACATAACCCAAGTAGTTGGAAGCAAGTTGTCAGCCATCTAGCACCACAATTGAGATCTTTCTATAGCATCATTGGAAGCATAAATTTTAACTACTCCAAAGGAATGATTGTTGATATAAATAAAAATCTAAATTATTCTATGCATGGGGTCAGATCCATGAGAAATAATAGTAGAATGAAGATGAGGTGACAAAAGAGTAACTACACCACCTCTACCAATTTTGCACTAAGAAGAAAACATAATCTCATATGGCCAAATGATGTGACATGTAGAAGAAAGCATGAAACTAGAGATTTTAACCTCTTTCATGCAAAGGAAATCTAATTTACCAAGTCTATGTCGAGTGTCCTTGACATAGTACTTTCTGGAGAGGTCTATAAGACATTGCACATTCCATGATAAAAAAATTCATGAAAACTTTTTTATATCTTTATCATCCTTGAGAGAGGAGTAGTACTTTTGCAAGAAAAAATAGAAACTTGGTTGAAGCCAGAAGGAAACTCTTCTAGATTGATAGCCCAATGTTTCTCCTCTAGTTTCTTAGTACATCTAGGAGGATTGCAAGAGTGCTACACATTCTAAGTCACAACAGATGATGTAGCAAATGGAGTGAAAACCACTACAAGAGTGGTAGCCCTCATGGCCACATTGATCCCCTATGAACTAATAGGTTTTGAAACCTAAGAAACAAGAGGATTTGACTCTAAAAAAACTATCTTCGACCTGACAATGGCTAAGGTTTGTACTCCTACTTGGATAGGAGGAACTAAAATGTCAGTAGTTGATTGTTTAGGAGCCAAGGAAGCCTTGCCCTTGCACCCAATAATAGTCCATTCCTCCTTTTTTTTTCTTATTTTGGTTTCTTAGGGACCTCCTTAAGCAAGGATTTAACCTTGGGCACTTCCAAAGGGAGTTAACATGGAAGGAAAGCTCAAACAGGGAGTTGTATGCAAGGAAACTCAAAAAATGCATGAAACCCTAGCAAAGAAAAAAATTGACCTCTTCAAATAATGTTACTTTTTAATTTTAGTCAAAGTTTTGTGAGGTTTTGATTACTTGTATAAATTATTTTGGCTTTTGATATCCTGTTGTCCTAAACCAAGTGTCTAAGCAAGATGGATTTATAACTCTCTGTCCCATTGTAGGATCTATATGGTCTCTTGGGATTTGGGAGATGACTCCTTATACATATTTTATAGTACAGGAAGGCCCTTGGAAATCAAAGCAAGTGGTTCTATGGTGATGTCTGAGGAAAACCAGAGATGCATGGCTAGGGATCATAGTCAAGTGCAAAGGTGTTAGGAGTGGTTGAATGTGTGTGATACTTCAACCAGTAAAACCCTTTAAACCCTTGGTTTTAGGCTTAAATTATGGTCATACTGTATGGACAAGTTGGGAACTCTAGACCCCAAAAATGCTTAAGGTCTCTAAAAAGGGTGTCTAAATCAATGGTTTGTTGAAGGAAGGTGTGGTGAAGCCCTAAATTCAATGGGAGCCTTTGGAAATACTTCTATGGGGAGAAAAGTCTACTTGTTTGCATACAGCTAGTAAAACCATTAAAACCCTTGGTTTTAGGCTTAAACTGTGGTTTTACTATATGGGCAAGTTGGGAACCCTAGACCCTAAAAATCCTTGAGGTCTCTATAAAGCGTGTTTAGATTAGAAGTTTTCTTTACCCCTTATTAAGAACTTTTTCAAGTTATTTGAGTTTAACTTCATTTGGAGGGCTAATTGCTTGTAGCCTTTTTACAAGAAATTTTGTGCATTTCAATGTGTTGATTGGAATTCATTTAGGGTTTCATTCCAAAATATGGTAATAATGTTTTGGAAGTGTCTTGGTGTCATCTAATATATTCATACTTCTATTTTTGGTGTTGATCATGAATTGAGGTAGTTGGTGGACCTATTGAAGAGGATGAAAGCAAGTATAGGAAGTAGTAATGGAATGTTTGTTCTACCTTGTTGGTGTGCACTAGTTGAATGGAATAGGACCTTAGGGGAAGGATCCTAAGGGAAGTAGGGTGACTAGAAAACCTATTAGGTCAAGGAAAATTCCTAAGGAGATCCTAGAGGAAGCTAGGGTAAGAGAAACATTAGTTATCATATCATAGTGGTATTAGAGAAAGTCAAAGACTTGGGAAGGAGGTGTATGCCTAAAACTACTAGAGATTCAATAGGTGAGTCAAGTATGGTGACTAATGTAGTGCTAGCTAAGGAATTTTGTGAGAAAAAGGAGAAGAATAGAGTCCTTGAAGAAGCCTTAGCATAAGTAAAGATAAAGTTGGATACAATTGTTGATGTAGCCAAGAAGAAGGATGAAGAAAGCATTGACAAGGGTAAAGAGGTAGTAGAGGAAGATGTTGTTCCTAAGCCAAACCCTGTGTTTAATGAAGATCCCTTCTTGAAAGCTATTAAAGCCCTAGGAGGGAAAGATTTCGAAGGTGTGCCTCTATTTGGTATAAAGTTGGACATAGATGTAGTGATGGATTGGGTAGATGGGATGGAGAACCATTTTGAATGTAAAGGGGTGTCAAAAGCACAAAAGGGCAAAGTAGATAAGTCAAGACTCAGAGGCTCAACCTTAACTTGGTGTAAATATGTCCAAGATAAAAGGAGTAGTATGGGAAAGAAGCCTATAACCAATTGGAATGCCATGGTCACCAAATTAAGGGAGAATTTCCTACCAGAGGATTATGAGATTCACCTTCACAAAAGGATACAATGACTTAAAAAAAGATTTGGATGTGGCCTCTTACACAGAGGAGTTTCAAAGATTGTGTCTTCAATCCAAGAAGTAAGAGGAAGAGCCAATAAAGGTGGCTAGGTATTTGGGTTGTTTGAAGTGGAATATCTAAGAGGAGCTTATTTTGTGGTCACCTGCCACTGTTCAAAGGTGTCACTAACTAGCCCTAAAGGTGACGAAAAGAACAAGAAGGGGATTCTACATTTAAAGATAGAGGCAAGGGCAAAAATCAGAGAGGACAAAGAGGAGGTTACTAAGGTAAAGGTTATGAGCAAAGAAACCAAGGAGAGAACAAGCTCATTAAGGAAGCCATTGAAAGCACTCCTAGAGGAGGTTATAGAAGAGGGAGAGGTAATAAGGAGGATCTAATAGGGGTAGAGGATCAGGAAGAATTAACTCATAATTGCTAGTATGAAGTGTTACAACTATGGTCAACTTGGCCATCCAACATGATGCCCTAAGAAGCCCTCTTCTTCAAATCATGACAAGAGAGTGGCATATGCACAAGAAGATATTTTCAAGGAAAATGAGGTGGATCACATAGAGTCTGAGAAAGGTGAGAACCTAATGTTTAGAAGGATACTAATCAAACAATCTACCCCTAATGAAACCATGCATAGGAGAGCTTTGTTTAGGATTAGATGAAAGATCCTTGGAAAATTTTGTAAGGTGGTACTAGATTTAGGCTCTACTAATAATATAAAATAAAAGGAGGTAGTTGAGAAGCTTAAGTTTACTAAGTTGTCTCATGCGAACCCATATAAAGTGACTCGTCTCAACAAAGGGTAGAGCATATTGGTGAATGAGCATACTTGGGTGGACTTCTCCATAGTACTTTATTTGATGGAGAAGAGACATAGTCTAAGGTGCCAAGTGTACTATTTTGTAGTGGTGTTGAAGTCTAGGGGAGAAGATAAGACAATTAAGGAACCATTACCTATAGAAGTATAAGCACTACTAGAAAATTACAAAGATATTGTGAGTGATGGCACTTCTGTTACCCTACCTCCTAGAAGATTCATAAACCATCAAATAGACTTTGTTCCTGGCGCATCCTTACCAAACAAAGTAGCATACAAGCTCACTCCAAACCAAAAATTGGATGTGGAAAGATAGGTGCAAGAACTGATGGACCAAGGTTTGATTCAAAAGAGCATAAGCCCATGTGTAGTCCTTGTTGTATTAGCATTAAAAAAGGAGGAAAATGGAGACTATGTACAAACTCAAGAGCTATATATAGTATCACAGTTAGGTATAGGTTTCCCATACCTAGGATTCAAGATCTTGTGGATTGTCTTAGAGGAGCTATGTACTTCACCAAATTGGATTTGAAGAGTGGATACCACCAAATCAAGATTAAGGAGGGAGATGAATGGAAAACAACATTCAAGACCATAGATGAACTATATGAATGGCTAGTGATGCCATTTTTTTCTCAAATGCTCCTAGAACATTCATGAGGCTCATGAATGAAATGCTTGAAGACTGTTACGAATGTTAGCATATGTGAAATTGAATTTATAATTTTTATGATTATTCTTGAATAAAATTTAACTGATTATGTAATTATATATTTTTTTTATACACATATAATATTATACATACATATATATATCATTATTACTATTATATATATATATATATATATATATATATATATATATATATATATATATATATATATATATATATATATATTTGTGATTAGTTTATATAGTGTAATCAGTTCATAATCATATATATTGCCGATAGCACACGATATTGTGATATACTGATAATAATATTATTACTCACATAGATCAGTATAGTAATATTGTCGATGGCATTTATAAACCCTTAACAAGCTGTAGGACATAAATCATGTTTACCTCCAAGCATTAACTAATAGCATTATTATCAACCATCGTGACCTATCCCAGGAACATTGGGATATATACAGGTTAATACATGAATTTTCATCATGTCTCTTCACTGCACCATTTCTCATACATATATATTATGATTATGATGTGCAATGTGAAGTAGATCAATAATAGTGGCAATCATACTTTCACACTTGCAGATCTTAATACATAAATCAAAGATATATTCTATTCAAGAAATTATCATCAATCAAAATCAAAAATTTAATATCAGTATCTTAACATCTTCATTTCAAGATTAATAAAATTGAGATTTACACCAATCATGATTACAATATAATATAAAATTTTACATGGTATCAGAGCCAAATTGGTAGCGAAATCTCAATTTTTTAAATAAGAAATAATGGCAAATAATGTTAGGATAGAAGATAGACTTGAAGGTACATCAAATTTCTTCTCTTGGAAAACCCATATCATCATGATTTTGGAAGAATTAGAACTTGAATAATACATTGAAAAAGATATCCCAATACCTCAAGATGAAATAGCAAAGCAAGGAAAATCATTGTTGATTTAGTTAAAGATCACATTCTTCCTTCCATATCAGAGATCAAAAGTGCATATGAAGTATTCAAGACCATAAAAAATACATTTGAGATAAATAACTCAAGTAGACTAATCACCTTAAAATCCCTATTACTGAATACAAAAATGGAAAAGGAGATTCAATTCACTCTTTGAGAAAATCTCTGAAACAAAGAAATAATTATCTTCCATTGGAAACAAAATTGAAGATCAAGAACTCTCATTAATAGCTCTAAGAGGGCTTCCAATGTCTTGGGATACTTTCATAAAAGTTGTAATAAGACCCTCTATTCCTACTTTTGATCAATTGAAAAATGAATGCATAGTCGAAGAATCAAGGCTAATCTCCAGAGGGATCACTTCTAATCAAGAGGGAGAAAATTAGGCTAATCACACTGTCTCAAACAAAAGGAAGAGGAAATTCAATAATAATAATAATAATAAATTTAAGAAATATCAGTCACATGTTAAGTGTTTTAAGTGTGAGAAAATAGGACACACATTTAGAAACTATCTCGAAAGAGAAAAAAATTTAGCCTTGCTTACTAAAACAAAGAAAGATGAAAATCAACTATACTATTATGCACTTTAAAGTGAAGTAAATTCAAATAAAGAAGCTTGGATTGTAGATAGGGGTGCATCCCATCACATATATGGATTCAAAGATATTTTTGATACATTTGGAACTCATATCACTAAAGGAGTTACTATTGGAGACAACTCTACCTTTCTTGTAAAAGGTATTGGGACATGTTCTATAAAAGTAAAGGATGGAACTACACTTAATCTTAAAGATGTCTTATTTGTACTAGGCATAAAAAGGAACCTTATTTCTATCTCAAGTCTAACAGATGATGGATATCATGTCACCTTCAACAAAGACAAAGTACTATATTGGCATAATAACTCAAATTTAAAAAATGCTATTATCGTAGGGTCCAGATTTGGAACATTATATAGATTAAGAAATATTCAAACTCAAGCTCTTAGTCTTGAAACATCCAATGTTAATGAATTATGGCATAGATGACTTGGGCACATTGGGTTTAGTTCACTTCCTAATTTAGATAAGATAACTTTTGGTACTCCTAAACTAGACGCATCTCATATAGGAACTTGCAAAGGGTGTGCTCTAGGGAAAATCATAAAAAAAACCTTTTCCCTCTAGTGAACATAAGTGAAAATCAGTTTTGGAACTAGTTCATTCAAACCTTTGTGGACCCATGCCCATGCCTTCTCTAGGAGGTTTCCTTTATTACATATCTTTCATTGATGACTTTTCTAGGAAGGCCTGGATCTATTTCTTGGAAGTCAAAGAATCAAATGAAGTTCTATCAAAATTCAAAATCTTCAGAGCATTAGTAGAGAATCAAAAAAAGTAAAAGGATTAAAACATTAAGATCAGACAATGGAGGAGAATATACATCTAACATCTTCAAAAAAAATTGTAATTATGTTGGGATTAAGAGGGAGTATACAATACCTTATAATCCTCAACAAAATGGAGTCATAGAAAGGAAAAACAAAACCATCATTGAAGTTGCAAAAGCTATGTTACATGATCAGAATATGCATGCCTCATTTTGGGTAGAAGCTTCTAAGACTACAATATACATTCAAAATAGATGTCCGCATTCATTTCTAAAGAATACCACACCTGAAAAAGTCTTCTCAGGGATCAAACTAGACCTAAGTCATCTTAGAATATTTGGATGTCTAGTATACATCCACATACCCAAAGAAAAGAGGACTAAACTTGAGCCTTCTAGGAAGAGAGGCATATTTATAGGATATTGTAAAAATTCCAAGGGTTATAGAATTTACATTCCTAGACAAAGACTAGTTGAAATAAGTAGAGATGTAATTTTTGAAGAGGAATCTACCTTAAAACTTTCAATCGGAATAGAAGATTAAGCAATCTCAGATGATGAGGAAATTAGAGAAACTGAAAATCAGAGGGAGCACACACCTAAAGAGAGAGAACTAGATATAACTAATGGGAAGAAAAGACTGTAAGGAAACTTGGTAAGAAAGAATATAACTGTTTCCACATAACCCATAATAGATCTGAAATAAACACTGAATTAAAATCCACATGCAAGAGAATAGAAAACATACCCACAAAATTGTGACACAAGATATACCCTGGGAAACCCTCATTGAGGGAAAAATCCAGCCTCCAAAAGCATCCATCATCATGTATTATTCAGCAAAAAATACCATTGCCATACAAACATGGAAGCCTTCATGGCCATAGCCACAACCGAGAAAACTATGTGAACAAGCATGAATCCACACATCCCATGCCATGCTTTCAACCTTCACAAATGCTCCCTTGGCTAACCTGTCAAGCCTTGTCCCGCTCGACTCTTGCCTTTTGTCTTCTCCTTGTCACTCTCTATCTCACTACAAAAACTACCCTTGTGGCTCCTTATATAGTAGCAAGTCCCACAAAACCACCAAGTGGTATTACATAAACCATGTGCTAAAAGCATGTGCTACCTAACCCACTGACCCCACATTTAATATTGGGCATTTAATTCTTTTTTCCCCAATATTAAATAATTACATGAAATATTTTCACAATGTTAAAATACAACTCATCAAGAATATTCCATGAGAATCTTTACATGTTGCACATCCATCTAGGTACAACATTACATAATAAAAATAAAATATAACAATATTATGCAATGTGTGCAACACCCATTATCTCAACAATCTCCCACTTGTTGTATACATTGCATAGGGTCAATCCGTAGCCACATAAATGAACAAGGGAACAATCCCTCCCAGCACATCCACCATCATGGATCAAAATACACCCAAGTGCTCCATCCTGGTATCCGCAACAAAAATCAAAGTATCCAACATCTCGAACATGAATGATCTCACCTCCTATTATGCCACTCCCACTAGACATACATAGAAGCCATCCAAAGAGAAAACCACCCAACCTGTTGCATTAGAAGATCATAAAATCCTCTACCAACTAAAATTCCAAGCACAAAAAACTTGATCCAAAGGTAATCACATGTATCCGTAGTTGTCAAAATATCCATAGCTGAAATAGCACCCACAGCAAGTGCCAAACCCATCTAACTATCCATACCTCAAAGGTATAACAAGTGAATCTCATATCACTGACATATCCAATTTATAGCCTGCAATCACAAGCCTCAAGAGCAATACCTGCCACATATATACCAAGAAGCTCCCACTACAAAAGATAATGTCAAATCTATAACCAATCCACTCAACACATCTCAAAGAAGTGAATCCATGTAGTATCAAGGACATCCGCAATACATAAACTGATATCTTGCAAGAACAACTCTCATAACAAGTCTCCAATGCTCTCCCAAGTTCACCACAACCAACAAAGGAAAGAAATAACCATGTCATCTCTCACATGACATACATGAGCATAAACCAGTGATCACAATCTCTAACCAATCTCAAATCCAATGTAGGCAAAACTAAACATCCAAGAAGATAACCAAGACCAAAGAAACCATGCAAATCATAACCTGTATCATGTCCTTCTACATACACCTCTAGATGTAAACTGTGCAAGTATGATCTCCTCCATAAAACCCCAACAAGAAGCCTCAACAACACCCAAACCATACCATATAACTAATCATGGATGTAAGCCTCTCACAAGAAGATCAAAATCAATAAACCATTCCTAAACCAAGGAATAACCATTCCTAATCCAAAGAATATGCCCAATATAAAACCATCTCCCAAACTGAACCAGCATAACAACATATGCACATGGAGATAACCAATGCTATACCATCTCTCAAATGAACCCTCCAGAACTAACTCATGTACCATAGCTCAAGATCCATATCCATGAAAGATAAGCATAAATGTAATGCAACTGAGAGAAAAGAATGGGCTATTCCTCTCAAGTAGCAAACCGCTGAGTAGACCAAGAGTGGGGAATGAAAATGCTCATCAAGATACCCAAGTCTCCAACCAAGACTCATCTAAGAACAATCTCCTCTCAAGTCCATATTAGGTGACTACCCCTCGGACTTCCTACTAAAACCATCAACTGTCCCAACAAATACTTCTCTAATCCAAGAGAAATCAGCGTCACCACCGTCTCTAAGTATCCATGAGCACCTGTAACCAATCAATCCATGCCAACTCCAAATGCAAAATAGCAATATCATGAAGTATCCAGCTTATGATCAGTGTACTCAATACCAAGAAACTAAACCAAGATCAATGTCAAAGTTCAAACCATGGCCTTAAGAATATAAACATGACAACATGATCTTACCATCTCAACCAGAGAGATAGCATGCTCCACATGAACACACCATAACATGTCACAATTCTAAACGCGTATCAAGAGTATACCATGACATAATAATGAAACCATCCTCATACCAAGGATAACATGCCAAATAAAAGCATAAACCACACCTTTGCCAAGAACTCTGTGAGTCCTCAAGATGCAACCATCTCCACACACCGTGAAAAAAACCATCTCCACATACTAGGAAGAACCATCTCCACATACCATGAAGATAACCAAGAACTCCATGAGTCCTCAAGATCTAACCATCTTCAAACACCATGAAGATAACAAGTGCACCATGCAAATGTCAAAGGTGCTTTTGCAACAACAGGATCTAAGACAAACCTCCAACATCTGCAAACACTCAATAAATATATCAATGCCAACAACTCCCACTCAACTGTGGTACCAAGTCACCTATGGCATCATAAAATCCATCCTCTCCAAACCAAGAAGATATAAACCAAACCAAGGACTAATCCTGCACTGTCACCCCATCACTGTCACAAGCTCCCACTAAATCGTGTATCCAAGCTATCCATGACATCATGATGAAAACCCATCCTCTAACCATGAGAATCAACCAAGGCATCAAATCATCAAAGAACTCAAAGTTCACATCATGAGCTCCTTAAAACAAACCAAATAACCATGATCCTCAACCAAGAAGATATACCACCATAACTGTATCATAAAATCCAAGCTAATGAACATCAAGGATGTACCTGTATAACCAATCATGTCATGCCAAAATCCATGGCACCATGATCACAACCATGAACCAAGCATCTGGCTCTCAAAGTGTCCAACCTGTCAGCATAAAATAGTCAACCACAATCCTCCACCATGACTGTACCTAGTAACAACATCTCATCCCTTCTACATGAAGATAAAATCATGTGACTTAGGGCATAGACAACCCAAATCCAAGCCACCAATCTGACTATGCATCACTAATGAAAGATCAATGGGCAAAGATAACCCATAACCAAGCTATAAATGCAACCTGTAAGTATAGACCGCTTACAACACTACACAACTTGTAGACCCAACAAGTCATCATGCATATCCAAACCAAACACTGATAACCATATCATCATGAGACCAATATGAACTGAGTATACAATGACATCAAATCTTAAATTTCCAATGCCATAAACTCACAATGTTACCATAGTCAAAATATATCTATAAACTGTTCAGATAAATATATCAATAAATAAATCATGCCAAACCTACACCAAATCTGAACCAATGTGTAGATCTCTCCAAGAGCTTTTCGTTGACTACTCGAAGTCCAAAATCCGACTCCGTATGCCCAAGTTATGCCCTAATCTGTGATCAAAATAAATAACATCTGACTTTAGGGCTCTTAAAACTTGACAAAATTTCAAAATCATAGAACCAAACCTACACCATCTTGTAGTGCTCTGAATTAGCTTTCCAACGCCTATAAGAACTCTGAAATCCGATATTCTGAGAGAAAGTTATGGTCATTTTACTAAGATAGTCTTTTTACCATTTTCAGTACGATTTTTCATTTTTAATTTTTTCAGTGACGAAAATTCCGACGGGATTAAATTTGACGGCCATCATGGGCTGAAACTAAAAAACTCTTTCATTTCCTCTGAACATGGCCAAACTAGGGCATATTATATATCAAAATTTATGGAAATGTCGACCCGGATCCAATGGTGAGGTCTATTTTTACCCAGGGGGTCATTTTTGCAAGCTACCCCCAAAACCCTCATTTTAAATGAAACATCCGAAAAATATTTTCCTCCAACAATTTCACATGCCCAAATATTTTAACATCCCATCATAACAACAAACCCAAAACCCTCAGATCTGCAATAAATCATTCATATATCTTGCCCTTTTTTTTTTTTTATCCTCTCATGCATTCCCATGGATTCAATCTAGGGTTACAAATAATAAAACCATAGCTCTGATACCACTTGTAAGGAAACTTGGTAAGAAAGAATATAACCGTTTCCACATAACCCATAATAGATCTGAAATAAACACAGAATTAAAATCCACATGTAAGAGAATAGAAAACATACCCACAAAATTGTGACACAAGATATACCTTGGGAAACCCTCATTGAGGGAAAAACTCAGCCTCCAAAAGCATCCATCATCATGTATTATTCAGCAAAAAATACCATTGACATACAACCATGGAAGCCTTCATGGCCATAGCCACAACCGAGCAAACTATGTGAACAAGCATGAATCCACACATCCCATGCCATGCTTTCAACCTTCACAAATGCTCCCTTGGCTAACCTGTCAAGCCTTGTCCCGCTCGACTCTTGCCTTTTGTCTTCTCCTTGTCACTCTCTATCTCACTACAACAACTACCCTTGTGGCTGCTTATATAGTAGCAAGTCCCACAAAACCACCAAGTGGTATTACATAAACCATGTGCTACCTAACCCACTGACCCCACATTTAATATTGGGCATTTAATTCTTTTTTCCTCAATATTAAATAATTACATGAAATATTTTCACAATGTTACAATACAACTCATCAAGAATATTCTATGGGAATCTTTATATGTTGCACGTCCATCTAGGTACAACATTACATAATAAAAATAAAATATAACAATATTATGCAATGTGTGCAACACCCATTATCTCAACAAAGACCATTATGGGCAAGGAAGATGCTTGAAGAAAACAATGTGGAACAGATGAGATCTCAAAAGAAAACAAGAGAACTTGAAATCAATCATGTTATATTTCTCTCATAACTGAGATAAACAAAATTGAACCATTTGTAGCTGAAGAAACCTAAAGTCACAAGAGTGGAAAGATGCCATGGTAGAAGAATACAATTCCATAATTCAGAACAATGTTTGAGATATTATACCTAGGCCTAAAGAATAAATAATTGTATCTTCAAAATGGTTATACAAAATCAAATACGCTGCTAATGGAAGCATTAAAAACACAAAGCTAGATTTGTTGCCCAAGGATTCTCCTAGAAAGCTGACATTGACTATGAAGAAACCTTTGCACCAGTAGCTTGTTACACTTCTATAAGAATAATTATTGCAATTGCAGCATCAAAAGGATGTAAAAACTACTTTCCTAAATAGGGTCATTAATGAAGAACTCTACATAGAACAACCTGAAGGGTTCATCATAAAAGATAAAAAATTATATGTATGTAAACTCAAGAAAGCACTCTATGTTCTCAAACAGGCTCCTTGAGCCTAGTATGAAAGGATAGATAACTACCATTCCAAACTCAGATACTCAAAAAATGAAGTTGATTCTAACATATACTTCAAAACCACAAGTGATGGAATGATAATACTTGTTTTCTATGTTGACAACTTCTTGATAATAGGTGATGATAAATTAATTGAAGAATGTAAGCAAGATCTAATAGCTGAATTTGAAATGAAAGATTTAGGGTTACTACACTACTTCTTGGGATTAGAAGTTAATCAAAAAGAAGACTAAATTTTCTTACATCAAGGAAAGTACACTCAAGATATTCTGACTAGATTTGGAATGATGGATAGTAAGCCCTTATCTACTCCAATGGAGACAAACTTACACAAGCTAAAAGAAGAAGCATCAAAATCTGAGGACATTGATCCTACTCCTTTAGACAAATAATTGGATCTCTTATGTACCTCATGAATTCTAGACCTGACATATGCTATGCTACAAATGTTCTTAGTCATTTCATGTGTAAACCTAAGAAGATCCATCTTATGGTTGTAAAACATATATTAAGATATTTACGAGGATCTATTGATTTTGGATTAAAATGTGAAAATTTTGAGATAAATTTGGAAGGATTTACTAATTCAAATTGGGCAGGATGTTCCTCTAACTGCAAGAGCACTACATGTTGTTGCTTCAGTCTTGGGTCAACAATGATATGTTGGTTCAGCAAAAAAGAGCCAGTTGTTGCCTTAAGTTCTATCGAAGCCGAGTATGTAGCAGCTACCATGGGAGCATGTGAAGTAGTTTGGTTAAGAAAACTTCTATTTGGGCTATTTGGAAAACCTCTAAAACCAACTGTGATCCATTGTGATAATCAAAGTTGTATCAATCTATCAAAAAATCATGTTTACCTCTAAGCATCAACTAATAGCATTATTATCAACCATTATGACTTGTCCCAGGAATGTTGGGATATATACAAGTTAATACGTGACTTTTCATCACATCCCTTCATAGCACCATTTCTCATACATATATATTATGATTACGATCTACAGTGTGAAGTAGATCAATAATAGTGGCCATCATACTTTCACACTTATAGATCATAATACATAAATGAAGGATATATTATGTTCAAGAAATTATCATCAATCAAAATCTAGAATTTAATATCAGTATCTTAACATCTTCATTTCAAGATTAATAAAATTGAGATTTACACCAATCAATATTACAGTATAATATAAAATTTTACAAAGACTTTGCAGGGAGATTTTTGATTGTCTATCTAGATGATATACTCATCTTTAGCAAGAAAAAGGAGGAACACATCAAGCATGTGGAAGTAGTATTGTAGAGGTTGCATGAAGAGAAGCTTGCCATAAATCTTGAGAAGTGTGACTTATTCAAGCAAGAACTTTTGTATCTAGGCTTTGTGGCATCTAAGGGATCCTTGAAGATGGATAAGATAAGGTTGTTGCAATCCTCAACTGGCCACCACCTTCTACATCTACTAAGGTAAGAATGTTTCATGGCCTAGCTCAATTCTATAGGAAATTCATTAGGAATTTTAGTGGGTAATGTGCACCTTTGCTAGATACCATAAAGGGTGGGGTCAAATATAAGTCCAAATGGACCTTAGAAGATGAGATATCTTTTGAAATGTTGAAGAAGCAAGTAGCTACCCAACCTATTTTACAACTACCTAGTTTTGAGAAACTTTTCACCATAAAGTTTGATGCAAGTGGCCTAGCAATGGGAGGAGTGTTGAGTCAAGAAGGTAGGCTAGTAGCCTTCTTTAGTGAAACACTTAATGAGTCCAAAAAGAAGTCCTAGTTTAGCCTCTTAGGAAGAGGAGACACTACCTAGTACCCAAGGAATTTGTTGTATTTACAAATAATAAAGCTCTTAGCTATATCAAAACACAAGATAAGTTGAGTAATAGGCATTTGATGGATGGAGCACTTGCAAGCTTTTACCTTCGCAATCAAGCATAAGAAAGAGAAAATAAATAAAGTGGTAGATGCATTGAGTAGAAGGGTGTTAATAGTTCAAGAGGTATAGTTGCATAGCATTAGGATAGAGAGCTTCAAGAGTTTATATAAGGAGGATAAGGATTTTGCAAAGGCATACAAGGTATGTTCTAACTTTGAAAATCATTTTCATAGAAAATTTTCTAAGTTTACATTGCAAAATAAATTGCTCTATAAAGATAATCAGTTGTGTACCAAGAGGTTCACTAAGGGAGAACCTAATATAGGAGAAACACAATGGTAGTCTGAGTGAAAACTTTGGTGTTAGCAAAACCTTAGAACTAGTCCAAATATTCTACTATTGGCCTAAACTAATCATAGATGTGACTAAGTATGTGGAACAATGCACTGAGTATGTGGAACAATGCATGGTATGTATGAAAGCTAAAGAAGGAATGAGTCATGCAAGTCTTTATCAGCCCTTACCAATGCCAAATAGGCCATGGGAGTGTGTGAGCATGGACTTCACAGTAATAATTCCCAAGAAAAAATAGGGTTATGATAGTATCTATGTAGTTGTTGACAAGTACAACAAGATGGGGCACTTCATCCCATGCAAAACTACTAATGATGCAAGTCACATTGCACATTTTTTCTTCAAAGAAGTTGCGAGGATTCATGGCCTTCCATTGAGAATAGTTTTAGATAGGGATGTAAAATTCATGAATCACTTTTGGAAGACCTTGTGGAGAAGACTTGGCACAAACTTGTCATTTGGATCAACTTACCATCCCCAAATTGATGGTCAAACTGAAGTGGTTAACAGGGTGTTTGGTAATCTCTTGAGGTGCCTAACTAAGGAGTATGGGAAAACTTCAAAGGTCATCATTCCATAAGTAGAGTATGCCTACAATGATAGTAGGAATAGAACCACAGGTAAAAGCCCCTTTGAAATTGTCTATAGAATGCATTCTAGAGGTGTGTGTGAGTTGAGGGGTCTTGGAGAAATGGAGCATAAAAGTGGACATGCTAAATATTTTGTCCAAACCATGAAATAAATCCAAGAGTAGGTCAAGAAGACTATCCAAGGCAATACAAAAAAATTTAAATCCAAAGTGGATGAAATAAGGAAAGACATTTAGCTTGTTGTTAAAGATTATGTCATGGCACATTTGAACAAATCCAGGCTACAAAAGGGCATGCCAACCAAGCTACAAATGAAAAGAGTGGGACCTTGAAAAATCTTGGCCAAATATGGAGCTAATGCCTATAAAATTAACTTTTCATCAGATTTGGGCATCTCTCCTATCCTTAATGTGTAGAATTTGGTTGAGTTCAAGGGTACACTACCTCAGACCAGTCATGGGGTCAATATTGATTTAGACCCTATAGTAGTACCTACACCAAAAAAGTTAGAAGTTGAACAAGTATTAGATTCTAGAGTTAAGAAGGAAACAAGACACTAGGTGTACATGGAGCACCTCATCAAATGGAAAGGAAAACTTGCATCAGAGGCAACTTGGGTTGCTAAAGTAGATTTCAAAAAGACAAGCATCTCTCAAGACCTATTGTCCATAGGAGTGACATAGTTTTCTTTTTTGGGGTAGTATGGTGTAGAGGCACCTAGGTAGACTTGTGAAAGACCTAGGGCTCCTAGGATATTTTGGCTTGTAGTGGTTCTAGCCACACCACTAGGTGAATAATAGGGTTGGCTTAGCCCTAAGGTAAGGTTGGTCAGGGTAGTTACTCATAGTTGCTCAATAAGGTCAAATTGAGAATCTTTGTGATTATTAGGGTACAATGATCAAATGAGTTTTTTTAGGCCCTTCTTACATGTTTTCCATCCATTAGATTCTCTTGGTAAGGTTTGGCAACCTCTTGAGCAAGTTTGAGGTTCAAATGCTCAAAAATACAAAAATTGCTCAAAAATTGTCAATATTGTCATTGACAATATTGACAACTTTTCTTGCAATCGAAAAAGTTTTGGGTTGGAGCTTTGTAACTATCTAAAGCTATTTGTGTAGGTGTGAGGATGTGTTTATAAGGTCATCCTTGTCCTTTTGGCAAGGTTGGATCTTGGAGAGAATTTTAGTGTATGAACTGAACATCAAATTACAATTACATTTTTATGCTTTTGACACTTTTTGGCATTTTAATGGATTAAATTTGGAACCCTTGTTTCTTGAATAGTAAGATGAGTTTTTTTTTGTTTTTTTTACATTTTTAGTTTCAAGTTTTGTGAGGTTTCGATCACTTGTATAAATTATTTTGATTTTTGATATCCTATTGTCCTGAACCAAGTGCCTAAGCAAGATGGAGTCCCTTTCCCACCATAGGATTTGTATGGTATCTTGGGATTTGGGAGATGACTCCTTATACATATTGTATAATAGAGGAGGACCCTTGGAAAGAAAAACAAGTATTTCTATGGTGATACCCTAGGCAAGCCAAAGATGTATGGTTGGGGATCATAATTAGGTACAGAGGTGTTAGGAGTGGTTGAATGTGTGTGATACTTCAACCAAAGCATGGAGAGTGTTGAAGGAAGGTGTGGTGAAGAGCCAACTTCAATAGGATCCTTTGAAAATGTAACGAAACTCAGGTGTGGAAACAACTTCCTTCAATAATCTCTTAATGAAAGTATTGTGCAAATTCCTATTAAATCCTTATAATTTCATATTTGATATTATGTAAAACAAAAATATTGCAATCAAACATGAATATAGAAAAAAAATAGATAAATAATAACAGAAAAACAAAAATATATGATGGTGGGAAAAAAATCTTTCAGTAAAACAACCCCACCCCTCCAAAACCTACATAATGTATTATCTTCAACTCAAAGATTACAACACACATACAATGCAAGCTCTTTCAGGACATGGAAGACTTATCCAATAGCAATCAATAATACACTACCCACACACTCCTTCACTATCTATAGCCATCAAAGTGCTTATATTATGCACTTAGGACATCTTCTAAAGATAGCTCTTACACGTCATAAGAATCTAGCATAACTGTTTTGGTCATGATTTTCTTACACACAATTAAATCTTCCAAAAATAGTTCTTACACATCGTAGGAATCCGTCATAACCATTTTAGTCATGATCTCCTTACACATAATTAAATATTCCAAAGATAGCTCTTATGCATCATAGGAACCCATCATAACCATTTCAGTCATGATTTCCTTACACACAATTCAAGATGCCAACACATGCAAGTGGAGTGACACATCAACATGCCAACTAGACATGTACACTCATAGTTAATTACATTATTTGCAAAAAATACATTTACAAAATAAATGAAAAGAATCGGAGTTATCCAAGGTTGAGACACCTTATTCCTAACATTTTCCCACTTATCAAACACCTTTTAAGAGAAATAGGAACATAACAAGAACTAACCGCTATAGGCCAAAAGACCCATAGACTTTGAACACCATCTAAACTTCTCTGTGCCCACTAGTTTTTTCAATGCATCTACAACATTCTTTATAGTATCTACCTTCTCCAAATTTACCTTTCCATCTTCCACCATATCTCTCACAAAGTGAAACTACACATCAATGTGCTTTTTTCTGGCATGGAAAGTTGGATTCTTTGCAAGGAAAATAGCACTCTAATTGTTGCAACAAATAGTAATTTGTCCTACATCAACACCAATATTAGAACACAATCCCCTAATCCAAATGGCTTCCTTACAAGCATGAATAGAAACCATGTACTCAACTTTTGTAGTGGACAAATCAACCATAGGTTGTCGCTTACTCATCCAACTAATGGCACCACCAAACATAGTGAGCACATAAGCACTGGTGGATTTCTTGCTATCAATATCACTTGCCCAATCTAAATCCACAAACCCATGAATACAAACTAAATGCAAAGCTCCAAAATAGTTACCATGATAAAAAATGGAGTAATTTGATATACTCCTCAAATATCTAAATACTCACTTAACTGCATCTCAATGTACCCATCCAGGATTAGCCATAAACTAGCTCAAAACTCCCACTACTTGGGTAATGTCTAGTCTAGTATAGACCATAGCATACATAAGACTGCTAACTACACTAGCATAAGGTAATCTACTCATCTCCTCCACCTCACTAGGAGATTTTAAACAATCATCTATAGAAAACTTTATTCCCATAGCAATAGGAACACACAATGGTCTAAAATCTACCATGTTGAACTTGTCCAACACAGACTTCACGTACTTACTTTGACTCAACCAAATTTTTCAGTTAGACCTATCTCTACTAATTTCCATACCCAAGATGTACCTTGCTTCCCCAAAATCTTTCATCTCAAACTATGCTGACAACTAAGATTTAAAATCAAAAATCATACCCTTACCCTTCCCAAATAGCAACATATCATCAACATATAATGAAACAATAAGAAGGCAATTATTTCCGACTCTGAAGTAAACATAATGATCTAATTTTGATCTTACAAATCCAATTGAAAAAACAAAGGCATCAAAATTAAGGTACCACATCCTAGGATATTTTTTTAAACAACATAGAGACTTCTTTAATCTGCAAACCAAATATTCTTTACCTTTAACAATGTAGTGCTTAGGTTGTGACATATAAATCTCTTCCTCCAACTCACCATGAAGGAAAGTTATCTTCACATCCATTTTTTCTATCTCTAAATCATATGATGCAACAAGAGATAATAGAAATCTAATGGATGTCAACTTTGTAAGAGGTGATAATATTTCACAATAATCTATTACCTCTACCTATGAATACCCCTTCGCAACCAATCTAGCTTTGTACCTTTCAGCACTACCATCTGCATAGAATTTCTTCTTGAACACCCATTTGCTACCAACAGGTTTTCATCCTTTAGGAAAAGGTACAAGGTCTCAAGTTTTTTTTTGTCCAATGAAGTCATCTTAGCATCCATGGCCTCGATCCAAGAACCTACATCTTCCATATCCAAAGCCTCTTTCACAAATCAAGGCTCATCATTGTTAGTAATCAAAGAAAAGGTACAGGTGGAATCTAACATAGAATAACCAAAACTTTATGGTTTCTTTCTTACTCTCATGGATCTCCTCAAGGGCTGAGGTTGAGGTTGTTCTTCCTCTTCTTCTAAACTATTAGAGCTACTAGAGCTCTCCTCATCATTAGACCCAACATGGTCTTTCTGTTCAGTATTCTCAAGGGCAGGAGGCAACTGAACAATATCTTTTTTATTTATTTTTCATCTAGTTGTAGCACAATAGAAGAAGATGTTAGCTCTCTAAATATAAATTTTTTTCTATACAATACCTTACTAGTCATAGGGTCCCAAAGCTTGTATCCTTTCATACCAACACCATATCCGATGAAAATACATTTGACAGCTTTTTTTTCCAACTTAGATCTTTTCTCCTTTGGAACATGTGCATAAGCATCACAACCAAAAACATGAAGATGTCTAATTGAAGGCTTCTTACCATACCACACCTCCATGGGTGTCTTAACAACAAGAGCTTATGTAGGAGATCTGTTAACCAGATAGCAAGCAGTAGCCGGAGCTTTAGCCCAAAAATTTTGTTCAAGACTAGCTCCACTAAGCATACTCCTAGCCTTCTCCATCAGTGTCATGTTCATTCTTTTTGCAACTCCATTTTGTTGTGGGGTATGAGCTTTCTTATGCCTCTCGATAGTCATTCTTTACAGAACTATTTGAACTCTACTAAGAAAAAATCACCACCATTTTCAGTTCTCACACACTTAATCTTCTTACTAGTCTGATTCTTCACGAGGACTTTAAATCCCTTGAAGTGACTAAAGACTTGTGTCTTAATTTTTAGAAAATAAATCCATGTCCTTCTAATGTAATCATCTATGAAAGATACAAAAAATATAGACCTGGAGATTGAAGGAACTTTTACAGGACCAAATATATTAGAATGAATAAGATCCACAACATCAGAAGATTTGTGAGAACTAGAGTAAAATTAAATATGATTTTGTTTACCATAGACACAATGTTCATAGAAGTCAAACTCAAGATTGGAATCATTTAACCCCTCAACAAGGTTCTTTTTCTTTAGGGTTCTAAGACCCTTCTCACTAATGTGGCCAAATCTCATATGCCACAACATTATCTTTTATGTAGGAAGCTTACCTTCCAATGTGTTTGCACCCTTGGGTACACATGTTGCACTACCATCAAAACTAATAACTATAGTCTTCTTTACTGCTCGTTCAGATGGTGGGGATGAAGTGATAGTTGCTCTCTTCTTTGAAAAAGAAGAACTCTTGCACTGGGAAATGCATGCATCAAGCTAAACTAGAGTACCTCTCCTAGTACCCTTAGCAAGCACCATAGTTCCTCTCATCATCTTACATCCATCTTTAGAAAAAACAACTTGCGCACCTACATCATTCAGCATACATATGGATAATAGTTTTCCTACCAAACTAGGGATGTGTATTACCCTATTGATCCCCTTTACTCATCCATCAGGGAATCTGATAGTGACCCATCCTCATCCAACTATCTTTAGGTGAGAATCATCACCCAATTACATCTTTCCACCATTGAAAACTTCATACTTTGAGAACCAGCTTCAATGAGAGGTCATGTGGAAAGAAGTACCCAACTCTATCAACCACACATCATCAGATGCATGTGCTACCAAGGCTGCAATGAAAGCATCACCATCTTCTTGATATTTTTCTGAACCTAAATCTAAGGCCTTCTTCTTCTTCTTTGGCTCTTTATAGTCTTTACAGAAGTGTCCAGTCTTATCACAGTTCTAGAATTTTTCCTTGGACTTTCTAGGAGTCTTTTATTTACCATGGGATTTGGATCTACCCTTTCTAGACTTGTTCTCATTTTTCTTGCCTCTGTCATTGGATCTATCATGAATAGCAAGAGCTTCCTTAGCCGAATCTGAAGACTTTCTTTGAGTCTCATTAGATAACAATGAAGGCACCACATCATCCATTCTGAAAGTGACTAAAGTACTTCCAAGAGCCATCACAAGATGGTCCCATGAATTTGGCAAGGAACATAACAAGGTCATACATCGATCCTCCTTCTCTATCTTAACCCCAGATGATGTCAACTATGCAATCAGTAAATGAAAAGGATTAGATGATCTATAATTGATCCTTCCTCCATTCTTAGAGAATACAACTTCTTCCTTAGGAACAACTTGTTCACCAAAGATTTTGCCTGATACACAGACCCACGACGTATCCACAATTTTTTTGTAATCTTCTCATCAAGAACATTCAGGAGAATTGAATCAGCTAGATAGAATCTAATGAGAGCCTTAGCTTTCTGATCCTTGAGATCCCAATCTGCTTGAGATATTGTTGTGTGTCTCACATCAAGTGAAGTCACCTCCCATAGATCATGATCTTCAAGCAAGTCTTCCATCTTGAGTTTCCACAACTCAAAAATACTACCATTAAATTTCTCCACCTCCATTTTTTCATATGATGAACTAGCCATCTCAATCTACAAATAAGATTCAGAATGATTTGCACAAAAATCCCACTTAAATTTGAGATTAGCTCAAAAAACCCTACCTAATAACTAGGATCAAAAGTTGATCAAGCTCTTATACCACTTGTAAGTAAGCTTAGGTGTAGAAATAGCTTCCTACACTAGTCTCTTAAGGAAAGTATTGTGCAAATTCCTATTAAATCCTTACAATTTTAGATTTGATATTATGTAAAACAACAACAGTACAATCAACCATGAATATAGAAAACAAATAGAGAAATAACAACACATAAACACAAAGATATGTTAGTGGAGAAAAACCTTTTGGTAAAACAACCCCACCCCTCCAAAATCTACACAATGTATTATCTTCAACTCAAATATTATGACACACTAATAGTGCAAGCTCTTTCAAGACATGGAAAATTTATCTAGTAGCAATCAAAAATACACTACTCACACACTCCTTCACTATCTACAGCCCTCAAAGTGCTTATATAATGTGCTTGGGGTATCTTTCAAAGATAGCTCTTACGTGTCATAGGAATCTGTCATAACCATTTTGGTTATGATTTCCTTACATATAATTAAATCTTCCAAAAATAGTTCTTACACATCATAGGAATCTATCATAACTATTTTAGTCATGATCTCCTTACACACAATTAAATATTCCAAAGATATCTCTTACGTGTCATAGGAATTTGTCATAACCATTTCAGTCAAGATTTTCTTACACACAATTCAAGATGTTGACACATGCAAGTGGAGTGACACATCAACATGCCAACTAGACATGTACGCTCACACTTAATTTCATTATTTGCAAAAAATACATTTACAAAACAAATAATAAGAATAGGAATTATGCAAGGTTGAGACACCTTATTCCTAATGGACAAGAGTTCTATGGAGAGAAAATTCTACTTGTTTGCAGATAGCTCATAAAACCCTTAAAACCCTTACTTTTAGGCTTAAATTATGATCATACTATATGGACAAGTTGGGAACCCTTGGAACCCTAGACCCACAAAATTCTTCTGGATCAATGATTTGTTTGACCCCTTATTAAGAAATTTTGCAAATTATTTGAGTTTTACTTCTTTTGGAGGGCTAATTGCTTGTAGCCTTTTTACAAGTAATTTTGTGCATTTCAATGTATTTATTGGAACTCGTTTAGGGTTTCATTTCCAAATGTAGTAATAAGGTTTGGGTGTTGGAAATTTGATTGAAAAGCTCATTGTTGAAGATCAAAGAAGGATATAGTTGCAAAGAAGGAAGTTTGTTGTTAACAGGTTGTTTTCAGTCATTGTTTGTCATTGATGTCAAACCTACTATTTGTAGGAATCACATTTTCTTATAAGATCCAAATACTATCACTTAGTTGATTGATGAAGAGGATTTCATCAACAAGATGTAACAAGAGTACCTAAGGGAAAGGTTGAGTTATGATGATGTAATGAAGTGCAAGGATCAGTTAAGACAATGGTTAAATGATGTATTAATAACATACTCAAAGATAAAAAAAAGTTGGTCACACTTAGAAACATTGGAGGAATAAGTTGTAATAAGGTTGAGAATAAAAGACACTGAGGAGGAGACATCAAGCAAGAAGAGAAGAAAAGGAAAGTATGCATCCAATGATAGCAGCATAGATGAAGAAGATGTGGAATAGCTAGAAGCATTGCTGGCTAAGAGATTCCATAGAGGCAAAGGAAAATTCAAAAGTAAGCTCCCTATCATATGTTTCATTTGCAATGACTTAGGTCATATTGCTACAAGGTGTACACAAAAGAAGAACTACAAAGAAGGAAACAAGTACAAAAACAAGAGAGAAGATGATAGCAAAGATTACAAAGAAAAAATTAAAAGATGCTACATTGTTGAAGAAGACTCTAATGAGAATGATGATGAAGTAGTCTATGTGGCCATGAAGAAGGAATCAGATAAAAAAGAAGATGGAGCAATAGCATTGGTTACCTATGTGAACAAGAATGACAAATAGATCATAGACAATGGATGCTCACATTACATGACAAGAGATAAAAGTAAGTTCATTACCTTTACTCAATATGATGGAAATAGTGTTAGATTTGGTAATGATGCTCCATGTTAAATCAAAGGAAAAGGTTCTATTAAACTCACAGAGAAAATTTCATGTGATAATGCATACTATGTTGAAGGATTGAACTACAACTTGTTAAGTGTGTCACAGTTAGGCAATGTAGGTTGCAAAGTTGAATTTGGAAACAAAACTACCAAGATCTATGATATTGATGGAAATCTAATAGGAAAAAGTGAACAAACTAGGAGTAATCTATTTTACCTAGATATGGAAGATGCAACTTCTCTTGTTGTTAGACTTGATGATGTGTGGTTGTGGCATAAAAGATTGTGTCATGTTAACTTTGGCATTCTGATTAGCATCAACAAGAAGAAGAAAGTCAGAGGGTTGCCCAAATTGAAGAAACCTAAAAACACAATGTGCAAATAATTTCAACTAGGGAAGATGACTAAGTGTAGTTTCAAAAGTAAAACATACACTTTCAAAGAAGTATTAGAGATAGTACATACATACTTATGTGGTCCAATAGAAGTGCAAAGCTATCCAGGAGATACATACATAATGCTATTTATAGATGACTATTCAAGGATGATGACTGCTATGTTTTTAAAGAAAAAATCTGATGCATTTCAAATGTATAAGTGGTATTTGGCCAGAGTTGAGAAGGAATTAGGAAAGAATCTAAAATTCTTAAGGTCGGACAGAGGAGGTGAGTTTACATCAAAAGAGTTTGAGATGTTTTGAATGACAAAGGCATCAAAAGGCAAACATCAACACCAAGAACTCCACCATAGAATGGTATTGCTAAAAGAAGAAACAGATTAGTCATTGATTGTGCTAGAACATTGATGATGGAGAAAAATTTTGCTCTAAAGTACTAGAGAGAAGCTGTAAGCACTACGGTCTACACATTGAATAGAGTTTAAGTCAAGAAAGGTACAAATGCAACACCTTTTGAACTATGGTATGGTCACTCACCTAATGTAAAAAAAATTTAAGTCTTTGGTTGTAAATGCTATATTATTAAAGATACTAGAAATGGAAAGTTTGATGCAAAGAGTGATTGAGGCATATTCCTTGGATACTCCACTAAAAGCAAAGCATATAAGTGTTTGAATACTAACACTAACAAAATTGTGGAGAGTGCAAATGTAAATTTTGATTAGCATGAAAAAGTCCAAGTTGATGAGTCCAAGCAACCAAAGGATTATAGATCCTTTGTATACTTCTATGAAAGAATGACTATTGAAGATAATGTTGCAAATCAAGTTGGGAATCAACAACAAATTTTAGTATCAACCGAGTCATAGCCAATGAATGTCGAGTTGCATTCAGAAGTCGAGCTATAGAATTTAGAAAATGCATATTTTGATTTTAAAAATAGTATACATGAGGAGAATGATGAAATACTAGATGAAGAAGAACAAAATGACTCTAAAGCTGAAGCATCAAACATGGAAAGAAGGAGAGAACCAAGGTTAGCCAAATATGTAAGAAGACAACACCATGCTGATCAAATCATTGGTGACAAGGATGCCAGACCAATGACAAGGAATAGACTCAAGAATGAATCATGTCTGTTGAGCAAGGTTGAACCCAAAATATTGAAGGATGCACTACAAGATGATGACTGGTATAAAACTATGGAAGAGGAGATAGATTAGATTAAGAAGAACAAAACTTGGACCCTAGTTCCTAGACCAGCTGATAAGAATGTAATTGGTACCAAATGGGTATTTAGAAAAAAACTTGATCAAAATGATGAGATAATAAGAAAAAAAGATAGATTAGTTTGCAAAGGCTATGCACAAGAAGAAGGATTGGATTATGGGAAAACATTTGCCTCTATTGCAAGAATGGGAGTAAGAACATTGCTTGCATATGCCACTTACAAAAGTTTCAAAGTCTACCAAATGGATGTCAAGTCTACTTTTTTAAATGGTATTTGTTAATGACAAGAACAAGGACATGGTTTGCAAACTGCACAAAGCACTTTATGGATTGAAGCATGCACTTAGAGCATGGTATGAGAGACTACACAAATATCTTGTGAAGATAGGATTTGAGAGAACAGATAAAAATAGCAACTTGTATATCAAGGCAAAAAAAGGTAAAGACATTTTGATATCAAAAATATTTGTTGATGATATAATATTTGGAGAAAAAGATATTCTATGCAAAGATTTTATTGATCAAATGAAGCATGAGTTTGAGATGTCAATGTTTTGAGAAATCAAATTCTTTGTTAGATTACAAGCACATCAATTGAAGTATGGCATATTTGTGACCCAATCCAAATACATCAAGGAGACACTCAAGACATTTAGATTAGAAGATTCAAAATTAGTTAGCACACCAATGGCAACAGGACATAGGTTATCCAAGAATGACAAGTCCGCTAAAGTAAATCAGACTATGTATAGATCAATGATTGGAAAGCTACAATATGTTGTACATAGTAGACCAGACATTACATTAGCTATTGCATTAGCTATTGGAATAGTGGCACAATTTTTTGGAAATCCAAGAGAAAATCATTTAATGGTAGTGAAGAGAATACTGAGGTACCTAAAAGGAACTGATGACTTTGGTTTGTACTACAAGAGGAGTGAAAAGTTTGAGCTAAAAGCCTACACAGATGCAGATTGGGGAGGTAAGATTGATGACAAAAAAAGCACCAGTGGTGGAGCACTTTTTTGGAAAAAAGATTGATTACTGATGCAGGAGCATCCAGAGGTATAAGGGCAATCCTGTGTCACCCAAAAAAAATTTACCTAGACTTAGTTTCTGTTTCATGTCTTTTCATTTTTGGATACCCATTTGGGTCAAATAAAGGTTCCAACTCTCACAGTTCCACTATCAGTGCGTTTGAAAATCCCAAAAAAATAGGAGCATGCAATTTGGTCATCATTTTGGTGACCTAGAAGGTGTGAATTAACCAGATGAATGTAATTGTGATTTAGAGCATTCCAAAAAAAGAATCAGGTCAAAAGGCCCCACGGTTTGAAAGTTATTGCAGTTTTTCGAGTTTTGGAGACCCCCTAAGAATGCTTTGAAGTCAGGTTAGGGGCATTAAATGACCTCAAAAGGGCTGAAAAATGAGGTACGAGAAAAGCTTGTCCATAGGGCTATAGAGCACTTTGAGAGCTTTCTGAAAATGTAAACGGTTCGTCAATCGGAGCTACGGTTCAAAAGTTATGCCTCCCGGAAGTTCGATTACCGTTTCTGGATTCTTCTAGAATTGCATCGACTTCTAACGCAGCTTTCGAAACCTTCTATTTGATCGGTGGATGCCTAGTAGCACTTTCTAGAATGTACTCCTAGTCCTTAACCCTCTGGGGTCTATTTAAGGAGATTTCTGGCATTGTAAAAGGCAGTTCAGAGTGGAGTTTGAGAGGAGGTACCATAAGGAGAATTTATCTCCAGATTTATGCTATTGTAAGCCCTTAGGGCATGTTTTGAAGTTTATTTTCCTATACTATTTGTACTAGCTCATTTTCTTAGTTAATATAATTTCCCTTTTCTTTTGTTTCCATTCTGTTCTTGGGTCGTGTCCCCATCAAGTGGTATCAGAGCGAGTTTTCCTGAGTGTGTAGACAGAGCGCCGACTGTGAGGCAGTTTGCACCAGGACTGTGTGTTTGTGGGTTTGAGTTAGAAGATGCCTCCATGAAGAGAGCATGGTGGAAGGGCCAGAGCTATTAATCCTGA
Source organism: Cupressus sempervirens (assembly GCA_028749045.1). Taxonomy (NCBI): domain Eukaryota; kingdom Viridiplantae; phylum Streptophyta; class Pinopsida; order Cupressales; family Cupressaceae; genus Cupressus; species Cupressus sempervirens. Next base: position 682,634,103 of record CM053793.1, on the reverse strand, counting down.
GGAGGTTAGAGCCCTCCAAAGGCAGGTGCAGGCATTGCAAGAGGAGCTTCGTAGAGGAACAAATGTTGCCGCAGGTGACAATAGTGAGGATGACAATAAAGAAGAAGCAATGGGACCAAAAGAGGAATTTGACGGGGAAGTTCTAAATCCTGTAGAGGAAAGGCTTTTTAAGGCCATTACTAAGTTTGGGAAAAGACCTACAATTGAAGTGGGTGTATTTTCAGGAAATCTGAAACCAGATGAGTTGATCGATTGGATCAATGAACTGGAAGAATACTTTGAGTATGAGGATATCAGGGACCCAGATAGGGTTAAGTATGCAAAGGCCAAATTGAAAGGCCATGCAAAAATCTAGTGGCAAGAGGTTCAATTGGAAAGAAATAGAAGAGGAAAGGAGAAGATCACAAAATGGGATCGCATGGTGGACAAATTGAAGAAGCAGTTCATTCCTGTAGACTACGAGCTGGATCTATTTAAGAAGATGCATGGGTTAAAGCAGGCAGGAAGATCAATCCAAGAATATACAGAGGAGTTTTACTGACTCTTGATTAGAGTGGGGCATGCAGAAGCAAATAAGGAGAAGGTTTCTCGTTATATCAGTGGGTTATGACCTAGCATCTAGGAGGAATTAAGTCAGGTAAGAATGACCAGTGTTGAAGAGGCATACCAGTTTGCCCTACAAGTTGAAGAGAAGCTGAATAAAAGGTTTGAAGGAAGACAAAGAGGGCGCGGTCAAGGAGGAAGGGGAAGCGGTAGATCATCTGGAGGCCGCAATGAAACCCAAAAGAAAAATGAAGATGTGGGTACTAGCAGGAACCAGAGGAATGAGGGTTTCAACCGCTCCCATGATCAAGACTTTGGAAATCAAAGAGGAAGAGGTAGAGGACATGGACAAGGAAGAGGAGGCTTCCATGGTACCTTTTTCCATTGCAATGAAGAAGGTCATTGTTCCTTTGAATGCCCTCAATGAAAAGGAAGGACATATAGGAGAGTTGAGGGCCAAGCTAGGGTTGCTCATGTGGATGAGGATGCACAATCATCACATTTAGAGGATGCAGAAAGAGGAGAGACCTTGGTAAATAAAAGAGTCCTACTAAGTGGTGAGATTGAACCAGGACAACGGAGGAGTTTTTTCTATACTAGATGCAAGTGTGAGGATAAATGTTGTGACGTGATCATTGATGGTGGTAGCACTAATAACTTGGTATTAGAAGATATGGTCTCTAAGTTGAAGCTCAAGAGGGAGAAACATCCCCAGCCCTATCGGATTGCTTGGGCAAAAGATGATCATAAGGTCCTAGTAAGTGAACAATGTTTAGTGAAATTCAAAATTGGGAGTTACCATGATCAAGTTCTCTGTGATATTATTTCGATGGATGTTTGCCATCTATTGTTGGGTAGACCATGGCAGTTTGATAGACATGCAATACATGATGGACATGCAAACACATACTCTCTGGCAAAGGATGGAGTTCGCCACAAATTGAAGCCCATGAAGAAGGAAGGTGAAAAGGTATGTAGCAGTGCTAGGATTTGTCTTGTTAATGGAAGGAAGTTTTTAGATGGCATGAAACATCAGCATATGTGCTATGCTTTGATTCCTAGGAAAGATAAAGAAGGTAGTAGTGAAATACCATTTGAAGTTTTAGATTTACTAGGGGAGTTTGGAGATATTATCTCTGATAATGTTCCAGATGGATTGCCACCAGTAAGGCAAATCAGTCATCAGATAGATCTGATTCCAGGAGCTAGTTTGCCTAACAAGGCTGCTCACAGGATGACTCCTACTAAAACAGAGGAGCTAAATAGATAGGTCCAGGAGCTGTTGAGGAAGGGCTTGATTCGAGAGAGCCTGAGTCCATGTGTAGTACCTGCAGTACTCACACCAAAGAAGGATGGGGAATTGAGGATGTGTATAGATTCTCGAGCTATAAATAGGATAAGCATCAAGTACCAGTTTCCTTTGCCAAGGATGGATGATCTTATGGACTGCTTGAGTGAAGCTTAGTATTTCACAAAGATAGATCTGAAGAGTGGCTATCATCAAATACGAACTCGAGAAGGAGATGAGTGGAAAAAAGCCTTCAAGACCAAGGAGGGTCTTTATGAGTGGTTAGTCATGCCCTTTGGATTAACGAATGCCCCAAGCACCTTCATGTGGCTCATGAATGAGGTACTGAAGAAGTTCTTGGGAAAATTTGTTATTGTCTATTTGGATGATATTTTAATTTTCAGCAAGACTTTGGAAGAACATTTACTGCATATTCATAGTGTCCTTGAAAGGCTAAGGAAAGAGAAACTGTTGATTAATCTGAAGAAGTGTGTCTTTGCAAAAAGGGAGTTAGTCTATTTGGGGTTCCTTATATCACCTGAAGGTCTCAAAATGGATCTAGAGAAGGTAAAAGCCATCTTGGAATGGCCTACTCCAAGGTCTGCTACTGAGGTAAGATCATTTCATGGTCTGGTTAGTTTTTACAGGAAGTTTATTAAGAATTTCAGTGGCATATGTGCACCCCTAACTGATACAATAAGAGGGGATAGAAAAGAGTTCAAATGGACTACAATAGCTGCGAGAAGTTTTGAATTGCTGAAGAAGAAGGTGACAGAATAGCCTGTGTTGGCACTTCCAGATTTTAGAAAAGTTTTCCAAGTGGATTGTGATGCTAGTGGCAGCGCTATTGGGGCTGTATTAAGCCAAGAAGGTAAGCCTATTGCATATTTTAGTGAAAAATTGAATGATGCAAAGAAGAAGTATTATGTTTATGATCAAGAGTTCTATGCAATAGTTCAGGCCTTAAAGAAATGGAGGCATTATTTATTTCCAAAGGAATTTGTTTGGTATATTGATCATCAGGCATTACAGTACCTAAATAGCCAAGGTAAATTGAATCAGAGGCATATGAAGTGGGTAGAATTCTTGCAGAGTTATACATTTGTGTTGAAGCATAGAAGTGGAAAATCTAACAGGGTTGCAGATGCAATAAGTAGGAGACAGTCACTGCTTACAGTAATGCAGGTTGAAGTAGTTGGGTTTGAGGAACTCAAGAATTTGTACCCTGAGGATCCTGATTTTTCTGAAGCATGGAAAGCTTGTAAAGAACCTGTTGCTATAGATAGAACCAAGTGGTTAGACTATTTGATTCAGGATGGCATGCTGTTCAAAGGTAGTCAATTGTGCATTCCAAGGAGTTCCATGAGGGAAAATCTGATTAAGGAGAAACACAGTGGAGGGATGGCAGGACATTTTGGTCGAGATAAGACCATTGCCATTCTTAGAGAACATTATTTTTGGCCTCAAATTTCACAGGATGTGAAGAAGTTTGTACAAAGTTGCCAAGGGGTTTAGTCACAATACTGGTCTATATTAGCCGCTGCCTGTTCCATCAAGGCCATGGGAGGACATAAGTATGGATTTTGTTCTTGGATTGCCAAGGACACAAAGGGGTAATGACTCAATATTCATGGTGGTTGATAGGTTCTCCAAAATGGCACATTTCATTCCATGCCACAAAACTCATGATGCTGTCCATATTGCAGACTTTTTTTTCAAAGAGGTGGTAAGACTACATGGTCTTCCAAGGAGTATAGTTTCTGACAGAGATACTAAATTTGTGGGGTATTTCTAGAGGACATTGTGGAAGATGTTGAGAACAGACCTAAAATTCAGTTCCACGCATCACCCACAGACTGATGGTCAAACAGAAGTGGTAAATAGAAGTTTGGGCAATTTGCTGAGATGTTTAGTTGGGGATAAGCCCAAGGGCTGGAATTTGATTCTACCACCGGTAGAGTTTGCTTATAATAACTCTGTAAATAGGAGTACTGGAAAATCACCATTCCAAATTATATATGGGAGTAGCCCAAGGACTGCACCAGAGCTGAGGAAGATAGAACAAGGGGAGAGGACAAGTGCTGAATTAGAAGAATTTGCTGAACATATCAAGCATCTACATGAGGAGGTTCAAGCACACATTACTAAGATGAATCAAGAATATAAAGCTAGGGCTGATCAAAGGAGAAGACATAAGGAATTCCAAGTAGGGGATCTAGTCATGGTGCACTTACGAAAAGAAATATTTCCAGCCGGTACTTACAACAAGCTGAAAATGAAGAAATTTGGCCCTTGCAAAATTTTGAAGAAACATGACTCAGGAAATGCATATGAAGTGGAGCTTCCAGATGGTATTCGCATTTCTCCCATTTTCAACATTGCAGATTTAACAGAGTATCATGATGGTGCAGATGATGAGCTGGTGTTAGAACCATGTCCAATTCCTGCTTCTAAGAAGGAGGAGATAGAAGACATTCTAGATCATCGTGTGCGTAGGAGTACCAGAAACAGGCAATATGAAGAATATTTGGTCAAATGGAAAGGACGATCAATCGAGCACTCAACTTGGATTTCAGTAGCTGAGGATTCCTATTTGGGATTTCCTCTACCATCCATAAAGTGATAGGGTCACTTTTCAATCTACCCTGGGTGTCTGATGCAGGAGCATCCAAAGGTATAAGGGCAATCCCGTGTCACCCAAAAAAAATGTACCTAGACTTAGTTTCTATTTCATGTCTTTTCATTTTTGGATACCCATTTGGGTCAAATAAAGGTTCCAACTCTCACAGTTCCACTATCAGTGCGTTTGAAAATCCCAAAAAAATAGGAGCATGCAATTTGGCCATCATTTTGGTGACCTAGAAGGTGTGAATTGACCAGATGAATGTAATTGTGATTTAGAGCGTTCCATAAAAAGAATCAGGTCAAAAGGCCCCACAGTTTGAAAGTTATTGCAGTTTTTCGAGTTTTGGAGACCCCCTAAGAATGCTTCGAAGTCAGGTTAGGGGCATTAAATGACCTCAAAAAGGGCCAAAAAATGGGGGACGAGCAAATCTTGTCCATAGGGCTATAGAGTGCTTTGAGAGCTTTTCGAAAATATAAACAATTCGTCAATCAGAGCTACGGTTCAAAAGTTATGCCTCCCGAAAGTTCGGTTACCGTTTTTGGATTCTTCTAGAATTGCACCGACTTCTAATGCAGCTTTCGGAACCTTCTATTTGGTCGGTGGATGCCTACTAGCACTTTCTAGAATGTACTCCTAGTCCTTAACCCTCTGGGGTCTATTTAAGGAGATTTCTGGCATTGTAAAAGGCAGTTCGGATTGGATTTTGAGAGGAGGTACCATAAGGAGAATTTATCTCCAGATTTATGCTATTGTAAGCCCTTAGGGCATGTTTTGAAGTTTATTTTCTTGTACTATTTGTACTAGCTCATTTTCTCAGTTAATATAATTTCCCTTTTCTGTTGTTTCCATTCTGTTCTTGGGTCGTGTCCCCATCAATTACATAGACTAGCAAAAAGCAAAGGTGTACCTCATAGTCCACTGCTGAAGCTGAATATGTTGCAACTGCTATAAATTGCACCAATATTGTATGGATCAAAAATTTGCTACAAAGTATGAAGGAAGAGGTAAATGAGCCTGTGATACTTTATTGCGATAATACAAGTGCTATCAACATATCAAAGAACCTTGTAATGCATGCTAAAATAAATTGCAATCAAGTACACTATGTAAGAGAATTAGTGGAAGATAAACAAGTGAAGATGGAATATGTTAGCTCAAAAGAATAAATTGTTGACATCTTCACAAAAGCACTATCTAAAGATGCTTTTGAGGATCTTAGAGGTAAGTTAGGGGTGATACCCCTAACCAAGGCTACTTGAAGCAAAAATAAGACTACCCTGCATCAAATGAGTTGATTGTTGAAGATGTTATACATAGATGCAGAGGATGTTTACTTTAGGATTCATGCCTAAAGTAGTTGAAGTGCTGAAGTTCCAAATCAAACACAAGCAAGGTGATAAAGGGAGAAATAGAATGAACTTGCAAATGCTACACTTGCATGATAAGATGCTAATATGTCTTTGGCATTGTTGTCAAAGAGGGAGAAGTTGTGAGAAACTGATCAACAACATGTGATCAAAAGTATGAGGGAGAAATGTTAAGAAAATACAGAAACTAAAGATAAAGGGAGAAGTAGACTAAAATGATCAATAGCTGAAGGGCAGATGAAGAAGCTGATCAGAACACAGAATAGCAGAAGATGAACAATGCATACAGAGGGAGAGAAGAAAAGAAAGGATACAATAGCTAAGAGGGAGAAGTAGAAATGAAGCAATTAGGATAGTAGAGGGAGATGTGAAAACTAATGGTGATGATAATACAATTACTTTTTGGCATTTAACTTACTGTTCTAACCTAGTTAACATTTGGTTAAATAGTTTAGTCTAATGGTTGATTAGTTTGGTTTTCCATCAATGCCAAAGAGGGAGATTCTTGGAAATTTGATTGAAAAGCTCATTGTTGAAGATCAAAGAGGGAGATTTTTGCAAAGAAGGAAGTTTGTTGTTAACAAATTGTTTTCAATCATTGTTTTGTCATTGATGTCAAATATTCTATTTGTAGGAATGACATTTTCTTATAAGATTCAAGTACTATCACTTAGTTGATTGATGAAGAGGATTTGATCAACAAGATATAACAAGAGCACCTAAGGGAAAGGTTGAGTTGTGATGATGTTATGAAGTGCAAGGATCAGTTAAGACAATGGTTAAATGATGTATTGATAACATACTCAAAGATACATCATACTTAGAAACATTGGAGGAATAAGTTGTAACAAGGTTGACTGCAAAGCTTAAACTAAGTTCATTAGTGGGTGTCAAGCAAGCTAGTTGAAGCCGAGAAAATTTTTCAGTTGGAATCGAGCATCAAAAAATCTTAGTTGGTGGTGAGTGAGCTTCAGGTGCTAAGCATCAGTAAAAATATAGTTGATGTAACACAGTATGTGCTGAACACCAATATTTCAATAGTGTCGAGTTGTTGCATTATTTTAAATGACAAAGATTTTCCAAATCTGAGATGATGTAGTGGTTACCTTGAATTTTGTGAACTAGTTGGAGGATAAGGATGATGAGTTGGTGGCACATAATTCTATGTAAATCATTTTTGGATGAATTCAAAAGGACTATTCAAGAAGTTTCTAGAGGAAACAAAATATGGGTTAGATATAATGAATCCTACCTAATCCATATGAATTGAAATTAAATAATGGAAGAATCGAGTCAGAAAAGGAACTCCAAGACTTTTATTTAAGGAGTCATAGACCAGGAAGAAAATTGTGTTGATGCTATTGCTGCTAAAGAGCCAAATTGTGAAGTGGTTAGAAGGGTGTCAAGAAGAAGGCATCTAGGAGAAGGAAGAGCATAGAGGCTCTGCTTCTACAAGTGGTCAAGAAGAGATGATTGCACTAGTACATTAAGCATGGAGACTCAAGGAGACTAAGCTTGAAAGGAGGGCAAGCTATCAAAAGTTGCAGAGATTGAAAGCCAAGCAATGGTATGAGCTGAGAAGTGATCTACTATTTGCAAGTTAAGTCGTATGTCATAATCAAGTCAAAATCCCTAATTTTTATTCTCTAGCACTTGTATCAGTTAGGATAGAAGGAAAATCCTATGGAATTAGGTTGGCCTAACAGCCATTTGTAAATCCTTTAACAAGGTGGCATTCCAAGTGAATGTTCTAAAGTCCTCTAACTAGGCCCACTTCTAATAGGGTGGATAAATCCTTTAACCTGGTCACATTTAACAATGTATTGTAAGCATTTAACAAGGCAGACCTTTCATAGGGCATCACTTCAGAAGAGTGAAAATTGAGTAGCATGTTACTGGTAGTTTTTCCCAAATTGGGTTTCCATGTAAATCACTGTGTTATGTGTTGATTTCTTATGTGTTATGCTTGCATATTGATTTACAATAACTTGTTGATTAGAAAGGTTAAAATCTTAGATGAATGAATGGTTGAATGGGCTCACTACACTTAGTGAAAAAGTTTGAATAGGACATTTGGACCTTGAATAACTGATTCACTCCTCCCCTCTCAGTTATTCTAAATTGTTTCTAACATTGGGAAGTGTCTTGGTGTCATCTAAGATATTCATGCTTCCATTTTGGGTGTTGATCATGAAGTTGAGGTTGTTGGTGGACCTATTGAAGAGGAAGAAAGCAAGTATAGGAAGTAGTAATGGCATGTTTGTTCTACCTTGTTTGTGTGCACTAGTTGAATGGAATAAGACATCAATGGGAGGATCCCAAGGGAAGCAGGGTGACTAGCAACCCTATTAGGTCAAGGAAAAGGCCTAAGGAGACCCTAGAGGAAGCTAAGGTAAGAGCAAGATTGGTTGTCACATCATATAGCTTTAAACAAAATATAACTCTAGCCTAGACTATGTCAATCCATGGAAAAATTAAAATAGAAAACAACAACATCTGAAGTATCAAGAAAATGATTATGCAATAAATACAAATATAATGAAAGAAGATCTATGAGAAAACTCTAGCCATTAAATTGGGAACATAAACATCACATCATGGTCTTACCATCTTCTCTAAGGAGATCGTATGTTCCATATGAACATATCAAATAATTATTTCATTCTAAAACTCTAATGTGAAATCAATGGTATATCATGACATAATGCCACCATTATCTAGCATTTAAAATAAATGCATAAAACCACACCTCAACCAAATACGCCATGAGTCCTCTAAGATATCCACATCTCCAATCACTATGAATATATTCATCTCATACTAGTGAAGCAACAAATGTAAACAACCATTTTTCAGAAATATGATCTAAGGAACCTTCCAAATGTCTACAAAACTAAAGTAGATCATCCACCATATAATGACAAATACTCATTATTTCCAACAACTCCAATTGAATCATGATATCAATTCATGCATGACATTGTGCTAAATGTATCCCAAATGAAGATTCTCCAAGTCTGCACATATACAACTAGTATGTTAGTAACATCAAGAAAAGCTAAGATCTTGAAACAAAGAAGATACAACTTCCAACAATCATGAATACAAATCAATCCTACACCATTAGCACATCACTACCAATATCTCCCACTAAAAAGTGTAATTGATGAATAAAAAATCTATCTTAACCTCTTGAAAATACATATCCTATAGGTCTCAAGACCAACTATCCAAGTACTATAAGCATCATCCATTCAGACTCAACTATGAACCAATTTACTCGTGCACTAATTCCCATCAATAAGACCACCTAAAAAATTGTAACCAAAATGAATCAAACTTGGTGGATATTGGCAGTTCACATCTGATTCATCCCAATATAGTCAAATAGGTTGTGCATAAGTCTATCAATCACATAATTCATAGATCTCGTCAATGAAATGTACAAACTCATCATCAAATTAGTGAAGTGTAAACTAAGACATAAAAGAGAATAATCTTGTACACCAAGCAACCCAAACAAAAAATCAACATCTGATTTGGTTTTCCAAATATGTTCAAATCCAAGTACCATATTCAAGGAAACAAACAAGCATAAATGAGATAGTAAAAAATCTCATAACATAAAATAAAATCACCACAAAACATGATATGTTATGTCAATACAAAACATGTACAGCATAGCCATCACACAATAATCAACAAAAATACTTTAGCTACTATCAACTATCACCCACATGAGATGCCAAGTCTTAAACAATGTCTAACTATTTCCTTGAACCAATGCTCACTTGTGCACTTTCATTATTGAATCACAAACTCTAAAAACATTTGTAAACTTATATTAGAAAGTAAAAAATATCTAATAATCAAGTGTTATGATTGGTAGAAATTAATTCAATAATTGAATTAATTCAGCTCGAGCCAATGCAATATATTAGCATGCACAATCATGGTTTTTTTTAATAACTCTTATTCACTATATTTTAGAAAATGATAATGACTTTTGTTTGTATGAAAAGGTGAACAAAAAATTATTCATTCCACAAGTCATATCAAATAAAGAATCAACTACTATAAGACAATTGATAATTGATATTTTTATGTTCATTCACTACAGTTCTTTTTTTCTAGACATCATAGGAAAAATATCATTGATACTATATTCCTTACCAATATCTAAAAAATAGATTTTAGACATTGTAGCAAAAATATGACTCATAATAAATTCCTTGAATATGTCATCCACTAAACCTCAAACTTTCAAAGTATGATATGAGAAATGGGACTATAATCATGCCTTAATCATGCCTGGAAGAGAGTAAAAATGAACGACTTTCAATCCTTGACTACAAACCAAAAAGATAACATTATAATTTATTCTCCTATCAAATAATAATAAAATAAAGCATACTTGATTCAACTCTCTCTCCTCTATATATGCTTGATTCATAAGGACATAATAAATGTGTAAATATTCAATATTAAATATTAAAAGAATTGTAAGTTCATAAAGAAAGTGGAGCATAACTTCAAACATAATTCATATTGTATTGAACAATATGACCTTGCGTGCGTGTATTTATATTACTTTAAGTCATAAAATAATATAGACAGCTCATTAGCTTAGATAAATGGACTCTATAAAATATGAATTTTGCTTTGTCAGATTTGTGTCTTTCCCGGCAGTGGAATATTCAGAAACGTGTCTTTTTCGACATTGATTTACATTAGCCGACAACGTGGTTATTATTTTCAACGTGCTGTGTTGGCACATTTTCATCAAAGGCTGAAAACATTTGTCCGACGTGTACAGCGAATGCTTCGGATAAAATATTGTCGTCTTTCTTTCCTACCTAAACATGCCGACAAAACAGTTCAGCTACCTATGAATTCATCCTTGTCACTCATGTCACTTTATTTTTGTAATTACAATATTATCAAGATTTTATTATATTATTATTATTAGAATTATTATTTTAATATTATAAGTGGTTTAAAACAATTTAGTGTTAGTTGTTTGTAATTCTCAAATAAAATGATTTTAATAGTAGAGACATCAAAAATTCCAACACAATCTTGTTTCTATGTTGCTATAAATTTAATAGATAGAATCAAATTTGTATTTTGAGTTTTCTACATTGGAAGTATTATTTTTATTTTTAATGTACTAGATCAATTATGTTTTTTTTTTTTTTTTAAACTTTTGCAAAGTGTTTCGTCATGTCCTCTCAATGTAATGCCAACGGTTAGTTGTTTTGTAGTGATTTGTTTTATATGATGAATCTCTCTTCCAGCGACCTCGTGTAGCTGTTATTCTTGCTTTGTTTCAATAAATAAATAAATAATATGTTTTATCAATTAAATAAATATATAGAAAGATGTCTATTATTAATGGTTTTAGGTAATCATTATGATTGTTTTTTATGATGTGATTTGTAAATGAGTATTTTTGTACATTTGATGAAGACAAATATAAGAGTTCTTACAAATAACAGTAATAAAAGGAAAGAGAGACCCACAATGCTTAATTTAATACTTATTGAACAAACAAATCATGTTCAATGTGACATGAGCTAATTAAATTTGTTGTCATAGTATAATAGATTTTGCAATAAAAATATAAGAGTTGTCAAGATAGAAATAGTTTATTTTGTTTTAAGATTTTTTTTTATAATAAAAACAACAAGAGGATGTTGACTCATGGAAAAAGAGGGTGTTGACTTATGGAATAGAAAGAATTAGGCATTACATTGACTGCAACTAGAACATTCACAACATTAGAATTGTGTTATTTTATAGACATTTTTTTAAAAATGTGTAATGAGGCTAGTTGTCTTTTATCAATAAAAAATTTTAATTGAAACAAGTACATCAAGACATCTATTAATATAGCAATTTTATTTTTTTTTTTGTTTTGGAGAATGAGAGGGACTATTGATGCACAACTTAACAACTATTCTCATGAATAATGTATATTTTTAAAAAATAACTAAGAAATTATGTTCAATAAGGCATAAGCCTACCAAATTTGTTGTCATCATTTAATAGAGATTTTATATAGCTAATATAGACATTTTAGATACATATACCTAAAAACTGCAAAAGTTATTGCCATGTAACTCTCAATTATTTAAAAATTATATTAGTTAATTATATAAAATAAAATAACTATTAAGTACATTATAGAACTCTAAAATAAATTTTGAATAGAAAAATTATAGCTTTACACTAAATAAAATCATTTCAGCTAAATGAAAATACATCTTAGATAAAATTAGACTAGACAATATAAATAAATTGTTATATTTAATACATATATATTCATTTACTTGAGAGTTGTGTTTTTATAATGTCCCCTTTCTTAATTTGTCTTAGAATTTATCATAAAATTATAATTACACAAGATTAGGGTTAGGGATTACCAAATAAACGCTCTCATTAATTGTGTGATCTATCTTTTGAATCCTACATTCACCACATTAACTAATGTCATCATACAAAGGATATGAATATACATTTGATAATGCAAACATTATTTATCTATTGCTCAAGGATTATAGTAAAGATAATATATTTTCATAATCAAGTAGTCCTTCAATTATACGTGAATCCCAACTATAGAAGTTGTAGAGTAAGGAAGCATAGAAAGGTGCCCTAAGATCTTAGTTCTTCCTATATACATTTTTCACCATTTTTCTATGGTTAGAGTTAACTATATTTCACCACTAGTCCCTAACATACATGTTTGAAAGGTACTTGCAATAGGCTACCCTTTGCGACTCTTGGTTAATCATAGTGTAGTAGGGTGCTCTTATAGTTGCTCTCCCTTAATTGTCACTACAATAGGGTGTTCTTAGCATAGTTCTCCATTAACTACTGCTATAATAGGGTTCCCTTAGCATTTTTCTCTTAATTACAATGCATTAAGAGTGTCTTAATAGTTGGTCTCCCTTAATTGCCACCACAATAGGGTGCCCTTAACATTTCTCCCTTGAATATAGACTCATTTTTTCTTGTAACGTATTATTATAAAATCTTAATCATATTTTAATATTGAATAGTATGAGAGAGAGATGCATAATAAGTTTATACAAATAAGATAATAAACAATGAGAAAATATAGATAATGTTAATTGTGCTAGGCAATCATAGTCAACAATGCATTAATTAACTATAAAAATATATGATTACCACTATTCTATGCATATGGAGCTCATATCAAACTGAAGTATTGAATTCACTTATATATTTAATATTTTCTACAATGCCTCTAGTCTTGGATAATTGATCAATTGAATCTATCCTTCTTGCTAACTGCTTTATTCTTTGAATTGGATATCTTTCGACAAATAAAGATCTTTCTCCTTTCATCCTGTTATATGTATCAATAATATTTTGTATTTTCTTTTCTTTTTGTTTTCCTTGTTTTTCATTCCTATTCTATTTAGAATAGATTTGATATTGGGTATGTGTATCCCTTGAAATCAATTTTCTTAAGTAAGCCATGACTCTTTACAATTTATGTAAATTGATTGGTTATACCAATCAAATCCTTTGACTTAATATATTTATAGATAGGGAACTAATATTCTCGGTTGTCTTTAACAATTAATTTTTATATCCAAAACTAATGAACTTATAAGGTTTTAAAATCATTTTTTTAAAATTAATTTTTAATTAGTAATTTCTATTTTTTGATTTACCAATAACAATTTTTCTAGGGGTGAAATTAAATTTTTCACACAAAAAAATAAAAATAGAGAAATAAATCTCTAGAATGTTCTTCAAATTCTAGAAGTCTTGAGAGGATCTTCTTAGAAGAGGTGCAAATCCCTACCCCTACCCATGGACGCATTCATCTTGCACACCAAATCCATGGGATCGAACATGTCTAGCACAAACCAAATCCTTTTGATTAGTTTAGTGGGATCTTTCATTGTGTTTCTCACTTGTTTCTTCCACTAAATTGTTAAATGGATGGATGCCTCTATTTTTATAATACACAATTTGTCTAATTTTGATCTGCATGTGGCATAATGTAGTTATGACCATTGAAACCTAACCCCAAACTTTTGAATCTTGATTTCCCCTCTTCTTCTTTGTCTTTCCTTCTAGAATTTCATGCGACAAACAAGAGAATTTTTTAATTTTCTATTAACCCCCAGTACACAAAGACCTTTTTGCTATTTTTTCCTTTTCTCCTCAAAATGATTAAAAGTATCCTATATCAACTCTAGAATAAAAATTTATATTAAAAAATAAAAATATTAGTACAAAGTAACTCAAAGAATCATACAGTGGAATATAATTGGTGGAATACAATTACCACACAACTATAAATAGGTTACAAACTTTAGCATATTAAATTTATTTTTCAATATATGCATTTTCTCATGTCTAGAATTTAAGAAAAAAAGTATCTTTTTGTCACTATGTTGTTTAGATATAATTATAAGGAATTTTTAACATATTATATATAATTGATGATGAGAATTAGTGTATTAATGAACTTAGTTGTAAGTATTGTGGAATAATAGTAAACATGGCTCTGCATATTCTCAAAAAATCCAATACAAAATTCAACACCCTTTCTTCCTGTGACAAAAACACCTATGTTGATCAGGGTAGTATCCCCACACACAACAAGTTTAAAGCTATGAGCAGGCTCACAGAGACCCCCGATCATAAACGCAATGGAAAAACCAAGAAAAGCTCTCATCGTCCCTCTACATCAAGTAAAAAGAAGTTGAGGAGCCCATCAATCATTGAACAAAAAGAGTTCTTCACCAAAACCAGATACGTGAAGCTAGGAAGGGACATCGTTTAGAGTAATCCATTTCAACCACAACTATTAGGATTTAACCACAGACAGAATTAACAATTACATGAAAATATAAACAATATCAAAAAATAATAAATCACACAGAAAATAACACAAGACACCAAAATTTAATGTGGTTCACCTAGTCCCTGGGCTACGTCCACCAAAAAGTAAGTCTAATATTATTATGATCTAGTGATTACAACCTGATTACAATCCATAATCCCTTACAAACCAATATCGCTACAAGAACCAATTTCACATCACCTATAATGAAACAATCCCTAACCCTAAGCCCTTTTATACAAATAATTTTATCGCTTTAGGGTTACGATTAATAATTACATGTCTATCCAAAATTTCGATAAAATAGGGCCCAAATTTATTTTTTCAGATCGATGCCCTAAGCCTTAAAGAATTTATGAAGTATGTATAGTACTTTTATGATCAGTCACCATAATCTAACAATCTCCCACTTAGGGACTGATCAAGCTCCACTCTAAACAACAATCTCCCACTTGGAGACTAATCCTGTAGCTATGTCGCTACTCCATGAGGCTCCCACTGGATCAAACAACCCTGGACTCAGCTGTTCTTTTATTCATGTTAATTCTAGAAGACCAACCGAAGCTAAAGAGGAATTCAAATTCTCCCTTGTTACTACCTTGGTAAACATATCCATTGGATTTTCATCTATATGTATCTTGTCCAGCTTTAACTGTCCATCCTCCAAAATTGATCGAATGAAATGGTACTGCAACTGTATGTGTTTTTTTTTTTAATGTAGAGCTGAATTCTTCACAAGATGAATGGCACTCTAACTATCTATAAAAAAAATTAATTATCCTTCTAAGGATGTCTCAATTCTTCCAAGAAGAACTGAAGCCATATCATCTCTTTGGCTGCCTTTATAGTAGCAACATACTCTACCTCTATAGTGGATAAAGCATTAACATTTTGTAACCTAGAAACCCAACTCATGGCTGCCCCACCAATAGTAAAGACATAACATGTAGTACTCCAACTAGTATCAATATCCCTTGCCAAATCTGAGTCAACATACCCCTATAAATCAATAGTAGAGCCCCCAAAGTGTAAACACTTATTGGATGTTCCTCTCAAATATCTAAGAATCCACTTGACTACATTCCAATGCTCAATTCCTGGGTGACTCATATACCTCCTAACGACTCCCACTGCATGTGCAATATCTAGTTGTGTACATACCATAGCATACATCAAGCTTTCTACAGCTGAAGCATAGGGTACCTTAGACATCTTATCCTCTTCTTCTTGTGTCTTGGGACACATCTCATTAGTCAACTTCAAATGACCAGGTAAAGTTGTGTTGACAGCTTTAGCATTCTCCATAGAGAAATGTTGCAACACCTTCTCAACATAATCAACCTAAGATAGTGTCAATTTCCTATTCTTCCTATCTCTACAAATCTTCATACCAAAGATTTTTTTTTCTTCCCCCAAATCCTTCATAGAAAATGCATGTGCTAACTAGTATTTTATCCCCTTAATGTGATCCATGTTAGACCCAACTATAAGCATATCATCAACATATAAACATAAAATAATGTAGTTGTCATCATCCAACCTCTTAAAGTAAACACAATGATCTAAATGACATCTATTATATCCATGCTCATGCCTAAAACCATCAAATTTTAGATACAATTGCTGAGGTGCTTGCTTCAAGCCATATAAACTTTTCTTCAATTTGCACACTAAGTTCTCCTTACCTTTGACCTCAAATTCTTGTGGCTGAGCCATATATATTTCTTCATCCAAATCACCATGAAGGAAGATTATTTTAACATCAAGCTGATCTAAATGCAAATCTTCAGTAGCCACAATACTTAAAGCAATACAGATAGAAGTCATCTTAGCAATGGGAGAAAATATCTCATCAAAATCAATGCCCTTTTCTATGCAAATCCTTTGACCACTAACCTGGCTTTAAATATTTTCTTACTTCCATCCTCTTCTTTCAACATGTAAACCCACTTATTCTGTAAAGCCCTTTTACTTGCAAGCAACTTTCATAAATCCCATGTCTTATTTTTTAGCAAAGAGTCCATTTCATCTTTCATGGAAAACTCCCACTAGATCTTGGTATCCACCTACACAGCTTCATCATAACATTCAGGTTCATTAGCATCATTAAGTAAAATTGAATACTAAGAGGGAGAAAATCTTTCTAGAGGTCTAATTTTCCTTGTTGACTATCTAACATTCACTAGTCTGTGTTGTATTGGTTGTTGCAGTTGTTGCACATCATGAGGAATGGATGGAACATCATCTTTTGGAGTATCATCCAGCACTACATAATCATCTTCTTTCTTCTCATGTTGCTACAATAGATCTTTGTACAACACTTTCTCATTGAATATGACATCCCTACTTCTTAAAATTTTATGACTTTCAAAATCCCAAAGCCTATAACCAAATTCATTAATGTCATATCCAAAAAATTCATAGTTCTTTGACTTAGCTTCTAGCTTGGTTCTATTTTCAAAACCTATGTGAGCAAATGCTTCACAACCGAAGGTCTTGAGAAAAAAATAACTCACCTTCTTACCAGTCCATGCTTCCTCTGGAATACCACAACCCAAAGGAGTAGAGGGACCTCTATTAATCAAATATACAATAGTATTGATAGCCTCCACCCACATGTATAAGGGCAACCCAACAAGCAACCTCCTGCTCCTTGCACGCTCCATTATAGTCATGTTCATGCGTTTAGCCACTCCATTTTCTTATCGAGTCCTTGGAACAATTTTCTATCTACGAATACCATTAGTTTAGAAATAATATTCAAATTCATGACTGTAGTACTCACCACCATTATCAGATTCGAGATATTTTAATTTCTTACCAATCTCATTTTCAACTAAGCATTTCCATTTCTTAAAAGTTTGAAATACATCAAATTTATGTATAATGAAATAAACTCATACTTTTCTAGTTGCATCATCAATAAATGTAACATAATAATGAGAGCCACCAAGGGAAGATACCTGAGTTGGTCCCCATACATCTGTATGCGCAAGCTCTAATTTTTCCTTTTTGTTTTCCTTCTCAGTCTTCACAAACTCACTCTCTTTTATTTTCCATACACACAACTTTCAAAAAATTCCATATTAACACATTTCAGACCTAGTAGAACTTTCTTTGAATAAAGTACTTTCATACCTTTCTCACTCATGTGCCCAAGTCTATTGTCCCACAGTTTTGTATCAAAATTTATAGCAACTATTTGTTCTTCCTACTTAACTATAGTAACTATTCCTGAACATTCATTTTTCTTTGAAACAATTAAAGTAGAAGGAACAATATGACCTGTACAAAGATATGAGGTGCCTACTTTCACAATTTTTTCTACTACAAGGGAACCTTTTGTAACCTTCCAATTTTTATCATTAAAAGTAACTGCACAACCCTCATCACCAAGTTACCCTGCTGAAATTAAATTCCTACTTAGCCTTGGAACATGTAATACCTCATGTAGTAGCCAATGATTCCCATTCTACAACTTAATCTTAACTTTTCCCTTTCCAAAAATCTGATAGGGTTCATTATCCTCGAAATAAACAAGCCCAAAATCCCCTTGGACATAATCAATGAAATGTCCTCTATGAGGTGTATCATGAAATGAAGCGCCAGAATCTAAAACTCATGAATCATCAACACTTTCTAAAGACAAAAGCAAAGCATCCTCTTTGAATTTGTTACTTACCACATTTGCCTCCTTGTCTCATCTAGTTTATCTCCTTCATTTTTATTTTGAGTCCAACAATATTTCTTTGTATTCCCTATTTTCCTATAGTACTAGTAGTCATTCGGTCCTCTTTATTGAGACATCCTCCCCTTTGACTTTCCTATTGATTTCCCACAATTTCCAGAATTACTTCCTCTCTCAGTCATTTTTCCTTGACTTTGTGCGTTCAAAGTTCCTGATGTAGATCCACCTGAGGATTTCCTGCGAGTTTCCTCATTCAAAATAACACCAATCACATCATCATATTTTAGGGTACTAGATCTGAGAACAAAATTACTCACAGCCATTACCAAGCCATTCCAACTTTTAGGCAAAGAGCACAAAATCAAGAGAGCCCTAATTTCTTCATCAAAATTGATACCCATAGAAGATAACTAACTAGTAATAGTATTAAACTCATTTAAATGATCTTTAATGAATCCACCTTCTACCATTTTCATATTAAATAAATGCTTCATGAGAAATACCTTGTTTGAAGCACAGGGCTTTTCATATAGTGTCACTAGGGTTTTCATCAACTCTTCTATTGTCTTTTCTTTTGTAATATTAAATGACACCAATGGTCTCAAGCATAATCAAATGCTTTCAAGTGCCCTTTTGTCCAAAAGATCCCATTCATCATTTGACATAGATCCCTGATTCTTGGTTTTTCCTTCCAACAACTTTCATAAATCCTTCTGATAAAGATAGTCTTCCATTTGCATCTTCCATAACTGGAAGTTTTTCCTATTAAACCTATCAACCCTCAGCTTACCCTCATCTACCATCGCTCCCACTCAATCATGAGACTCTCACTCAACCGTGAGACTTTCCTACAGAGGATAACTAAAAAAAAAAACCTCACTTTGATACCACTTGTTAGGATTTAACCACGGATAGAAATAACAATTACATGCAAATATAAACAATATTAGAAAATAATAGATCACACAAAAAAGAACACAAGACACTAAGATTTAATGTGGTTCACCCAATTCCTGGGCTGCATCCACCAATAGCAACTCTGATATTATTATGATCCAGTGATTACAACCTAATTACAATCTGTAATCCCTTATGGCCCAATATCACCACAAGAACCAATTTTGCATCACCTACAATGAAACAATCCCTAACCCTAAGCCCTTTTATACAAGTATTTTTACTGCTTTAGGGTTACAATTAATAATTATATGTCAGCCCAAAATCCTGATAAGGTAGGGCCCAATTTTACTTTTTTCAGGGCAATGCCCCGAGCCCCAAAGAATTTATGAAATATGTATAGTACTTTTTCTGATCAATCACCACAATCCAACAACAATTGTGATGGAAGTAGGGATAAGAGGTTCATCAAAATAGGATCTGGAAAAAAGGTTAGCTTCTAAGAACTAAACCCTACTTTTAGAGATCTAGGTAGTATCCAAGTTCTCAAAACTGGTGGTTTGAATTTTAGGCATCAGAAAATGCTAGCCAAAACAAATAGAGCATAGCCAACCAAAACTAGCTAAAAAGAAACATAGAACCCCATTAGAGTTTAATCTTAGAAAGCCTATGGTAAGTAAGGAGTAGACCATCCATAAAATAGTCCAACCTAACCTAAGGACGAGGAATCCAATCGTTCCAACCACAAACAAACCCACATTTGGGAAGGATGGAAAGGGCAGTCAATAGAAGAGGACACAAAAGTATGATGGAAAGAAACTACAAACTCGCCTCTAGGATCTCAAAGGAAACTAAGTTCATCTAGGTAATAGATCTTGATCCCACCAAGCCCAATAAATAGTGGCTACACAAAAATTAGACTTCAACCATACCCTTCCAAGTAACCCTCCTTGAAAATAACATTATCGCAGGCTCCCATAATTGCCCTATTTTTGCCTCGTCAATAAAACCCAAAACCTTTTAGATGACTAGATCTGTGAATCCAAAGGGGAGTAGAAATAACAACTTATAGAGGACCAAAAAACAAATGGAGACAAGGAAAAAAGATAGTTCCAAGAACAATATGAAGGATCAAGAAACCAAAAAACACCACCTCCCACACTAAGCCAACCCAATATTGATCATAATTTGAATGAGAAAACACTAATCATCAATAATAAGAACAATGTAGATAGATGGTTTGAATGTGAAGATGTTAGCATATGTTCCTTCTGGAATGGGGCCAAGAATGATAATCCAAAGTTGGCAAAGTCATTAAAAGCCTTTTTTAGAGACCAAGTAAGTAGCCTCACCCTGACCCGTCATAGCATAGATATTTTTACTTGCATTTTGATATTCAAGACTTTGATATTTTAACAGTTACTTGAGACTTAGATGGATAGTGGATTGTTTTATCTATTGATATGATATTTCAGTAGTGTTTTACATTTATGACATGCACTAAGAACCTAATATTGTGTATGAAATGATCAAACACATATGAATGCAATTTTATGACATGATCGTATTAGGTTTTAATGCAATGGAAAATGTTAATTGGATTATGATGATTTATGATATGTAGATAAATTTTAAATTGAACATGATGATTTATGATATGTAGATCATTGTTAAATTTATTATGATGGTTAATGATATGCAGATTTGATAGTCTTACACTATGAATGATTTAATTGAAATGATTAGGAAAGGGAATTTAATTTGAATTATGTTAATATGGATTTTTTTAAATATGAATTATGCATTTTATGATATACATGTTATATGACCTCCTTGGACTATTGATGCTCGAGTTTAATGTGCACGAAGTGGAACCATGGAAATTCTTGTGGGAAACAAGTTCCAAACCTTTGTGAATATTGTTTAACCAAGGTGAATCTTTGGAAGATTCAAAAGCCTTGTTGTGAAAGTATTTTTCTTCGTAAATATGAGTTTTATTGCATGTGGAAATGTTTAATCATTAAGATGCATTAGGGGCATGTCATGGTGATGTGGAATGTGCTTTAATGTGTCACTTGACACTTGTGGACTTTGTGTGTAATTGACATGTCATTTAGGGGTTTGATCATGGTGGAAATTCACCCTAAAATTAATTACCCTATTAATTAGTAAGTAAACCCACTTGACAAGGGGTAGGATGGGTCACAATCAAAGGAAATTCGAATTTGGACTTGGCTAGGGTTTTGAGGGGTCATTAGGTGGTCCCAAGGTGTCTTTTATGTTAAAATAAGTTACCCATATGATAGTATATCAAGTTAGGGACCTAATTTTGACCATGTGAGTGCCTAGACAGCCTAGGGGGGCCCTTTACCCTTGCATTCTTCCATCAATTCGAATTTGGAGTTGTCGCATGTGTTTTCTCCCATGTTTCCACCAAGTTAGATATGGAAAATTTAGAGGAGACAAGTTTGTAAGAGGAAGTGGCTAGGTGTCTTTGCTAAAATAGTTAGTGGGAAGACCTTATTAGAGAGTCTTGCTCAAATTAGTGGGTTGTTCACCCACTCTCTAAGTTTAGAGATAGTTAGGGTTTGAAGGGAGATTGAGGGAGCTCTACTACAACTATCATTGCCTTTAGCTTGGACCAAGGTTGGTGATTCAAACCATGTTTATGTTCTTTCCTTTTAGTATTGCAAAAAAAATCTACAAGCATGAAGTATGAGTCATGGAATCATGCATTGTGTGGTAAATCTTTGTATTGTAGATTTGGGTAGTGTGTTATGAAAATGTGAATGTGTATTATGTTCATGTAAATTTCTTGGCTTTCCTTCTTGACTTTCTTGTTTTGATTTGAATGTTGAATGTGATCATGGGTGTGAAGGCTTCACTCGCCCTTGGAAGGGAAGAGAAGCCTTGGGTGAAGGGACTAGTTGGGCTCAAAATGTAGTATAGAGCCTCTTCTCTTGGAGAGAAGGGGGAAGATTTCATGGAGTATGGGCTCCATTGAAGCCAATGTCTTGATATTATGATTGGGGGTGATAAATGGAAATATGAATTTGGGGGTGATAAGTAGAAATTGTGAAGAGAAGAATGTATGATGCAAGCTTGTAAAGGCATGGTTAAATTCAAGGTGTGTGAGTTGTATTGACATGGAAAATCTCCTCTTGAAGAGCCCACCTTCATCCAATGTTCTTATGATTCTAATGGTGAATCAATGTGTAAACCTTGGAAGGGTGTATTATGCCGTGTCTTGTAAGTTTTCTCATGCATTATCATATGTTGTATGTGTGTGTGTATCCCATTTGGATCTTATTTCCCCTGCTTGGTGGATAGCTTCATAGAAGCCTAGGATGGGAGGTGAGCCTCCTTGGTTCCAAGTTTTGTATTATGTTGCAGGTTTTGTGAAGATGGATTCCTTGGAGATATTAGGGTTTATTCTTGGAAATGTTGGAAACCAAGTGTGTCTAGAGATACAAATCCTCCATGTCATTGTAAATGTGTCAGGATGTTAAGTCTCCATGTTCATTTCATTATGATGTAAAGAGGAGTATTCTTATTATTGTATCTTCTTGAAAATGTGTAAGGAAATATTGAAAAATATTTATATAGCTTACTTGTAAGGAAACATTCATTTTGAGTTTTCACATTATGTAAATTGATGCAATATGGAGAATCATGTAAATGAAACACTTCTTCCTACAATTCAATTAGTGTAAATATTTCATAGTGGTTACATCCTTTTGATATAGTTGATTTAATTCAATGCATAGATGGTTGTATTGTGTGTGTGTGTGTGTGTGTGTGTGTGTGTGTGTGATTAAAAATTATATAAATATGCTTAACACTATGTTAAGTCAAGGCTCATATTAGTACCTAAGTTCCTATGGGCTACTCAAGGAAAAATGAAAACATCACTAACCTAAACTAATCAAATTTTAGTCAAATAATTATTATTTTTTAACTCCTTATTCTAGGTGCCTTTCTATCCCATACGCAGGGGACAAGGTATTTGTGGGGTGGGGGGGTTGTATTTGTGGGGGGGTCGTAGCCACTAACATAAGTTAGTCCCTCTTCCCTAAGTGAAATCATCTTCGAAAAAATGCTATGCACCTTGTAAAAAGTGGGCCCTTACTTGTTTTTTTTTAAATTCCATCATCCTAGGCACCTTAGGAAAGAGACTTAGGATGTGACATGTAGAGTTAGGGCTAGAATTGGGGAAAAAGGTGAGTTGACATGATAGGAAGGTTGGGATTAAAATTGGAGAAAGGAAAGACTTAGGGGGATATAAAGGGGGTAGGTGGCATGTTAGGAAAGGAAGTACGATAGATTAGTTGCTAGGATATGGTGGGGTGCAAAATAAGTAGAAATTATTGTGGCATGTGATTTGAAGGGGGAATGGGTAAGATTGTTTAGTGTGTTGCTTAAATTATGTATTATGGTGCAAGGGTGGTGTTAGTTAGTAATTAAAGGATAGGAAGTTAAATAATGATAGAAATCATATGGAGGAAAATATGTTTGTTTTAGTTATACGTTTTAGTCATGGGAACGGATTGAGATGTAGGAAATGGTATTTAATTAATGTAGAAATATAAAGACATATTGCCTTGGAAAGTCATTAAGTAGGATAGGATTTAGGGATAGTTTGAAGAGTTGGATATTAGGAGTAATTTAGGTGTTTCAGCATAGAATGGTAGTTAGAAAGTATAATGGTATGTAGATAAATGCATGGTGTTAGTGGAGTGTTAGGATTTATTTTGGGTGATAGACCTTAATGAACAAATGATAAGGTTTAAATTGATAATTAATAGTAAATAAAATAAGAATTAAAAATAATAATAAATAATTAAATAATAAAATAATAAGTAAATGAATAATTAAAAGTATAGTATGTATAACAATTATTTTGGTAACTCAATGGTAGTTCAAGCTACTCCTTTGACTCGAATGATATTCAGAGCATTAGCTCTGAGGAAGGAGGGTTAACTTTCTCTAGTAAAAAAGTTATGCCACATGATAAGAAGTCGCCCTCTCCCATTAACCCTAGTAGAAAAATCCCTAAGGATCATGGTCAAAAGATGCTTGGGAATGAGGAGAAGGACTACAGTGATGAAGAGGAGGACATGGAGACTAAAGATGAGGATAAGGAGAAGTAGGAGGATAAAAAGGAAGACTAGGGTGGGAAGAAATGCAAGTGGGTGGGTTTGGAGGATGAGAGGACACAGCGGGAACCAGATATGTCTTTGTTGCCTCTCTCCCCTGTCCATCCTCATGCCCATCCAGATGAGAAAAAAAAGGATAGTATTGGAGATGAGGGTCGGGAAGTTCTGGCCAAAGAGAAGAGGAAAGCCTGGAAGAATTTTAATGTGAGGACAACAAAAATGGGTATTTTCAAAGAAGTGATGAATCCCCAGATACTAGTGGAGAACTAGGAGGAGCCGCAGCTTGAAGAGCTAATTAACCCTGCGTTTGTGGCAATCTTTGATAATGCCAGGGAAACTGGGGTGAACATTTTGAACAATGCCTACAATAGCATGATTGAAAGTTTTAGGTCAATCAATTGGCTTTTTCATGAGTTGGAGGAGGTTAAGGAGAAGGTGGGTCAAATGGAAGGAGCCAAAAATCTAAAGGGTCTTGAGAAAGGGATAGACTAGGATAATAGAATTAGCCTGGCAAAAAATAGGATTCTCAACCTAGAAAATTACAACCACAATCTATTGAGCTAGATGATCTCACTGCTCAACTTGATAAATGACAATATCCTGTCTTTAATTGGTTTGATTAACGATAGAGGTATGCTAGGGGATGAGGAAGGAAAAGATAGGGGAAAAGCTAGATCTGATGATGAAACTACCACGGGTATCACTTACACTTCTCTGGACTAGGATGTTCATAGGACCCATCAGCAGAAGGCTGAGGAGAACTAGATGGCCTATGAGGTTGCCCAAGTCATGCAAGACTGGAAAGAAAGAACAAGGATTAGCTCTGTTCTGTCCTTTTGTTTCTAGCTATTCCTTTTTTGTTTGGCTTTTTGTTCTAGCTTTTGTCTATTCCATTTTTCAAAAAATGGTGTGGCTTTTCCTATGGCCTTTATTGTTCGGCTGGGCCTAGTGCTTATTATGAGCCTTTAGACTTACTTTTTTTAGGTTGGGCTTTTAACGCTTATTATCAGCCATGTTTATGTTTTAACTCTTGGGTTTTAGGGTCCCTGTAAAACCTATTTATCTAATCAAAAACAATTATTTTGGTAACAAATTCATTAAATAAATAATCTATATAACATCCTTAGTTCGTACATGAAATTAATATATGAAAGGATATTAGTCATAAGGGACACATAAAGTGGTATGCAGCCCTATAGTAATGATAATATTAGTGGGGACTATAGAAAATTATATATTAAATAAATACATGATTCAAATTATTATGTAAGTTCTTTATTTACCTTCATTTAACCATCACTTAATTAATAAGAAAGTGGTAAGGCCATATGTAAGGAGTAAATTAGAGAGCAATCTTGTAATCAAACTTTTATTTGAAGCATTTATAGTCACCTTAATTATTTGACCCATTAATTGATAGATAGGATGCAGGTCAAATGTACCGACCTTCATAAAGTTCGATGTGGGTGTCAATTGACATAGGTCAATGATAACTAATAACAAGATTTTAGAGAATATTAAAAATAATAATAATAAAATAGTACATATATAATTACGTTGTCAATAGTCAATTCAATGGTACATGAGAAATTAGGAACTTATTGTTATAACAACGTCCAAGAACTCCACCGAATTTGGCATAGCTAAATAATAGAGAACAAGAATAATAAAACATAGTTGATGATTGACCTTGTAGTCTAGTTAGTAGAACTGAACTAGTGAGCCATCAATATGATCGAATTAGTAACATTCTAGCACTATCAGGCAATCGTGTTTTGTTGTATCTGGCCATTCATCTTTTGATAGAATGTTTCAAGCAAGTGTAGACCTATACATATTATCTTTAGGTCACCTTTAAAAAAAAATTGGTTGAATTTTACCTTGTTAAATTTAGGGCATGCAACTCTCCCTTAACTACTATTGCAATAGGGTTCCCTTAGAATTTTACTCTTAATTACAATGCATTAAGAGTGTCCTAATAGTTGGTCTCCCTTAATTGTCACCGCAATAGGGTGCCCTTAACATTTCTCCCTGAAATATATACTCTCATTTTTTCTTGTAACTGACTATTACAAAATCTTAATCATATTTTAATATCGATTAGTATAAAAGAGAGATGCATAATAAGTTTATACAAATAAGATACTAAGTAACAAGAAAATATAGATAATATTAATTGTGATGGGCAATCATAGTCAATAATGCATTAATTAACTATAAAAATATATGATTGCCACTATTCTATGCATATGGAGTTCATATCAAACTATAGTATTGAATTCACTTATATATTTAATATTTTCTACAATGCCTCTAGTCTTGGATAATTGATCAATTAAATCTATTCTTCTTGCTAATTGCTTTATTCTTTGAATTGGATATCTTCTAACAAATAAAGATCTTTCTCCTTTCATCTTGTTATATGTATCAATAATATTTTGTATTTTCTTTTCTTTCTGTTTTCCTTGTTTTTCATTCATATTCTATTTAGAATAGATTTGATATTGAGTATGTGTATCACTTGAAAGTATACAAGTCAAATGATGTTAAGATAATGTCTTTTCACAAAATAAGCAAATCGATTTTCTTAAGTCATGGCTCTTTACGATTTATGTAAATTGATTGGTTATACCAATTAAATCCTTTGATTTAATATATTTATACATAGGGAACTAATATTCCCAGTTGTCTTTAACAATTACTTTTTATATCCAAAACTAATGAACTTATAAGGTTTTTAAATCATTTATTTTTAATTAATTTTTAATTAGCAATTGCTATTTTTTGATTTTCCAATAACAATTTTTCTAGGGGTTACAAAAAAATAAGAGAAATAAATCTCTAGAATGTTCTTCAAATTGTAGAAGTCTTGGGAGGATCTTCTTAAAAGAGGTGCAAATCCCCATCCCTACCCATGGACGCATTCATCTTGTAAACCAAATCCATGGGATCGAACATGTCTAGCACAAACCAAATCCTTTATGATTGGTTTAGTGGGATCTTTCATTATTTTTCTCACTTGTTTCTTCCACTAAATTGTTAAATGGATGAATGCCTCTATTTTTATAATACATAGTTTGTCTAATTTTGATCTACATGTGACATAATGTAGTTATGACCATTGAAACCTAACCCCAAACAGTTGAATCTTGATTTCCCCTCTTCTTCTTTGTCTTTCCTTCTAGAATTTCATGCAACAAATAAGAGATTTTTTAATTTTCTATTAACCCCCAGTACACAAAGACCTTTTTGCTAATTTTTTCTTTTCTCCTCAAATTGATTAAAAGTATCCTATATCAACTCTAGAGTAAAAATATTATATATATATATATATATATATATATATATATATATATATATATATATATATATATATATATATATATATATATATATATATATATATATATATATATATATATATATATATATATATATATATAAAGTACAAAGTAACTGAAAGAATCATATGTGGAATACAATTGGTGGAGTACACCTACCACACCATTATAAATAGGTTACAAGTTGTAGCATACTAAATTTATTTTTCAATATATGCATTTTCTCAGGTCTAAAATTTAAGAAAAAGAGAACCTATTTGTAATTATGTTGTTTAGATATAATTATAAGGAATTTTTAACATATTATATATAATTGATAATGAGAATTAGTGTTTTAATGAACTTAATTGTAAGTATTGTGAAATAGTAGTGAACATGGCTCTACATATTCTCACAAAATCCAATACAAAATTCAACATCTTTTCTTCCTATGACAAAAACACCTATGTTGATTAGGGTAGTATCCCTACACACAATGAGTCCCTACATGCAACGAGTTTGAAGCTATGAGTAGGCTCACAGAGACCCCCAATCATAAAAGGCAATGGAAAACCAATAAAAGTTCTCATTGTCCCTCTACATCAAGTAAAATGAAGTTGAGCAGCCCATCAATCATTGAACAAAAAGATTTCTTCACCAAAACCAAATATGTGAAGCTAGGAAGGGACATTGTTTAGAGTAATCCATTTCAACCACAACTACAATGGAAGTAGGGACAAGAGGATCATCAACATAGGATCTGGAAAAAAAGGTCAGCTTCCAAGAACAAAACCCTACTTTTAGAGATCTAGGTAGAATCCAAGTTCTCAAAATTGGCAGTTCAAATTTTAGGCATGAGAAAACCCTAACCAAAACAAATAGAGCATAGTCAACCAAAACTAGCTAAAAAGGAACCTAGAACCTCATTAGGGTTTATTCTTAGCAAGCCTATAGTATGTAAGGAGTAGACCATCCATAAAATAGTCCAACCTAACCCAAGGATGAGGAATCCAATCATTCCAACCACAAAAAAACCTACATTCTGGAAGGATGGAAAGGGTAGTCAATAGAAGAGGACACAAAAGTATGATGGAAAGAAACTACAAACTCCCCTCTAGGATCTCAAAGGAAAACTAAGTTTATCTAGGTAATAGATCTAGATCCCACCAAGCCCTAGGTATAGTGGCTACACAAAAATAGGACTCCAACACTACCCTTCCAAGTAACCCTCCTTGAAAATAACATTATCACAAGCTCCCACAATTGCCCTATTTTTGCCTCGTTAATAGAATTTAGAACCCTTTAGATGACCAAATCTGTGAATCGAAAGGGGGATAGAAATAACATCTTATAGAGGACCAAAAAAAAATAGAGACAAGGAAAAAAGATAGTTCTAAGAACAATATGAAGGATCAAGAAAAAAAACCACCACCTCCCACACCAAGCCAACCCAAGTTTGATCACAATTTGAATGAAAAAACACTAATCATTGATAATAAGAACAATGTGGATAAATGGTTTGAATGCAAAGATCCTAGCATATGTTCCTTTTGGAATGGTGCCAAGAATGATAATCCAAAGGTGGAAAATTCATTAAAAGCCTTTTTTAGAGACCAAGTAAGTATCCTCGCCCCCCCCCCCCCCCCCCCCCCCCATTTAGATGTTTGGTTTATTTGCAATGCTGAAATATGAAAATCAAAAATGAAATTCTAGCTAAACCAATCTACTTCCTTCAAGGTTTCACTATCAATTTCATAAAGTGGTTTGCAAACTTGGATGCAAATTCTATTAATAATCTAAGTATTCCAAAATGGCTAGCATTCAAATCTTATCTAGTAGAACTCTTGCACCCCAATATCTTGAAACAAATTGGGTCCTTTATAGGAAACTTTCTAGGGATTGAAGTCATCTTCTCTTATTCAAATGAACTTGAAATCTTAGTTAATTTCAAATCTAAAAATCAAAACAACACACATGTTAAAATTATAACTAATAGATCTATATAAAATTTATAATATGCTAAATTCAAGGGATATATCTACAACATATCCCTCCTAGATAAGAAATCTAAAAAATAACTTAATGAACCAAGCTTGGTGTGCACACACAGAAGAACATATTTAAAAAGAATATATCAAAAAATTACTGATCTTGCTCAGAGAAAGGTGCAAAGAAATAAAGGAATATAAGGAAAGTAGAGAAGAACATATCTACTATAATATAAATGACAATCAAAAACCATAACTCGATAGTATTTTATGTTATCCCAAAGGGGTTATAGAAAAAGTTGAAATAATAGAAGAAGATATGATCTAAATTCTAATGAAAGCCTTCAACATAGAGAGGGTCAATGAATGGAAAAGGACCAAAATACTTACAAGGAAGGTTAAGAGAACACAATAAAAATATCTATTCTAGAAGAGTATAAGATTCAAGAGAGCATAAATAAAATTCACCAATGTACACATTGGGAGTTCCAAAACTTATTCATAGATGACATCAAAAGAAATATTAACAAATGCAAGATATTGAAAAATGATATCAACCTAATATGTAATGACATAGGTGATTAGCTGACACTATAGTAAGAAGCTCATAATGAACACTAGCAAGCATCCTACCACTCAGTCAACAACATTGCATCCAAATTAGAACAAAGCAGTAAAGAGATGGAATACATAGTCATAGACAACATATAGAAAATCAATGAGAATGGGGTAGATAAAAGAAGCTCATCACCACAAAAGAACAATCACACCACAAAACCATAGTTAATTAAGGAAGGAGAAAGAATAATATCACCACAGTAGGAAAAAACTCAAAATAACCTCCAAATGGAAGACAAAAAACAAGATGATAGAGTTGAAACTATCCCAATTAAGAGTTCAAAAGATAGGAACCAAAAGGAATAAGAGTAAGGAACATAGAAAGAATATAATACACACACCTCAATAGAAAAGTAATAGGTTAGTAGAGAAATAATCCCTCCAAAGAGGGAGAGGGAGAAAAATCAAAAGCTATCCAAATTCTATCAAACACTAGTAGGGGGAACAAATCCTCTTGAGAAAGATGACTGGTCAAAGGTTCAAAAAAATATAGAAACATAAAAGGAATGATCCACAAAGCACATTCCCAAAGAAGTAGAAACCTACCTTAAGGAAGGAGGAGGAGTCAACTTTAATGGCCTAACTGTTGAGATAATGGGTGTTGCACACATTGCATAATATTGCTATATTGTATTATTTTATTTTATTATGTAATATTGCACCTAGATGGATGTGCAACATGTAAAGATTCTCATGAGATATACTTGATGAGTTGTATTTTAACATTGTGATAATATTTCATGTAATTATTTAATATTGGGAAAAAGAATTAAATTTTCAATATTAAATGTGGGGTCAATGGGTTAGGTAGCACATGGTTTATGTAATACCACTTGATGGTTTTGGGGGACTTACTACTATATAAGAAGCCACAAGGGTAGTTGTTGTATGCAACAAGACAAAAGGAAAAAAGAAAAAGAGTCGAGCGAGACAAGGCTTGATAGGTCAGCCAAGGGAGCATTTGTGAAGGTTGGAAAGATGGCATGCCGAGATGTGTGGATTCATACTTATTCACATGGATGGCTTGGTTATGGCTATGGAATTGAAGGCTTCCATGGTTGTGTTGCAATGGTGTTTTT
Source organism: Cupressus sempervirens (assembly GCA_028749045.1). Classification (NCBI taxonomy): domain Eukaryota; kingdom Viridiplantae; phylum Streptophyta; class Pinopsida; order Cupressales; family Cupressaceae; genus Cupressus; species Cupressus sempervirens. The sequence goes on along the minus strand of CM053793.1, from coordinate 682,602,643 downwards.
GCTAAATAATACATGGTGATGGATGCTTTTGAAGGCTAGGTTTTCCCCTCAATGAGGCTTTCCTAGGGTATATATTGTGTCACAATTTTTGTTGATACGTTGTTTATTCTCTTGCATGTGGATTTCAATTAAATATTTATTTTAGATCTATTATGGGTTATGTGAAACTAGTTATATTCTTTGTTGCAAGTTTCCATAGAAGTGGTATTAGAGCTATGGTTTTATTATTTTAACTCTAGATTGATTCTATGGGAATGCATGAGAGGATAAAAGGAAGGGAAAGATATATGAGTTGTTTATTGCAGATCTGAGGGTTTTTCTTTTGTTGGTATGATGGAATGTTGGTAGATTTTGGGCATTGATCAAAAGAGTTTTTCAGATGTTTCATTTAAATGAGGGTTTTAGAGGGGAGCTTCTATAGATGACCTCTTGGGCAAAAAAATACCTCACCATTGGATCTGGGTTGATATTTCCATAAATCTTGATATATAATATGCCCTATTTGGGCCATGTTCAGAGGAAATTAAAGATTTTTTTTAGTTTCAGCCCGTGATGGCCGTCAAATTTAATCCTATCAGAATTTTCATCATAAAAAAAAAATCACAATGAAAATGGTTAAAAGACTATTTTAGTAAAATGATCATAACTTTCTCTCAAGATATTAGATTTCAAACTTTTTATAGGCATTGGAAAGCTAATTGAAAGCACTACAACTTGTTGTAGATTTGGGTTTGTGATTTTGACATTTTGTTAGATTTAAGAGCCTGAAAGTCAGATGTTATTTATTTTGAGCGCAAATTAGGACATAACTTGGGCATGCGAAGTCAAATTTTGAACTTTGAGTAATCAACAAAAAGATCTTGGAGAGTTCTACACATTGGTTTAGATTTGATATGAGTTTGGCATGGTTTATTTGGTGACATATTAATCTAAATTGTTTATGATATATATTGACTATGGTAACATTGTGAGTTTATGGCATTTTATATTTTAGAGATTTGGATTTGATGTCATTGTATACTTAGTTCATATTTTAATTTGGTCTCATTATCATATGGTTATCAATGTTTGGTTTGGATATATGTCTGATGACTTGTTGGGTTTGCAAGGTGTGTAGTGTTTTAAGTGGTCTATACTTACATGTTGCATTTATAGCTTGGTTATGGGTTGTCTTTGCCCACTGGTATTTCATTACTGATGCATATTTAGATTGGTGGCTTGGATTTGGGTTGTCTTTGCCCATTGGTCTTTCATTACTGATGCATATTTAGATTGGTGGCTTGGATTTGGGTTTTCTATGCCCTAAGTCACATGATTTGCTATTTTTTTCTTCATGTAGAAGGGATGAGATATTTTTACCAGGTATAGCCATGGTAGAGGATTGTGGTTAACTATTTTATACTAACAGGTTGGACACATTGAGATTTAGATGCTCATTTCATGGATGTGATTATTGTGTCATGGATTTTGGCATGACATGATTGTATATACATGTACATCTTTGATGCTCATTGGTTTGGATTCCTAATTTGGTTATGGTGGTATATCTTATTGGTTGAGGATCATGGTTATTTGGTTTCTTTTGAGGAGCTTGTGATGTGCACTTTGATTTCTTTGATGGTTTGATGCCTTGATTTATTCTCATGGTTAGAGGATGATTTTTTTATCATGATGTCATGGATAGATTGGATACACAATTTAGCAGGATCTTGTGACAGTGATGAGGTGATAGTGTAGCATTAGTTCTTAATTTGGTTTGTATCGTCTTGGTTTAGAGATCTTGATTTCACTTGGTATTGACACTTTGGTTGTGTGACTATAGATTTGTGGAATCTTTATGTAGGAGAAGGGTTTTATGATTCCTTGGTAACATGGTTGAGTGGGAGTTTTTTTGGCATTGATATATTTATTGAGTGTTTGTAGATGTTGGAGATTTGTCTTAGATCCTATTGTTACAGAAGCATCTTTAACATTTTCATAGTGCACTTGGTTATCTTCATGGTGTGAGAAGATGGTTAGATCTTGAGGAGTCATAGTTTTCTTGGTTATCTTCATGGTGTGTGGAGATATTTCTTCATAATATGTGGAGATGGTTTTTCTTCATGATGTGCGGAGATGGTTGCATCTTGAGGACTCACAAGCTTCTTGGCGAAGGTGTGATTTATGCTTTCATTTGACATGCTATCCTTGGTGTTAAGATGGTTTCATTTTTATGTCATGGTATACTCTTGATACACATTTAGAGTTTTGACATGTTATAGTATGTTCATATGGAGTATGTTATCTCTTTGTTTGAGATGGTTAGATCATGTTGTCCAAAGATTACTTTAGCAGTGAATCTTAACCATTTAGCGATCCTTTCTCATGGGTCAATCATAATTTGGTGAATAGCACAGATAACATAGATCAACCATGTTGTCGGATATTTATTAGATTTAGGTCCAACTCCTGTGGTAGTCTCCCATTAGCTATCATATGATTGGTCAAAAATATCAGTCCAATTTCCAATGTAATATATGTTTTGGATACATATATTTTAAACATTTTCCATCCTTTACATGTTGTTTCTTAGTGGACAACATTATTTCACCGTTACTACAACCAAATATTTTTCCCTTGGGTTGGATGTCACCTACCATTTTGTCGACATGTGTCTACCACCAGCCTCATTTAGCTAACTATTTCCTATTGTGGACTTTCATAGGAAGGTTCATTTCACCTACATTTGACATTCCCACTTGTTAATCTTGCATAATTCACCAACCTAGATTGGACTATAAGATATTATTATTCTACACAATGCACTCTTTTTTGGTCTGGAGACTGGCATTTCTCATTGTTGTCAAAGTTTCAGAGTGCTAAGTGTATTTCCCATTGACTCATGATTTTTGTAAAAGGCAAGTGATTTTTAATTTATTTTCTATGTGGATAGTGGTACTAGTACTAGCTATTTTTTTAGTTTTATTATCCAGTGTCCATTGGTGACTAGACATCTCACATGCTAAGATAGCCTATAGGTTTGCAAATTTTATTGGGTAGTACCGTAGACTAAAGTACTGTAGTAGTAGTACCTTTTTTATGAGAATGAATTATATTATTGTTATTATATGTAGTCTAAGTAGTTTACTATCACTATTTATAGCCTTTGACTCATCACTATTTGAGTCTTTCATTCAACAACTAAGTTGATTTATTTTTTGCAACCTTTATCAGTTTGCAATATCAAACAAGAGGGGTAACAGGGGTTTAGGTAGGATCCCTAAAAGCCAAGAGAGGCCACCATTACCAAAACATAGAACCATATTAGCATATTTTGGTGATGGAAATGTTGGCAACCTAAAAGATTCACAAGTTAAATCTCTAGTGCTTATTGAAAAAAGAGATTCATCACAAGTTGGAGACCATATTGAAGAAGTTCAAGTTGGCGAATCTGATATCTCAGTCAAGGATGAACTTGAACTCAATTTGAAGGCACTTCTCCTAAGTAGGGAGTCACAAAATAATATTATAGATTTAGAGTTGGTTAATGACCAATTGGGTGAGAAAACAAAAAAGTGCTTCCATAAATCATGTTCATGCACAAAAGAGGACAAGAAAATTGGAACAAAAAAAAAGATCAATCTCGTTGGGATCTATCCAAAAGGAATTTTCAATTAGAATGGGTGGAAAAGTATTAGTTAATTGAACCAATGGCCAATCCAATTGATGGTGAGCCTCCTATAAAATGCAGATGTAAGATTTTGCATAGAGATAACAAAAAAGGAGAAGAGGTTGCAGCTGAAACTTGATACCAAAGAAAAGCATGTCGGTAAAGTTTGCAAAAAGGAAACTATAGATGGAGTTGAAAAATATATGCTAACTTGGAAAACAAAGGACAACTGTCTACATATCAAAAATGTCAAAATATACGAGTTACACAAGCAATTACGAGAGAAGCATTCTACAATAAAAAGTTTCGTTGAAGATTTCATTAGGAAATCAATGGAAGTGCAAAATATGTGAAAAGTAGTTTAATTAAGTGTGGTCTTTTATATTTTGAGTAGAGGACATCCTATGATAGGCTACCCTTCAATTACTACCTTATTGCACTTTTTTAAAGTTCAAAACTATCTGAACAGTCAATGGTTAGTAAATAACAGATGGGAATGGGCTAGTTGTCTTGCACAGGTTGAAAAAGAAGATATGAAGGAAAAAATAAAACACTCAAATTTTATTGCATTGTCTCTAGATGAAGTTATAGAAATTGATAATACTTCCTGGGCATGCATACATGTTTATACTGTAAATGATCTTTATTGTCAACCCTATCTACTATCTATTGCTAAATTGAATTGTAGTACAATAGCTGAAAAATTATATGATTTATTAAAGAGTACTCTAATTTAATGTGGAGGTTTTAATAACATGGAGATTGCCAAAAAGTTGGTGTATGTTGGAGCAGATGGAGTTTTGGTTATGCAAGGTCATAAAAGCAGTCTTTCCAAAAAGATCAAGAATGATTTGGCACCCTATGCTATTCTCGTTCATTGCATGGCCCATCGAATGAGTCTAGCTTTTGGAATTGTTAGAAATTTTGGCTGTGTAAGTAAAGTGGAATCTATAATCAAAGAGATTTACCAATATTTTTGTCAAACTCCTAAACAAGCCCAAGAATTTCAACACTTTGCTCAAGGACTTACTGATGGGAGGAAGCTTCTTAAAAACAATGATACCAAATGGATCTCTTTGGGTGGACTAGTGCATCGAGTATTCTCTGAATATCCATCATTGCTTGGACTAATCCACTCTGTGAGAGACAGATTCCCTTGGCTATATTCAAGTCTAACTAATGTTAAGATACTCTTAACTTTAGCAGCTATTCTCCCCATGCTACATGACATGAGAAATATTATAAAAAGGGTTCCACAAAGAGCTATGTACATTGCATAATATAATAAGCTACATAAAATGACATGTAGTAGCCTAATACTCTATATTTATTACTACCATTAGATGATTCAAAGTTTGCAAAGTGGATAGAAATCATAGATTTGAACAATCCTGAGAACTTTTTACATATTGGTGCAAACAATGAGGTATATGCTAGGGTACATGGAGTTGACATGCCAATGCAGTACTATGCCCATGTCAACCCAGACTCCAACCCCAATAAAGTAGGAAGTGAAGTAGAAACAGAACTAGAGAAGGTACTTTTACGTATTACAAGTGAAGACTTCAAGAAGATCAAAGACTCTATGCTTAACTCTATCAAGTGAGTTTGCTACAATCTTTCATCAAAAATTAGATTCAAATTCCTTCTAGAGGAACTGCTCAAAGCAATGTCTATTATTTTTCCTCAATATTGGTCTCTAAACTATCTGACTGATTTTCAAGAAAGGATGAGGACTTTGATTCAACATTTTTGCAAACCTAAAGTAATCAATGGAGTAATTATAAATAGAATTTTAGATGAATCTCAACTAAGAGATCAATCATATCCTTTTGCAAACATAATAAGGATACAATATGATCTTATGGAGAATCCAAATGAAGAGGGATTGGTAACAAAGCTATGGAACAATCTTTGTCATAGAAATTAGTTGAGAGAGTTAATACTAGAATATTTCAAGATTACTAATTTATGTTTGACAATGATATTGGGCTTAGTGGAGGATGAGAGAGTTTTCAGTACTTTGGGCTTCCTAAAGTCAAAGGTTAGAAACAAATGAGACAAAAATTTAGATAATTGTTTGAGGCTCTATAATTCTAGGTATGAGGTAGATAGTTTCCCTTGTGACAGAGCTCTCAGCATTTGGAGAAAAAAATGTTGAAGGAGAGGGATGAACAACATTTCAAACCCAAGTGGTAGTGGCAATGGTGGTGGAAGTGGCGGTGGTGGTGACAGTGGCAGTGGTAGTGGTTCATGTCTTGATATTGGAAGCAATGAAGATGATATTGACCTTGGCATGCATACTAACACTGACAATGAATCAAAAGAAAACACAATGAACAATGAAATGTTATATGCAATAAATGAGGAGGATTTTGATGATAGTGATACTAAGCCAATCCAAACAGAGTAGCAACTATAGCAGCTTCTAACTTCAAGTTCTAACTTTTGCATGAAACAAGTAGTGGGCTAGTAGCTCTGATCTAAGGCTCTATCTAATAATTAATTATGTTTGTAGAAGTTAATTTATATCCTTCATTCATTGTCCTTTTCTAGATGCTTAAATCTTTTTTTAAACATGTTGATGTTACAAACTTATATGTTGAGATTTTCATTGAAACTAATTTTTACTTTTAGAGTCGACACATGTTGAGATTTTCATTGATTGTATTTTTTCAACATGTTGAGAATCGAGATTTTCATTGATTGTATTTTTTAAACATGTTGAGATTTGCATTGATTCTAGTTTTAATACAATAGTACATGTTGAACTTGAGATTTTCATTCATTCTAGTTTTTAGACATTTTTACCTTTAGATTTTTATTGATTCTAGTTTCTTTAAGAAATTGTAACAGAATAAGCTTTATTTTTAAAAAATTGTATTATAATTTATAATTATGAATCAGCCTATACCATAATACATTTAACAATTACAAAGAATTGCAACCCTTTGCAAATGATTCAATGTCAAATGACCCTGAATTCCCTTTTATAGATACAAGGGAGAAACAATAGTTGTAAGTCAATTTGTAATTGTATATATAATCAGATTATTACTACATAATACATTATGTGTGTACAATCACATTGCCAATTATACATTTTTTTAAAATAAGAGTAGGAAAAAAATTTCCATCTACTTTGTGTAGATAGTATGCTAGTGCCTAGCTATCCAACTATCCTAATATGTTGGCTCTTGATTCCTATAACAATTAACATTAAACAAAGTTAAAATTAAATCCAAAATTTAAAATTAAAGAGCAACAAGTAACAAAATGAGTATAGTACTATCACTTACTAAGTTGTTACTTCTTAGTGCTATCAGTTATGACTGTCACTAATAACAATAGTAATAGTTTGAGAAGATGACCCAACTCCAATGGTGTTCTTTAGGGTGCTCCATTCTACATCATTTTAAAATTCTATTTTTTTGAGCTTGTAGCTAAATTGTTTTGACCTCGTCAATAATGAATACTTCAAAGAGATATTTTTACATGAATCAAGGAATTTATCTATAACTATATTCATTGTTGATAGTGGTTTGATACAACTTGCAATTCTTTCTGGAGTGGTTTCCTCAAGCAAGTTACCTAAATCAAAATTCATGGTGTTGTGCAACTTTTTCATGTAATCTTCTTTTCCAATGAATTTTTTGTCTGAGTAAGCTAGATTTGGTAATCCAACATTTAGCAAGTTTAGTATGTTGTGATTCATCTTCATCAAGTCTCTAGAAGAAAATTTGAGAGCTTCATCTATTTCCATTGCTTGCTCACAATTCTGACAGATAGAAAAGGTCATTACAGAGGCATCCAAGTGGTTGTTTATTCCTTGGTTTACCAAATCCTATCACTAGATCTATGTATTTTATTCAAAATTTGTTTAGCAATATTTTTTAAGCAATTGTTGAAGATACTTCTTTTACCTACAACATATTTTTTTACATTCTTAGAGAGAAGTCTAAGATTTCTCTTTAAATCAATCTATTCAAACAAACTCTCAATGTTGTTCATTATTTTGTCCCAATTTTGTTGTTTGATAAGCTTAGCCCTATTTATTATAGTATTTTTGACATGATGCTCTTTAGAAGATGTCATTATATTTTGTGCAATTACATTCTCCATCTTTTTCTTCATGTCAAACATCTCTATTTCATTTTTTTTATATATCTCCTCTAGTTGCCCTTGCCAATTAGTTGCTCTCTTCCTCTCATCCTCTAATTTCTTCTTCAAATCTTGGATTGTCTTTGCAATAGTTACCTCCTTTTTCTTCTCATCCTCAATTTTCCTTTTCAAATCATGGATTGTCTTCACAATGGACTACTCCTTTTTCTTCACATTTTCCAATTCCTTCTTCAAATCAAGGAGTATTTGAGTAGACTCATCTTTCTTCGGATTCTCCAATTCCTTCTTCAAATCAAAGATTTTCTTTGCAATTAACTCCTTTTTTTCTTTGCATTCTCCAATTCCTTCTTCATATGGTGGATTTTGTTACTGTTTGTAGTAGCACTAGATTCCATTTTCTTTGCATTCTCCAATTCCTTCTTCAAATCAAGGATTTTTTTTTTAGTTGACTCCTTTTTTTTTCATATTCTCTAATTGCTTCTTCAAAGTGTAGATTTTGTTTGCACTAGACTCCTCTTTTTCCTTCTCATTCCCCAATTCCTTCTAAAAATTATCAATTATCCTTGCCTTAGACTCCTCTTTTTTCTTTTCATTCTCCAATTCACTCTTCATATTATTATTTTCCTTGATAGCAGAGTTCAAGTTAGTTTTCAATTTATTGTTAACCTATGCACTACTCTCTATAGACTTGAACAACTATGTAGTAGAGGCTTTTTCATGCTGAATTCTTTTTTTGCACTCATCTAATTCTTTAATCAAATTTTTCAGTTGTTCATTCATCTTTTCTTGCTAGACAATTGCATCTATAGGAGAAGAATTCTTTATCCTATTTTGCAATTCTTTGAATCTATTGTCTCCTACTTTTTCCTTGGCCTTCACATTATCAAGTTCTACTTATAGCTTTTCTATTTGTTGTGTAAGCCTTTTGTTTTCCCTCTCCACTTTTAGAAGTGTAGAGAAGACCATTTTGTTGGTCTCTTTCGATATATTAATTTTTTCAATATTTTTCACTTTTGAGAAATCTATTTGAAGACTAGTAACTTGTACATCATTACAATTTATTACATTTTCTGGTAGATTATTATCTCTAGCAAGGGGCATAATAGCCATGAAGTTCATCATTTCATTGTTTGTATCATATGTTGGAAATATATTGTTAAAAGATCCCTGACATTCAACAATGCATCACTTTTCAAAATCTTCATAATTTGCCTATTTCTTTTGCTTGTCTAATTAAACTTTAATACAAACTCCTTCAAACTAAAATTTGAGTTTGCTAACACAATTGAGTGTTTGAAAGGTGAATTATTAGTTGTATTATTGTATGCTCCTCCAACTCCAGTTAAACTTACTCCACCTACAATTGTATTTTGAGGATTGCTAACATACTAAAGATGGCCTATTCCAAATCTTGGCATTTTAGGACTATTTTTAAAGTTTTTTACAAAAAGCTACTAGTGCTTACATTGGTGAAGTAACTATTGACATTGCTTGTAGTGTAATTGTCATAACATTTTGTTTTTTTGCACAAGGTTCATCCATGTTAGTGCCAGTGCCAAAGGGATCAACTACAACTAGATTTGAAGATTTAACAAATAATGTGTTAGAATGACCTTCAGAAGTAGAAGTATAATATGTTTTTTCCTTTCTAGATGAATCATCTTCAATCTCATTAGAGAGTCTAATTATTGGTTTACTTCCTCTTTTGGGTGGGTCTGGTATTGGAACTGGATTCCAAATCCCTTCACCACTTGCACCAATGTGACCTATACCTGCATAACCCATTTTTTGTATCATAGCTACCCCTTTACTATACATTTGTTTAACAAAATCACTCATTTGAAGATTAACATTATGTCTGCCCCTGGTTGACCCAAAATCCTAAATACCTTGAATGTCTCCATCAAACTCGAGGTCCTTCTCTCTTTGAATATCATTGTCACTGCAACTGTCAAATCATCTAGTATAGTTGGATGCTCTTTATTCCAATAATTGCTAAAAAGTTCATCCTCCTCAATTTTCTCAAAACCTATTGATATCTTTGTTCACCCAAATTTTGCCTCATTTTCCAAAAATCAATCATCTTGGTTTGACACCACAATTTAGATGTGCATGCCTCTTTAATTACTTTTGACATAGACCTCTTAGAAGGTTGAGATGCTTTCTTTTAGAAATTTAAGTATGTTAGAGGCTTTGATTTGTGTGACTCTAATATGTGCAATGTCATAATTTGGGATGACAATTTTTGTATTCAAATATTATTCTCTATTGCATGTTTCCCCATATCTTTCTTAACCTCATCCCACGAATCCTTGTTTTTAAACTTTTCTATCAATGACATCTCCTGATTTTGATATTTTCTTATAGAGTTCTCATTGGCAATTAGTCTTATTTTTATTATGTTTAGTGGATCATAATTCCAGTGACTAACAAAATCAAAGCCAAAAAAAGTCACCAATTCATTTGTCACTTTGAAAGCCTTTCTCTCAAATGTGAGGCCTACAATTACACGAGGCAAGGAAGGAAATGTAATTTTCTTTTGTTGTCCAGTGAAAAGTTCATTTTTGCTCTCCATCTATCGTACATATTCTAGTGCAAAAACCCTTTCTGTAACATGGATTGGAAGTTTCCACGGTTCAACTGCTGAGCCATAAAACCTTAAGATAGTGTACTCTTCCATGAAGAACCAGTCAACCAATTGAATTTGACTTTCCAGTTGAATGTAATCTTTACAAGACATAGGTAATCTAAACATCGAAGTACCTATGATTATTTGGTAAATAGGTGTCAAAAAGAAGTCTACAAAATGGGTGTAGTTATTATTGTTAGCAATCATCCTCATCTTATGTGTCCACTCATATATTGGACTTGGAGTCTCTAATTTCTTCTAGGTTTTCTCATCAAACTTATAGACCTCAATATCAAGCTTGTTGTTCTATGTCTCAAATATTGTGTAATGCTTTGTTAAAAGAAAGTAGCACAAGTAACTTGTGAACCTAAATGTCTTTGTCTTGCCTATAGTTGTACTTTGTTTAATCATTAGTAATTATTGTTGCATAGATTATACAATGTGTTGAAAAAATTTATATCTTACATATACCTTCTCAACTAACTAACCTTGAAAATGGCTATTATAAATCATTTCAAGAACACCAGCCCCCACTTCCTTATTACTGCCCAATCCCAGAAAAAATAATAACAAAGAAATAGTATTCTAAACCCATGGCACAAAAATATCATACTAATAAGGAGGCTTATGGTCTATGTCTAATGTATCAGTAACACTAGTAGACGACTCTGATTTTATTAAACCCTTAATATATGAATCTTGAAAAACTCTTTCCAGTTTGTCATAAGTCTATGCTAGTTTATCCAATTCAATGTGCTCGTTAAAGCTTTCTCATTTAAACCCTAGCCCTAGGTCTAACAAAGTGAAAAATTCACTCTCAATTATAGATAAAAATTTCTTCCTGAGTGTTTTGGTTTACAATTGCCTTTCTATTTTCATCATAATTCTAAGTGCATAGTATTACAATTTCAGGACAAGGGAATACTTCGAGTATAATGAGGTTAGCTAATCTAGTAACTAAAGCAGCTAGTTTATTTGTATGTGCACCAATACTATTCTTATATTTGTAAAAATTTCTCCCCTTTTGTGGATCTTTCTACTTATTAAATAATGAATATCTAATTCCCATGATTCCCAAATCTCCATGGATAACATGATAAAAAATATCATGACATTCATCAGTGAAACTTAGGGTTTGTAGCACTTGCCTAAGTTCTATAATGTCTTTTTTTCCCTTTATGCTTGCACTCGTACTCGAGGTTTTTGACTTTGTTTTGCCCATGCCTGCTACTAGTTATTACACAAAATTCTTCTTCAAGCCCTATTTAAAAAAATTGTAAAGTGTAAACCTTAGACAATAAGAATTAAGATTTTTATTGCTGCAAATTGTACTAAAAAAAAAAAAATTTGAATACCTAGAATCGAGAATCAAGATTTGACAATACTGGTGCTAGTAGATACTCAAATAATTGATGTTGTCCTATGATACTCAAATTTGACACTTTCAGTCTTCAAAACACAAAAGGAAATTCAGTCAGTCTTTGAAAATTTCAAATTTGAAAACCCTATCATATCAGACTCTCAACGTGGAGAACTTTGAACTTCATACTCTAAAAACATAAAAGGTTAATAGGTAAAAGTTAAAATGTAAGTATTAAGTAATTAATGGTTTTAGGTACTTTACTAATACTATGTACAATGTACATGTAAATGACATAAATACCCAATAATGTACATAACTATAATAATAAAAAATAAAAATTTATTACATTAATATACATTTGAATTTTCAAATTTGTTCATTTTTAAAAAAATAATTAATTAAAAATCAAACTTAATAATGAATATGATTTTTGGGTCAATTTGTGGAATGCTATCGTTGTTGTCAAGAGTAATCTAGAATCATGACACTTATCAAGGACATGTGTCATGATTTTGGATGTTTCTTGATAATAGCGATAACATTACCAAAATTTACACAAAATTCATCCTGGGCTGTTGATCTATCTTTTACTTAACAATCACAGGATCACCAAGTTGGGATTAAGTAATAAAAAATTTAAAAGACTAAACATAATTATTATTAATATTAACCGAGTTCTGACACTTAATTGAGCTTTGCAATGACTAGACATGTGTCACGATTTTGGATGAATTTAGGCACATGGAAAAATATTCCCCAAATCGGCCTGAAATTCATCTCGTGTCATCAATCTTTCTTTTAGTTAATAGTCAGGAGTCGTACATAAATATAACTTATAAGAAAGAATCTTCGACTACACATGTCCTAATTTTGGGTAGAAATAGAATTTAACTTCAATCTTTTAAAATTTGGCCTAAAATAGAGCCATAGTTGTTGATCTATTGTTCATTGAATGGTCTAGATCAAATTGTGAATCGTTAAACCTTTCGCATAACTAATATTAATTATTTAAACAAAGTTTCATAGCAACTAAGTTTGTGCCAAAAAAATTGATAGAATTAGTAAAAATTTTGATTTAAACAAATATTAGCATGAAAAGAATTTAAATAGCATATTAATTAATATAGAAAAAATATTGAAATAAATTTTTATTAATTATTATTATTTTATTTTTAAGTTTGAGCATTTCAAAATCATGATGTTAATTTACTTATTTATATAAAGTATATAATTTATAATTATTATTATAATAGTTAAAATATAATATAAATAAAGAATTTTCTTTTCTATCATAAATTTTTTACTGTAAAGATGATATGAAAAATTAAATGAAGATATATTAAATTTTATAAAATAAAATTGATGCAAGATATGAAATAATAATGACAATAGTTCAATTTAAATAAAATAATTAAATTTAAAAATATAGTAACAAATGCTATATTTTTATTCATATTTATTAATTAGTTTCAAAATTAAAATGTAATATAGTTTAATTATCTATAAATTATTAATATATATTGAAAATGTGCATGTGATAATTTTTTATAAACTATTCTTCATCATTTAAAATATTTCATAATGAAAAAAAGTTAGGTGAAAAGATAGGTATGAAATAAAAATTTGAGACATAAATTATCAAAATTTTATTTAACTTTAGTCTTTGTTAAGGTTATAATCTTTTAGTTTTCCTTGAAATTTGCTCTTATCGCTCCATTTGTTTTAACCAATTAGATTAAAGATAAATAGTTTTAGAAATTACAAAACTTAAAAATTGTGCATTTTACTTTATCAAATATTAAAATTTGATATGTGGAAGAAAAATTATGAAAATTGATTGGTTGATGTTCAATAGTTTAATCAATTGTTAAAAAAAGTCGATGCCTATAGTTCTATAGCCTATGGCACAAACTAATTATGATGACCCCATCGTGAACATAGAGTCCAATCCAAGATATTTTTACTATTATACTATCTATTGTAATTAATTGAACTATTTGTACATATAAAAAAATTCAAATATTGATAATAATAAAATATAACAATACTTGAACACATGAAAACTTATAAATGTTATAGAAAAATAAATATATGAATAAATTAATGAGTGAAATAAATAACTTTTTGTCTCAAATAAAAATAAAAATATCATAGCTATTTCATATATGTGCGTCACTCAAAACATAATATGTTCAATTAAATAAACATTGATATCTTAGTGTACAAATACTACTCTTTTATGTACAACTATTGGGGTAGCAATGTATATGCATAGAGTAAATCATATCAATAATATGTCTCACAAATATAAAAGGTGAATACTAATAAATTTGTATTTTCTTATGAAATGTGTGAGATTGTCACAAACTTTTAGTGTTCAACTAATGGTCACTTTGTGTTGGTTATAGGTTGTATTTTATATAATAATGTGTTATTTTTATAACAACAAATTTTATTTTTTTCTGTTGAAGTGTTTGTCATTTTGTGTTATATATAAAAGTATTATATAACAAATATTTGTGATTAATAATAACTATTTGGTCCATTTAAGTTACATATATGCTACATCTCATATAATTATACAATATTCTATTAACAATAAATAATAAATTTAAATTTAATTATTAGATATTTTTAGATTAAGCTTTGGTCGAATGTTTAAAAAGTCATTTTTTGGACACATCTCACTAGGTGCACTATTTTAACGAGTTGTATGATAACTTATTTTTAATTTAAATAATCGTGGCATTTTTTATTTAATTCAAAATATGATAAAAAGTTAAAAAATATTATGATGATCATGATATCTAAATAAATTCACATTTTAAAATAGGAAGAAATTAATTAATTAATTAATATTCAATACTTTATATGAACATTTATATATAAGTTATAATTTGAACTTTTTATTTTCAAATCAAATTTCAATATTATCTATACAATTTAAATTGCATAATCATTGATCAAGATTCAGGATTCATGATTCATGATTCATGATGTTACATGTATCATAAGTTTAACTTTAACAAACTATATTTTTATTTATTTAATATTTTTAAATAAATTAATAATGGTTAAAACTATTATAACTAATAACTATTAAATTGCATGGCCCTGGCCCCTATGTTCATATATTATCAAATTTTATAGGTTTTGAAATTTAAATGACATACATATACATATTACAAATTTACAAATTTTCATTGGATAATTTTCAATTGAATAATTTTTTTACTATAAATCATTAATCAAATATGAAACCATAAAGGGATTGTTTAAAACTTTTTTTTGTTTCTAACTTTATAACTATTAACTATTAATTTTTTATAACAAAGTCACAAACTAACATTTCAGCAGTGCATTGAGATGCCAAAAACAAAGCGTAGACTAACAAGAACAACGATTTGAGAAGTCAAAAACTATTATTTTCATTAATAATATTTTAGAGTGTACAATATACATAATATTAATTCATAGCATAGATATTCAAAATAGCTGATTAAATCAACCTGGTTTTACTATTTTATAATTTACATTAAAGGGAAAGGCCCAATCCAAAGAAAAAATAAATATCTTAAAAACATTTTTTTTCTCAAAGGAAGAGGGTCAAGGAAACAAGGTTATAGGATTTAGGAAATAGGGAATAGGGAACTAGAGAACAAGGAGGCTAGAAGCATCAGCGGACTGAGGGTCCAAGGACTTGAAGCCATTAATCAGAAGGGTCTTTAAGTCCCTCCACACAAAATCTGTTGGAGAAGATGATGTCGCTAAACTCGTCCAGCCATGTGAAGTCAGTCTTGCTAATTTTTTCTAACAACAACCACTTCCATAGAAAATCTCTTCCGAGCCGCATCCACTTTCGAGCCGCAAGTCAATTCTCATTTTTTCATGCCGAGCAGGAAGGGATGCTTCTATACAATGCTTCCTATGCCTTGCTCCCATTACTTTTATGCTACATCTACAAAGGGGATGTCAATACTCGGTCCTGATACCTGCTCGACCAATACAATAATTTTGACTTCGTCTTCTAAAAATGTTTCCTTAAAAACATTACGTAGAAGCATCAGAATGTCTACTTGATTGCTTCCAAGGTCGAGAAGAGACATGAGGAAGCGAGAGGTAATATCTGTGGACACAAGGTACCTCTTATCATTTCTTAAGAATTCATAGCTGAGAACCATGAATAAAGCATGGTGGATAAAATGACCTTGGGCATCTTCTTTGCAAACCATGGCCAGGACATCATCAAGTATCATGCCCAAAAAGGGCTTTTGCAGAGCCATTGTAGTGCATTTCAGGTGAATTGGCGTATCCATGACTAAGAAACTCTACAAACCAAATTCAAATTCAAGAATTTGAGAAATGATAATGAAAGAGGAATTGAAGAGGCCATTTAATGGCAGTTACATTAAATTGTTTAGGGTTCATGATCTTTCATATCTTTTTTTTGTATTCCTATTAATTTTCAAGTGTGTAAAATGTACTTGCATTAATGTCAGACTGTCGAAAATGCCTACCAAGGTGGTTGTAAATGAAATGTAATAATTATAATTGTTAGTACCATATTTATGATTTTAATCTTGATGTGATGTTCACTATATTGAGTACATTCCAGTTAATGTTTTCCATGCAAAAATTTCTACATGTCTCCATTCCAAAGAATTTCATGTGACTCCAAGTCTTTTCAAGTGACTGGCCTCGAAATGCATCATTTGTTGTTGATCTCTAATTAATCAATAGTCAATAAATTTATCGTATTAACAATACGAAAGTTATGGTAGCCGACTTGGTAATAGTGACACTAACGTAAGGATATTATTAATGATAGACCTATCATAGTACACAAGTTGAAACTTGAAGTGACTACTTAGTAGTCAGTATAGTCACTAGCCAATACATGTGCAAATTCGCTTTCAGATTAAACAATTTTTCAGTTTGCCACTAAAGATTAGCCAAGACCACTATTATTCATTTTTCAACAAAACAAGTAATTCACCTCTGACATTATTAATTCATTTATTGCAAGTGAAAAAATAGCCATCATTTATTTATCTGTTAGCAAGAAAAAATATTAATTCTCCACATTTAAAATAATTTTTGCTAAGGAAAAAAAAAATTGCCAATATATAATATTTTATTTCCCTATAAGAAAAAAAAGATCACCTTTGACATTAAAATTTTCCTGCCCACAAAATGTTGGATTTGCTAGCATTTTAGAATTTTTTTTTTGGAGGGGTTTCTTAAAGTTATCCCTGATGTTGTCATGTTTATGTTCCTCGGGCCATGGTTGGAACTTTGGCATGATCTTGGTTTAGTTTCTTGGTATTGAGTACATTGATCATAAGCTAGATACTTCATGATATTGCTATGTTGCATTTGGAGTTGGCATGGATTGATTGGTTATAGGTGCTCATGGATACTTAGAGATGGTGGGGATGTTGATTTCTCTTGGATCAGAGAAGTATTGGTTGGGATAGTTGTTTGGTTTTAGTAGGAAGCTTGAGGGATATTCACTTGATATGGACTTGAAAAGAGATTATTCTTAGATGAGTCTTGGTTGGAGACTTGGATATCTTGATGAGAACTCTCATTCTCCACTCTTGGTCTACTCGACAGTTTGTTACTTGAGAGGTATAGCTCATTGTTTCTCTCAAGTGCATTATATTTATGCTTGTCTTTCATCGATATAAATTTTGAGTTATACTTGATTTAGTTATGGAGGGTTCATTTGAAAGGTGGAATAGCATTAGTTATCTCCATTTGCATATGTTGTTATGCTGGTTGATTTTGGGAGATAGTTCTATATTGGGCATATTCCTTTGATTAAGAATGGTTATTCCTTGTATTAGGAATGGTTTACGAGTTTGATCTTCTTATGAGAGGCTTGCATCCATGATTAGTTATATGGTATGGCTTGAGTGTTGTTGTGGCTTCTTGGTTGGGATTTTATGGAAGAGATCATACTTGCACAATTTACATCTAGAGGTGTATGTATAAGGACATGATATAGATTTTTTACTTGCATGGTTTCTCTTTGATTTTGGTTATCTTCCTAGATGTTCAGTTTTACTTACATTGGATTTGAAAATTGGTTAGAGATTGTGATCGTTGGTTTGTGCTCATATATGTCATGTGATATATGACCTGGTTATTCCTTTATCTCTTTCTTTTTTTGGTTGTGGAGAGCTTGGGAGATTGTTGGAATTTTTTTATGAGTGTTTTTCTTGAAAGTAATTGGTTTATGAGTTGTGGATGTCCTTGAGACTACATGGATTCACTTCTTTTAGGTGTTATGAGTGGATTGGTTATAGATTTGACATTATCTTTTGCAGTGGGAGCTTCTTGGTATATATGTGGCATGTATTTCTCTTGAGGCTTTTGATTGTAGGTTATAGATTGGATGTGTTGATGATGTGAGATTCACTTGGTATACCTTTGAAGGTATGGATAGTTGTATGGGTTGGCACTTGTTGTGGGTGCTATTTCAACAATGGATATATGTGATTACCTTTGGATCAAGTTTTTGTGCTTGGCATTTCAATTGGTATAGGATTTTATGATATTCTAATGCAACAAGTTGGGTGGCTTTCTCTTTGGATGGCTTCTATGTATGTTCGGTGGTAGTGGCATAATAGGAGGTGAGATCATTTATGTTTGAGATGTTGGATACTTTGATTTTTTTGTTGGTACCAAGATGGAGCACATGATGTACTTTGATATATGATGGTGGATGTTTTGGAAGGGATTATTCCCTTGTTCATTTATGTGGCTATAGATTAACCCTATGCAATGTATACAACAAGTGGGAGATTGTTGATATAATGGGTGTTGCACACATTACATAATATTGTTATATTGTATTATTTTATTTTATTATGTACTGTTGCACCTAGATGGACATGCAATATGTAAAGATTCCTATGGGATACACTTGATGAGTTGTATTGTAACATTGTGATAATATTTTATGTACTTATTTAATATTGGAAAAAAGAATTAAATTTTCAATATTAAATGAGGGGTTAATGGGTTACGTAGCACATGGTTTATGTAAAACCACTTAGTGGTTTTGTGAGACTTGCTACTATATAAGTAGCCACAAGGGTAGTTGTTGTATGCAACAAGACAAAAGGTAAAACAAGATAGAGTCAAGCAAGACAAGGCTTGATAGGTTAGCCAAGGAAACATTTGTGAAGGTTGGAAGCATGACATGAGATGTGTGGATTCATGCTTATTCATATAGATTGCTTGGTTATGGCTATGGCATTGAAGTCTTCCATGGTTGTATTGCAATGGTGTGTTTTTTAAATAATACATGGTGATGGATGCTTTTAGAGGCTGAGTTTTTTTCTCAATGAGGGTTTCTTAAGGTATATCTTGTGTCAACTTTTGTTGGTATGTTATCTATTCTCTTGCATGTGGATTTCAATTGCATATTTATTTCAAATCTATTATGGGTTATGTGGAAACAATTATACTCTTTGCTACAAGTTTCCTTTAACTACTAGCAACTACAAGGATAAGCTATGGAATAGTAAAGCTAAAACAAATCAATTTTGGGAAGCATTTGGTATTCATGAATAAAAAAAGATCAAAAAAGATCAAGGGAAAAAACCTGGTAAAGGGAAATAGAATGTTAGAATTCCATAAGAACTAATAGAGGAAAAGAGGACAAAGAAAATGAATCTATAGTAAACAATGTGCAAAATACCAACATTAATCTAGACAACTTAGGAATTGCACCCAACATAGTGTAGATACCTAAATTTGATTACACTGCTTTGGTAATCTAATTTAGCCATCTCTAAAGGCATCATTAATTAAATTCTTATTTAATTAATCCTTTGTCATCCCCTAGTTGATTAATTTAATTAATCATTTATAGTCCTAATTGATAAATCAAATAATCTATTATTTATCAATTAAATCCTTTTCTCCTATCTAATTCCAAAAATCCCCATTTATTAAATAAATCTATTTGATAAATGAAATCCTCAAATTCAAAAACCCCTAACCTATCTCTAATCCTCCATTTAGCCTAATCCACCCCATCCACCCATACTAACCAAGCTTAGCCACTAACTCACCCACCCTCATTAATGCCATCCACTTGCACATCTCTAACATCCCTAATCTAATCCTAAACCCAAGCCTAATCCACCCCCTAATGTTGTCACATTCTTTAAACAAGTTTAAGACTTTCCTAATCCAAACCAAAGTCTCCCCTCAAAAAACCCAACCACTAAGTCATGAGTGCTCTTACAAAACATAAAAGACTCTTACAAGCCCACTCATGACTCTTACATCCATCTTACACACTCTTCTCTCTTCCACACTCATTCCTCTTACATCCCTCTTACATACTCAACCCCACTTATCATGACTTTAACCAACCCTTTACCCTACCCTCTCACACTCATCCTCCTTGTGACAAGTGTCACCTTCCCATTGGTGCTAAACAAGCACAATCCATGTACTCCCCTTTGAGTGCATCTTAGCCCTCCTTAAGCTTTCATCCATCCTTGCATCTAAGCCCTCCATCTCTCTACCCCTTAGCCTATAAATTGAATTCCATCCCAAGCCATTTCATCAACAATCTTTGAGCTAAAGTTACCATGCTATTTTGAGAACCAAAGCCATCAACCATACCCTTATAATGCCAAATTGAGAGCTCACAAAGCTACCAATTTGCCATTACCCATCTCCATTGAAGCAACTTTTGAGCATCTTGAGCATACATCCACAGCAAAATGACACATCTACAGAATCAAGAAAGCATGGAGTGCTTTTTCTTGTGAGGTTTGCACTTCTTGTTTTCTTCCTTTTTCTAAGCATATATGTGAATTTAGTTTTTGGTTTGTGAATGTTTACTTTATTTGTTAATGTTCTTTGCATACTGATTCTGGTTCTACACATAGAAGGTATAGAACAATGAAAATGTTGAAAATAAGACAAGAAATGAGGAAGGAAATACTAGTAGAACTCATAACAATAACGAGAAAGGCCAGTAACCAAAATAAAATCAAAGATATATTGGGTAAGTGCACAAAGTTGTGGTGCGAAAAACATGACACAAAAGTCTCTTTTTAATTTCACAAAGCGTGTACACACTTTGTGAAATCAAAAAAAATTATATATGGGCTGCAAACCCGCGGCCCATTTTTTTTGTTTTGTTTTTACATTGTTTCTCCTCAATAACATGCACATGGATTGAAAACATTGAACAATTTTGTCACCCACCACCTCAAAATGCCTCCTCATTGTCGAAGATCAAGATCAAAATCACGTAGTATATTTTTTACTCTTGTTTTTGCATTGTTTTATATGTTTTTGCATTGTTTTGTAAGTTTTACATTATTATGTAAGTTTTTTTAGTTTTACTTTAAATTTGTTTGTTTATTTAGATTGCAATTGGTTTCTTATTAGGAAATTTGAATAATGAACTATCAAATCCCCAGCCAGATCAACAAAATCAAAATGAAAACCCTCCACAAGACCTCCTCCTGGTACCCAAGACAACATAATGAATTAAATAGAAAGAGGGAAAAATGAATTAGAAGCACTCATTGGTAGGTTGAAAACTTGTGGACAAACAAATCTGATGAGAGCACGATTGACATCCTCCCTTAAGTCCATTATGACCCATGTAGCTTCTGTTAGTGGTCAGTTGGATATTTGGCATGTTAAGAGGGATGAACAAAGAAGATATTATGCAAACAAATTATCATATCAAGCTATAAAAAAAATTTAAAAATTAGCAAAAGGTCGCATTTGTGCATTGTTTAATAAGCCTGGAGAACAAGAAACTGTTAAACATACAACTAAAAGGTTCTCCATCCATTGGTGCATACATGATGGTATTAGAAATAAATTTTGGGATAGATGGTGGATGGTCTTTGATGCCCCTCCCTACAATAATCATGAGGTCCCAATATATTTCTTAAACAAATTGTATTGTGAATTTGTCCTTGGGGAGATCCCCAATTATTTTGATATCTTAGAATCTCAAGGTAGAGGAGGGGGGTCATCATTTGAGAGGTTGGGGGTATGTCATGACCCTAATGTAGTTAAGGAACCTATTTTCAAGCCACAAGGTGAACATGTGATTATTCCTTCAATTATGAAGAAACATGTAAAGACCAAAACTCTAGGGACTATCAATGCTTTGATGTAGACCCTCATTCATTACACTAGTCCATTAGTTGAGGAGGAGTCTTATGTGCATTGTGTCACATGTGCACATCATGTGGATCCTTATGCACATTTGACAGTCATGCTAGAGACAGTATGGATGATGGGCTAGTCACTGATGAGTTCTTGAATGACATATTTGGCATTGACACACAAGTAAATTATAATTATAAGAAACTAATTTGATCACATTCTGTATGTATAGTGAATGACTAATTAATTAGCATGTATTGACATTGTTCAAAATTCAAGGTAAGAGTGTTGTTGGCCTTAGTACAGATTCTCCGGCTCTATTTTTTGTCCCGTCAACGAGTCAAGAGGTATGTATCAATTTAATCATTTAAATTACTATATATATTTATTAAGTAATCATATGAAGGATTGACCAAAAAAAATTATGCATATGCATCAATTCTCTACTAGACCATTGACATTCACAAGAGACTCTAAGCCTAGGCATGATATGAGCTTCGTACAGGTACATTTGTTTCATGTTTCATGTTACATGTAAATTTTATTATATGACATGCAACTATTGACATCTTAGACTCCTCATCTTCACCAATCTATCGATCGTGGAGTTATTGTAGCAATGGCTAGTTTAGAGCCATTGATCAAGGAATGAAATAATTTTTTTGGTTTTAGATTTTGTTTATAATAGTTAGTATTGAAATTTCAAATGTTATTTATAAGATATTATATTGATTGAATTTTTGTAGGACCTTATTACACCTGATCATCTGCGAGCCTTTGAGGTGGACGTACAAAGTGACTATTTGATGGCGATAAGAAAATAATTAATTTTGTGTGTAAATTTTTTTTATTTTAATTTATAATAATTATTGATTCATATCTACTTTGTTTGTATCAACTCGAGTTAGAGAAAAGCCTAAACAAGAAGATGAGTGAGCGTGTGAGGAAGACCCCATCATCCCCATTATCTCCCTCCACACGATGATTGAAGACCTCTCAAGATTTTTTTCCTTCCCCTCATGGGAAGAAGAAGATATAATTGATAGATACATGTTTAGGCATTAGTGGACATATATGTTGGATTTTATATTAGTGGACATATTTGATATACATTTGATGTATATATGACATTTTATATTTGATGTATGACATATATTTGATGCATGACATTATTATACTTATGACATTATTGGTTAATATATGATTTGTTTGTTCATGTATGACATTATTGGTAATCATAATATATTATATGTTAATGTATGACATTATTGGCTATCATATATATTATATGTTTATTCATGTATGACATTATTGGTTAATATAATATATTATATGTTCGTTCATGTATGACATTATTGGTTATCATAATATATTATACGTTTGTTCATGTATGACATTATTGGTTATCATAGTATATTATATATTTTTTAATGTATGACATTATTGGTTATCATAGTATATTATATGTTTGTTCATGTATGAAATTATATATCTTATTTTTCTTGTTTACATTTTAAGTACATTGAACATGTATTTCATTTTAGTGTAATTTGCATCCAAAATGATGCAAAGTGCTCACACCAAAAGTTAGTGGATTCTCAACAAGAACACTTTTAAGGAAAACTACTTATCCCACCTTCTTAAGTGTCTTTGAAAACTCTTTCCAACTTGGTTATGACATTGAACAAAATTCTACCCAACTCCACAAAAGTACTTGATCACTTTCCCTATTCAAGACTTCAGAAGCAATAAGGAAAAATGAGCAAATGTGAGAAATGGATCATAATCAACTTCTTGCTTCAAACTAACACCTTAGACACTTCAACTAACACCTAATGACTATCTCACAAACTTTAGTTTGTCATTTATTCTATCCTTCCAAGAGATTCTTCAACATCCTATGAGTGAAAACAATCTGCCAACATCCTATGACTATATTTTCTTTGCAACAACATGTAATTTGCTGATTTTTGAACAACTCTTCACAAAGGGAAGTGATTATGTTTCAAACCCATGAAATGGCTATTAAGACAACCAAGGAGACCCTTAAAATATTTCACTAACTTCATTCAGTGATAACATGCAGCTAAAGTAGTTTTTCATTATAACAAAGTACAAGTTTGTTGTTCCAAATAGGAAGTAATGATATTTGACAATAACTCAATGGTCCCATATACAAGTTTAACATCAACAGTGATTCTTGGCCATATAAAAAAAAATTAATAATCACCAACACCTTATGCCTCCTCTAAATTCATAGAGGGTATTTTCATCATTTAACGTCCATTCTAACCAATTACCAATTGGTTTGATTGGTTACAAGGTTAATTTCAACATTTTTCAAAAAATTGCTAAAATTGCCAAAAAGATGTCAACAACTTTTATTACAAAATGCAATTTTTGCACTAACTCTTCCTAGAACTTAACCAAGTGGTTTTTGGTAACACTAAAACCTATATAAGTTGTAATGACTCTCAAAACACTTATTGAGTCAACTTATTAACAAAAATAACAAACAAACAAACAAAAAAAAAATTGTTAGGACTAAGGCAACTTGGGTTAATAGGTGGCCTCAAGTTCCTTGACCTTACAAACAAAGATTACCTTATTACCATAAAAAAATAACATGTTCAAAACCTTTCATTCTATCATGAGTCTCCATCATTAGATCAGATGACATATCTAGTTGCCACCATCAAAGATCATTGCCCTATGGCATTTAATGACTCTTAGGGATGATTCAGTTTGGTGTGCCTGAGAATGTTTGAGCATTCAACAGGATGGGAGGAGCTTGGAACTAATGTATAACTAGACACCTAGAGCTAACAGAATAGACAATTCAATCTCACGATGAAAGGTGAGAGAGATTCGATAGTTGGCAACTTTGTACTAGCCAATACTACAAGTTTTAGCATCACCCAAGATGGGGTCACAAAATCAAAATAGAATAAGATCTATAAAAAGTGAGAGAGATTATTGTAGGCCTCCATAACACAATGCTATAGCACCTAGAATTGCATCCATACCTCACACAAGCTCTGAGATATGCTTCATCAAAGATCATTTCCCTATGACATTTAGTAACTCTTAGGGACGATTCGATTTGGCATGCTCAAGAATGTTTGAGTTCTCAATAAGATGGGAGGAACTTGGGGCTATGGTTTAACTGACCACTCAGAGCTAACAAAATAGATAGTTTGATCCCTCGAGGAATGGTGAGGGAGATTTGGTAATTGGCAATTTTGTACTGGTCAACACTACAAGTTTCAATATCATCCGAGATGGGGTCAAAAAATCAAAATAGAATAATATCTCTAAAAAATGAGAGAGATTATTGTAGTTCTCTACAATATGGTCCTATAGCACCTAAAATTGCATCCATACCATGCACAATCTCTAAGATATGCCCTATCAAAGATCAGTGCCCTATGGCATTTAGTGACTCTTAGGGACGATTCGGTTCAGTGTGCCCAAGAACATTCAAGTGTTGAATGGGATGGAAGGAGCTTGGGGCTAGACTTTACCCAACCACTTGGAGCTAATAAAATAGACAGTTTGATCCCACGCCAAATGGTGATGGAGATCCGATATTTGGCAACTTTGTACTGGCCAACACTAAAAGTTTCTGTATCACCCGAGATGGGGTCGCAAAATCAAAATAGAATAAGACCTCCAAAAAGTGAGAGAGGTTATTGTAAATCTTTGCAACATGGTCCTATAACACATACAATCATATCTATACCTCACATGAGCTTCAAGATATGCCCCATCAAAGATTGTTTCCCTATGGCATTTAGTGACTCTTAGAGACAATTTGGTTAGGCATATTCGAGAAATTTTGAGCACTCAACAAGATGGGAGGAGTCTAGGGTTAGGATTTACTTGGCCACCTAGAGCTAATGGAATAGATAGTTTGATCCCATGAGGTATGGTGAGGGAGATTTGACAGTTGGAAACTTTGTACTGACCAACATTACAAGTTTTAGCATTACCTAAGATAAAGTCACAAAATTAAAAAAGAATAAGATCTCCAAAAAGTGAGAGAGATTATTATAGGTTTCTACAACATGGTCATATAGCACCTAGAATTTCATCCATACCTTGGATGAGCTCCAAGATATGCCCTATCAAAGATGGTTTCCCTATGGAATTTAGTGACTCTTAGGGATGATTTGATTCGGTGTGCCCAAGAACATTCAAGAGCTCAACAAGATGGGAGGAGCTTGGGGCTAAGGTTTACCCAGCCACTCAGAGCTAACAGAATAGATAGTTTGATCCTATGAGGAACAGTGAGGGAGATTCGATAGTTGACAACTTTGTACTAGCCAACACTATAAATTTCAACATCACTTGAGATGGGGTCACAAAATCAAAATGGAATAAGATCTCTAAAGAGAGAGAGAGAGATTATTGTAGGTCTCTACAACATGGTCTTATAGCACCCAGAATCATATCCATACCTTGCACGAGCTCTGAGATATACCCCGTCAAAGATCATTGCCCTATGACATTTAGTGACTCTTAGGGACGATTCTGTTCGGCGTGCTCAAGAATGTTTGAGTGCTCAATGGGATATGAGGAGCTTGGGGCTGGGGTTTACCTAGCCACCTAGAGCTAATGAAATAGACAATTTGATCTCATGAGGAACGGTGAGGGAGATTTGGTAGTTGACAACTTTGTACTGGCCAACACTACAAGTTTTAGCTTCACCCGAGATGGGGTCACAAAATCAAAATAGAATAAGATCTCAAAAAAGTGATAAAGGTTATAGTAGGTCTTTGCAACATGTTCCTATACCACCTAGAATTGCATCCATACCTCAGACAAACTCTGAGATATGCCCCATCAAAGATCATTACCCTATGGCATTTAGTGACTCTTAGGGATGATTTGGTTTGGTGTGCCCAAGAATGTTCAAGCACTCAATGAGATGGGAGGAGCTTAGGGATAGAGTTTACCTAGCCATCCAAAGCTAATGGTATAGATAGATCGATCCCACAAGGAACAGTGAGGGAGATTTGGTAGTTGGCAACTTTATACTAGCCAACACTACAAGTCTTAGCATCACCCGAGATGGGGTCGCAAAATTAAAATAGAATAAGATCTTCAAAAAGTGAGAGAGGTTATTGTAAGTCTCTGTAACATAGTTCTATAACACCTAGAATCACATCTATACCTCACACATGCTCTAAGATATACCTCATCAAAGATCGTTGCCCTATGGCATTTTGTGACTCTTACGGACGATTCAGTTTGGCATGCCCAAGAACATTCGAGTCCTCAATAGGATAGTAGGAGCTTGTGGCTAAGTTTTAATTGGCCACCTAGAGCTAATGGAATAGACAGTTCAATCCCACAATGAAAGGTGAGCGAGATTCGATAGTTGAAAACTTTGTACTGGCCAACACTACAAGTTTCAGCATCACCCGAGATGGGGTTACAAAATTAAAATAGAATAAAATCTCCAAAAAGAGAGAGAGACTATTGTAGGTCTTCGAAACATGGTCCTATAGCACCTAGAATATTCATACCTCACACAAGCTCTGAGATATGCCCCATCAAAGATTGTTGCCCTATGGCATTTAGTGACTCTTAGAGACGATTCGATTTGACATTCTCAAAAACTTTTGAGCCCTCAACAGGATAGGAGGAGCTTGTGGCTATGGTTTACTTGGCCACCTAGAGCTAATGAAATAGACAGTTTGATCTCATGAGGAATGGTGAGGGAGATTCAGCAATTGGCAACTTTTATAGGCCAATACTACAAGTTTTAGCATCACTTGAGATGGGGTTGCAAAATAAAAACAAAATAAGATCTCCAAAAAGTGAGAGAGGTTATTGGAGCTCTCTGCAACGTGGTCCTATATCACCTAGAATTGCATCCATATCTTGTACAAGATCTGAGATATGCCCTGTCAAAGATCATTTTCTTGTGGTATTTAGTGACTCTTAGAGATGATTTGGTTTGGCATGCCCAAGAATGTTCAAGCACTCAACGAGATAGGAAGAGCTTTGGGCTAGGATTTACCAGGCCACTCAGAGCTAATGGAATAGACAGTTTGATCCCATGATGCACAATGAGAGAGATATGAGCAAGATATGTATGCATAGGCCTCTTTATGCAAGATATGAGCAAAAGTTGCTAATTAGGAAAAATTGGGTCTTTTTGAGTTTTTGGTCAAGATAGCCTAGGATTAGGTGTTTTTAGTTATTTTTAAATATTTTGAAACCTTTTCCAATTCCTACAAGTGAAATCTAGTGACTACCTTTTTAATACAATGACCAACAGTTGGCCTGACTCCCCATGCCTTCTCATTCCAATGGAGGAAAGCTTAATATATAGAGGAATATATATAGATAAATTGCAGCTACATCTATTAAATATAAAGAAGAAGATATAGACAACCTACTTAATAAAGAGATTAATCTGAGAGAAAATGATATTTTAGAAGAAAATGGTTATCTTGGTGTCGCCTAGGGTCTGTTAATTACTTAGGATGAAGAGGCAAAACCTATAGCTATTGGGAAAGAGTGCACATGTACACAAACACAAAATTTTTAGATAGAGAAGTAACAAGTGCTATAGAATTATCCACAGGGCAATGTGAAGTGAAACCTCAAATTGGCTCATTAGTACGCAAAGAATTTGGTCATGCACTTCATTCCAACACCGTAGATGTTTTATTTAGAAATTCCTATTCATCAATGGCCTTGCATTTACAAGACTTGGGAAGCTAGGATACTCAAGCTGGGCATGTGATGGGGAAGCTTAGGATAGACTAGCTAGTCTATGTTCCTGATTCTCAACTGGATCTAAGTGTTCTTCTAAAACCTCTAATGGTCTCTAGGATTCCGTCACAATCAAGGATCCCTCAACCTACCCAAACCTACCCACCAAGTCAAGAATTCAAACTCCTTAGGATTGCAAGTTTTCTCTCTAGCAACCAACTCTCTACAAGCTTATAAAGGTCATTTATGGTTTTTTGCCAACACAAGCTCTAACAAGGATTGGGAATGATCAAAGTGATAGTCAAGTTGGGTTGATATGTGATTGAATAGTTCCTTCATAAACAAGGCTACTAGAGGAGGCCCAATTAGGCCTCCTTGTAGATTTCTAGGGATTTTACCAACTTTTCCTTAAGATTGAACAAAATTTGACAATAAGAACAATTGTTTCCAATGACCAAACTTAAAGGATTTTTGGGGTCTTGAGCCACCAAAAATTCGTTTAGCAATTATGTTAAAATTAAGGGTTTTTGAGGGTTTTGAGGGTTCCCTATTTTCCTCACTTTTTAAACACCTTCCCAAGCTTATCAAAGTTCTCTTTCACAACATAACACCTTCTAATACTCCTCTTGAATCCCTCCAAAGGTCATATCTTAAAACCCACTCCTCTATATTCTAGAGCCAATTTGTTGTTGTCCACTCCTAGCTAGATACTGTTGAATTTGCCTAGGGCAAGTTCCAAAAAAATGTTGCACATGCATTCAAGGGCCCTACACTTTTGTACAAACAAAATGGGGTCTACACTTCAAGATTCCAAGCTTTCATGGTTTTTCCAAAATCGAAACCAAAGATACAGCCCCTAATTTACATGGTGTGCCAAAACTGGCCACACACTATATAGCTTGAAAAGAATTTTATATAACACTACCATAACTATAAGAATATAAACAATAATGCATTGAAAATTTACACAAAAATCCACTCTATTCACAAGAAATCAGTCATGAAAGTGGCTATTCCTCAAAAATTGTTGCATATAGTCTGTTGTTATGAACTTTAGCCGTACAATGACTTTCAACAACTCTTGGTTTAGGGTTTCTCATCACCTTTATATTCTTCCCATCGGTATTTGTGTTTGGTTAGGGATTTTTAGCCTCTTAGTAAAGTTGGAAAAAAATAATAATAAGAAAAGTTGCTAAGTAACTTTTAAAATGTTGCTGGCAACTTTTTAGCAACTTTTTGTTGCTTGAGCAACTTTTTCTCATACATTGCCAATGACCATTATAGGTCCTCCTAAAGCACAAATGTGCTTAAAATCAAACCAAACAGCTATCCTTAAGCTTCTAACCAATTAATGAACTCTGTATGCATTCATTGAAATATATTAATGATCTTAACAAAACAACAAAATGCTCATTGCCACCTTTAAATGCAAACTTGAGTTTAAATGGAGATTGTCAATTACCAAACATGTCCCAGCCAAGTAGATGACCAAGATGTTGCTTGAGTCCCACTTACATTTAGTTACTATTTTTTGAGTAGCTAGCCAGCTTCTTTAGTATGAGATTTTTGTAATATATAATGTCCTCATACAAGTACATGCCATTTTTGTAAACATTTTTTATTGTAAAGGATTAGTGAGAAATATCTTTAATGTCCTTCAATGATGTTCTTTTTCTTTATTGGATGCACTTGCTTCAATTTCTCAGAATAATTATTTATTACCTATTGGAAGGTTGTGTCTCTTTGGCTCAGATCTCTCTCTCTCTCCCTATTCAATCTAATAAACCAACTCAATTTTCTCTACATTTTAATGTCTCAAGTATTGCCTCATGGTCTGACTTGAAAACTTTTCAAAAAGTCTTATTATGTGGTTTTCCACCATATTTTATCAAGTGGACATTTGATGCGACAACAAGGTTTGAATATTGAAGAATATTCCTCTCTATTTGTCAATTCTTGAATAACCACAAGTTAGGGTTCTTCATAGAATATCATCTAAGCCATGTGCCAATTACAACCATCATACCGATATGGTACTCTAAACCTTCACCATCTACAACCGAATGATCCATTTTTTGTCTCGCTCTGACACAATGACACAAATAATAATATGTCCCTTCTTCATTGTCTTTAGGTGCAATAATAGAAAATACATGGCTTGCAGTGATAAATGTACAAAATGTGGTCATTAATTTAGAAAATACTTAGGTAAAAGTTATAAAGTTACATATTAAAATTATAAATATACATACATACATATATATATATATATATATATATATATATATATATATATATATATATATATATATATATATATATATATATTACTAGGTTGCACTAGATCAGACAAGCAGTCAAAGTCAATGGAAAAATTCATCTCTACCATTTCCAGTACTTGTGGGGGAAGATAGGTGTCAATTGGGTCCAAAATCTGTATATCTCATTTGTCCACCCATTCAGTCACTCACACTCATCTCAATTTTCCTTTGCACATGATGGACAATAGCATGTCATTTTTCGTGTGTAGATACTCCATGAACCTGCATCAAAGCTTCTAAAAGAGTGCAACTCACTTGATCCTGTTAGTGTGCAACAATCCTCATATGCTGCAATGTTAGTATTATCTATCAACCAAAAAAATCTACGAACCATAGACTCACCTTCCTTACCTAGACCCATTGTAGTGTTACACCACTAAATGATGGATTTTGCATCTATCAATATTGCTCCATCTTTTCACTTTAGTTCTTCATGAGCTAAGGCTCTTTTGATGCATGTTCCTGCACCATCATGCTCTCCCTTTTCATGACTAGTCTCAATAAAATTTCACATATATTGAATTCTAAACAACCTGTGCATCCTACTCAACCAATAGAACATCTGTACATTCTTGAATTGAGATGTGTAATTGTTTGACCAAATAATGTGCTAACAATATGGTATTCTCTTATTAGCCAAATCTTCATAAAATAGGTTAAAACAACCATATACAAACTCTATAGAATGTGATTAATCATTGCTAATATTAAAATGGTACTCCCTCAAAAAAATTATGTTATCCTCTGTAATTGTAGGTGAATGCATGAATGTTATGTGAAAAAATATGAAAAATTGTTGAGAAGTATAATACTTTTCTTACACCTCATTTTGTGATTGTTGTGTGTAGTTTTCTACAAAGTCTACAATTGAAATAATGGTATTCAGTGGAAATGTATCTTTGCACAACTTGAATTACAAATCCAACCATTGAGCTCTATCTGTAAGCCTTGCATACTCGTAAATAATCCTTTCATGAAAAATCTTCATGAACTCATACACTAAAATCTTTTCAATAACTAAATCACATCTTTTACCCTATTTCCCATCTTTTAGAGCATGTGTCACTATCTTATATTTTTTGTAATCTACTATTTTATTTCCAATTGCATGTGTACTATCCATATGTTCACAAGTTGATAAAAGTTGCAAAGAACCACAAAATAAGCATGTATCATCCAAGCATGATGTTTTGTAAAAAATTTGGTCATCCCCTATTTCACATAAAATGTTTGATATGAATTCTCTTGAAGATCTAGGTGGCTCATTCATGTCACAATCTTGCAAAACAAGCTTAGAATGCAAAAACACACATATATGCCTTAAAACATCAAAATTCTTAGAAAATTCAATATGTATCCTACAACAACAAGTTGTGCATGTATGATTTATCTTCACGTAAAAAGCTTTACCCATGTCAAAAAATCTTTGACTTATTCAAATTTAAGGATACATACCAATCAATTTTGCAAAAAAATGTGTCTGAGTTGAATCCAAAAAATGTTTCACATGTGGGTCACGATTTTGGCTACCAATCCTCCTTCTTACAACATCTCTTTGAATAGGGAAAACACGTGTGTTATTTGTCCAAAAATATTCAATCAATGATTTAAAAGCTTCAATAATTTCTTTATCATTTCACGGTAGTCTATCGCTAAATGTCCATAACTTATTTTTTGTTGGATCTTCCAATCTCTCATGCCTTAGCATAGCTCTCCTTAGAGTACCTCTACTAAATTTCAATATTTTTTTTGTCTTTTCCATGAGTCAAGCTTTCTTCATTTTGGTAGTTACTATTATCAATGTAAGTATTTGTCTTGTGATATTACTATCTTTGGTGCATGATTTAGAACCCACTTTGTCATAAGCAATCATTATATTCTTTACAATGTTTTTTTCATTTGATTCATCCATCATTCTTAGCCCAAGAATCTTCATGATAGGCCTAAATTTAAAATTCTTCATCATTTCAACAAATAATTGGCATTTACCTATAATATTTAATTTTTCAAAGAATAATCTCCACATACGATTAACTTTTCTTTGACAAGTAGGCTTGCTAATCTTGTTAGGCATTGATTTCAAAATGTTAGTATCAATATTAATCAAATATTTTGGTCTTCTAAAATGATTTCTAGAATGTGTTATAATCTCTTTCATTCCCTCAACATTTTGAACATCAACATAAGGTTGAGTGTTTTATGTACCTTGAACCGAAGATGATGTGCCTTGGCAATAAGATGCAAAAGATGAAATATCACCTACTTGATATGTTGATGTTGTGCCTTCAACATGACATGATGGAGTGTGTACATCATCAGATCTACAAATTTGTCTCTCTTCAACATGAGATGATGATATGAACCCAACATTGGAAGATGATGTAGCTTCACAATTCAATTGTCTTCTTGAGTGTAATAGTCTCATTCGTTCTCTTTTTCTTTCTAATTCTTCCTCTTTGTTTCTTTGTATTGGTGGTTCTTGTTCCTCTTCCAAAGATAATTCTTCATTATTGCTTTGCAATTTTCTTTGTTCACATGGTAGTTTCATTTTATCTCTTTTAGTTGTCAAATTTCTCTCCCTCTCTTCCATTGTTTGAGTTTTTGGTTTCTTCCTTGACATAATGATGATTTCTATATGTCAAATTATTCAAACATCTGAATTACGTACAATTTATAAATTAAAAATCATTCAAATATATATACGAATTATAATTATTTCAATGAATACAAAATATATATTAAACAACTTGTCAAATTTTTAACCATTTCCAAATAACAATTCATTCAAACATACAAATTTCAATGAATGCACTATATATTAAACAACATGTCAAATTATAATCAAATTTGTCTCTATATTATAACAAAGAATATTTAAAAAGGATTGCGCTAACCTTTTCTATAGAAAGAATATTAAAAAAGCCTTCAAATAGTATATCCAATGATTGAATTTGGTGTTTGCTAGCTTCAAATAAAATGAAAGAATATTCAAAAAGCCTTCAAATAGTGTTTACTAACTTCTAACAGGATGAAACTTGTGTTTTCTATTGGAACAATAGAATACACAACAGACAAAAAGTAGAATATGGATCAGTAGGGACCCAAACTTTTGTTATGACTATTTTTTGGTATTTTCATATAGTGCTTACGCACTATAGCATATACACACTATAAAGCATGTATGCACTATAGTGCATATGCACTATGTGAAAAATAATCTCTCCATATCTCACCATACCCATCCCCTACTCTCTGTCTCTCCCTACTCTCTCTCACTCTCTCTCCTCTCCCATGCCATTCTCTCTCTCTTGGGCTACTCTCTCTCTCTCTAATCTATCTCCATCTTCCACTCTCTCTCCCACCACCTACTCTCTCACTCACTCTTTATCTCCCATCCCCTACTCTCTCTCTTGCACTCCCTTTCCCACTACCTACTCTCTCTCTCTCTAACTCTCTCTCCCATCCCCTCTCTCTTTCTCATTCTCCCACACTCTACTCTCTATCACCCATCCCCTACTCTCCCTCTCATTCCCCCACCCCCTACTCTCTCTCATTCTCCCACCCCCTTACTCTCTCTCCCATCCCCTACTCTCTATCTATCTATCTACCTCTCCCACCACCTACTCTCTCTCACTCTCTCTCTCCTATCCCCTACTCTCTCTCTTGCTCTCCCTCTTCCACTCCCACTCCCACCACCTACTCTATCTCTCTCTCTCTCTCTCTCTCTCTCTCCCATCCCCTAATCTCTTTCTATCTATCTCCCTCTCCCACTCCCTCTCCCATTGCCTACTCTCTCTCACTCTCTCTCTCCCATCCCCTAATCTCTCTCTTTCTCTCCCTCTCCCATTGCCTACTCTCTCTCATTCTCTCTCTTCCATCCCCTACTCTCTCTCATTCTCCCTCTTTCTCTCCCTCTCCCACCACCTACTCTCTCTCTCACTCTCTCTCCCATCCCCTACTCTCTCTCGCTCTCATTCTCCCACCCCTTACTCTCTCTCTCTCAATCTCTCTCACATCCCCTACTCTCTCTCTATCTATCTCCCTCTCCCACTCCCTCTCCCACTACCTACTCTCTCTCTCTCACTCTCTCTCCCATCCCCTAATCTCTCTCTTTCTCTTCGTCTCCCACTCCCTCTCCCACCACCTACTCTCTCTCCCATCCCCTACTCTCTCTCTCTCACTCTCCCTCTCCCACTGCCTACTCTCTCTCACTCTCTCTCTCATCCCTTACTCTCTCTCATTCTCCCACCCCCCTACTTTCTCTCTCAATCTCTCTCTCACATCCCCTACGCTCTCATTCTCTCTCTTGGGCTGCTCTCTCTCTCTCCTCTCCCATCCTCTACTCTCTCTCTTACAAACACACTCCCATCCCCCCCCTCTCTCTCTCTCTCCCTCACCCACTCCCTCTCTATTAGATTGTGGTGACTAATTAGGAAAGTACTGTACATACTTCAAATTTTTTGGGCCATATTTTATCAAGATTTTGGGCTGACATGTAATTCTTAATTATAACCCTAAAGCAGTAAAAATACTTGTATAAAAGAGCTTAGGGTTAGGGATTGTTTTATAGTTGT
The DNA here is from genome assembly GCA_028749045.1 of Cupressus sempervirens. Lineage (NCBI taxonomy): Eukaryota > Viridiplantae > Streptophyta > Pinopsida > Cupressales > Cupressaceae > Cupressus > Cupressus sempervirens. Next base: position 682,567,092 of record CM053793.1, on the reverse strand, counting down.
GATGCGAAATTGATTCTTGCGAGAGTATTCAGCTGTAAGAGATTATGGATTGTAATCAGGTTGTAATTATTGAATTGTAATAATATCAGACTTGTTGTTTGGTGGATGTAGCCCAAGGATTGGGTGAACCACGTTAAATCTTTGTGTCTTGTGTTATTTTTTGTGTGATCTATTATTTTCTATTATTGGTTATATTTGCATGTAATTGTTATTTCTGTTCGTGGTTTGATCCTAACAAGTGGTATTAGAGTGAGGTTGTCTTTTTATTTATCCTCTACAGGAAAGTCTCATGGTTGACTGGGAGCAATGGAAGATGAGGGTAAGCTAAGGGTTGACAGGTTTAATGGGTAGAACTTCTAGTTATGGAAGATGCAAATGGAAGACTATATTTATTAGAAAGATTTATGGAAGCCGTTAGAAGGCAAAGCCAAGAATCAAGGATCTATGTCAAATGATGAAAGGGATATTTTGGACAAAAAGGCACTTGGAAGCATTTAATTATTCCTAGCACCATCGATGGCATTTAATATCACAAAAGAGAAGACAATAGAAGAGTTGATGAAAACTCTTGTGACACTATATGAAAAGCCCTCCACTTCAAACAAGGTATTTCTCATGAAGTGTTTATTTAATATGAAAATGGCAGAAGGTGGATCTATTGTAGATCATTTAAATGAGTTTAATACTATTACTATTCAGTTATCTTCTATGGGTATCAATTTTGAGGATGAAATTAGGGCTCTCTTGATTTTGTGTTATTTGCCTAAAATTTGGAATAGCTTGGTAATGGCTATGAGTAATTCTATTCCTAGATCTAGTAATCTAAAATATGATGATGTGATCAGTGTATTTTAAGTGAAGAAACTCATAGGAAATCTTCAGGTGGATCTACATCAGGAAGTTCTTTTAATGCACAAAGTAGGGGTAGAACGACTGAGAGAAAGTAATTCTAGGAATTGCAAAAAATGAAGAGGAAAGTCAAAGATGAGGAAGTCTCAATCGAGAGGATCGAATGACCAATGGTACTGTGGAAAACTAGGTCATAAAAAGAAAGATTGCTAGAATCAAAAGAAAAATGAAAGAGATGAATTAGATGGAGACAAGGAGGAAAATGTGGTAAGTAATAAATCCAAAGAGGATGCTTTTCTTTTGTCTTTAGAAAGTGTTGATGATTCATGGGTTTTAGATTTTGGTGTTTCATTTCATGCTACACCTCATAGAGGTTATTTCATTGATTATGTCCAAAGGGATTTTGGACTTATTTATTTGGGGGATAATGAACCTTGTCAGACTGTTGGAAAGGAAAAATTAAGATTAAGTTACAGAATGGGAATCATTGGCTACTACATGAAGTAAGACATGTTCCAAGGTTGAGAAGGAATATAATTTCAGCAGGGTAACTCGGTGATGAGGGTTGTGTAGTTACTTTTAATGATAAAAATTGGAAGGTTTCAAAAGGTTCCCATGTAGTAGAAAAAGGTGTGAAGTAGGCACCTTATATATTTGTACAAGTCATATTGTTCCTTTTACTTTAATTGTTTCAAAGAAAAATGAATGTTCAAGAGCAATTGTTGCAGTTGAGCAGGGAGAACAAATAGTTCTTGTAGATTTTGATACAGCATTGTGGCACAACAGACTTGGGCACATGAGTGAGAAAGGTATGAAAGTACTTCATTGAAAGAAAGTTTTTCCAGGTCTAAAATGTGTTAATATGGATTTTTGTGAAAGTTATGTGTACGAAAAATAAAAGAGAGTGAGTTTTGTAAAGACTGAGAAGGATAAAAAAAAGGAGAAATTAGAGCTTGTGCATATAGATGTATGGGGACTGGCTCAAGTATCTTCCCTTGGTGGCTCTCATTATTATGTTACATTTATTGATGACGTAACTAAAAAAGTATGGGTTTATTTCCTGAGATACAAATTTGATGTATTTCAAACTTTTAAGAAATGGAAATGCTTGGTTGAAAATGAGACTGGTAAGAAATTAAAATATCTCAGATCTAATAATTATGGTGAATATTATAATCATTAATTTGAAGATTATTACTACACTAATGGTACTCATAGACAAAAAACTATTCCAAGGACTCCATAGGAAAATGGAGTGGTTAAATGCATGAACAGGACTATAATGGAGTGTGCAAGGAGCATAAGGTTGCATATTGGGTTACCCTTACACATGTGGGTGGATGTTGTCAATGCTATTGTATATTTGATTAATAGAGGTCCCTCTAACCCTTTGGGTTGTGATATTCTAGAGGAAGCATGGACTAGCAAGAAAGTGAGTTATTCTTTTCTCAAGACCTTAGGTTGTGAAGCTTTTACTCATATAGATTCTGAAAATAAAACCAAGCTGGAAGCTAAGTCAAAAAAAAGTGTATTTGTTGGATATGGCATTAATGAATTTGGTTATAGGCTTTGGGATTTTGAAAATCATAAAATATTAAGAAGCGGGGATGTCATATTGAATGAGAAAGTGTTGTGTAAAGATCTATTGCAGAAACATGAGAAGAAAGAAGATGATTATGTAGTGTTGGATGATACTCCAAAAGCTAATGTTTTGGCCATTCCTCATGATGTGTAAAAACTGCAACAACAAATACCACACACATTGGTGAATGTTAGATGGTCAACAAGGCAAATTAGACCTCCAAAAATATCTTCTCCCTCTTTTTATTCTATTATATTAATAGATGCCAATGAACCTAAATGTTATGATGAAGCTATGCAGGTGGACACTAAGATTCATTGAGAGTTTGCAATGAAAGATGAAATGGACTCTTTCCTGAAGAATAAGACATGGGATCTATGCAAGTTGCCTATAGGTAAAATAGTTTTATAGAATAAGTGGATTTACAAGTTGAAAGAAGAGAAAGGTGGTACGAAAAGATTTAAAGCCAGGTTAGTTGTGAAAGGATTTGTACAGAAAAAGGCATTGATTTTGATGAGATATTTTCTCCTATTGTTAAGATGACTTCTATCTATATTATTTTATGTCTTGTGGCTACTGAAGATTTGCATTTAGAGTAGCTTGATGTTAAAAAAACCTTCCTTCATGGTGATTTGGATGAAGAGATATATATACAACTTAGCCATAGGGATTTATAGTCAAAGGTAAGGAGAACTTAGTGTGCAAATTGAAGAAAAGTTTATATGGCTTGAAGCAAGAACCTCGACAATGGTATCTAAAATTTGATAATTTTATGCATGAACGTGGATAAAATAGGTTTTATTTAGATCATTGTGATTATTTTAAGAGGTTAGATGATGACAACTACATTATTTTATTTTTATATGTTGATGATATGCTTGTAACTAGGTCTAACATGGATCATATTAAGGGGCTAAAATGCCAGTTAGCACATGCATTTTCTATGAAGGATTTGAGGGAAAAAAAAACAAATCCTTGGTATGAAGATTTGTAGAGATAGGAAAAATAGAAAATTGACACTATCTCAGGTTGATTATGTTGAGAAGGTGTTGCAATGTTTCTCTATGAAGAATGCTATAGCTATCAGCACACCTTTACCTGGTCATTTGAAGTTGACTAAGGAGATATGTCCTAAGACACAAGAAGAGGAGGATAAGATGTCCAAGGTACCCTATGCTTCATTTGTAGGAAGCTTGATGTATGTTATGGTATGTACTAGGCTAGATATTGCACATGCAGTGGGAGTCGTTAGTAGGTATATGAGTCATCTAGGAATTGAGTGTTGGAATGCCATCAAATAGATTCTCAAATATTTGAGAGGAACATCCAATAAGTGTTTACACTTTGGGGGCTCTACTATTGATTTACAGGGCTATGTTGACTTAGATTTGGTAGGGGATATTGATACTAGGTAGAGTACTACAGGTTATGTCTTTACTATTGGTGGGGCAGCTATGAGCTGGGTTTTTAGGTTACAAAATATTAATGCTCTATCCACTACAGAGGTAGAGTATGTTGCTGCTATAGAGGTAGCCAAGGAGATGATATTGCTTCAATTCTTCTTGGAAGAATTGGGACATCCTCAAAAGGATAATTATTTGTTCATAGATAGTTAGAGTGACATTCATCTTGCAAATAATTCAGCTCTACATTCAAAGACCAAACACATATAGTTGCAGTACTATTTCATTTGGTTAGTTTTGGAGGCTGGACAGTTAAAGCTAGAGAAGATACATACAAATTACAATCCAACAGATATGTTGACAAAGGTAGTAACAAGGGAGAAGCCAAACTCCTCTTTAGCTTTGGTTGGTCTTCTAGACTGAACATGAATAAAATAACAGCAAAGTCTAGGGTGGTTTGATCTAGTGGGAGCCTCATGGAGTAGCAACATAGCTACAAGATCAGTCTCCGAGTGGGAGATTGTTGTTTAGTGTGGAGCCTAATCAGTCGCCAAGTGGGAGACTGTTAGATTGTGGTGACTAATTAGGTAAGTATTATACATACTTCAAATTTTTTGGGCCCTATTTTGTCGAGATTTTGGGCCAAAATATCATTATTAATTATAATTCTAAAGCGGTAAAAATACTTGTGTAAAATAGCTTAGGGTTAGGGATTGTTTTATAGTTGTGATGCAAAATTAGTTCTTGTGGCAGTATTGAGTTGTAAGGGATTATGGATTGTAATTAGGTTGTAATTACTAGATTGTAATAATATAAAACTTCTTTTTTGGTGGATGTAGACCAAGGATTGAGTGAACCACATTAAATTTTGGTGTCTTATGTTCTTTTTTGTGTGATCTATTATTTTCTATTATTGGTTATATTTTCATAGAATTGTTATTTTTGTCTATGGTTTAATCCTAACACTCTCACACCACCTACTCTCTCTCACTCTCACTCTCTCCGATCCCCTACTGTCTCTCTCTTAGATACACTCCTATCCCCCTCAATCTCTCTCCCTCTCCCACTCCCTCCCCCATCGCTTACTCTCTCTCACTCTCTCTCTCCCATCCCCTACTCTCTCTCTCTCACTCTCTCTCCCATCCCCCACTCTCTCTCTTACACACACTCCCATCCCCTATCTCTCTCTCCCTCTCCCTCCCCCACTCCTTCCCCCACCACCTACTCTCTCTCACACTCTATTCCATACTCTCTCTCTCACTACTCTCTCTCTCCTCTCCCATCCCCTACTCTCTTTCACTCTCTCTCTTGCTCTCCCTCTTCCACTCCCTCTCCCAGTGCCTACTCTCTCTCACATTGTTTGGACCTCTCCCATCCCCTAATCTCTCTCTCTCAAGATACTTTCTCTTTCTCTCTCTCTCCTCTCACATCCCATACTCTCTCTCTCTCACTCTCTCTCCTCTCCCATCTCCTACTCTCTCTTTCTCTCTCTCCTCTCCCATCCCCTACTCTCTCTCTCTCTTAGGCTACTCTATCTATCTCCCTCTCCCACTCTGTCTCCCACTACCTAATCTCTCTCACTCTCTCCCATCCTTTACTCTCTCTTTCACTCTACCTCTCCCACCACCTACTCTCTCTCACTCACTCTCCCTCTCCCAGTCCCTCTCCCACTGCCTACTCTCTCTCTCCCATCTCGTACTCTCTCTCTCATTCCCACTCTCTCCCTCTCTACTCTCTCTCCCATCCCCTACTCTCACTCTCTCTCTCCTATCCCATACTCTCTCTACCATCCCCTACCATCTCTCTCACTCTCTCTCTCACATCCCCTACTCTCTCTCTTACACACACTCCCATCCCCCTCTCTCCCTCTCCCACTCCCTCTCCCACCACCTACTCTCTCTCACTCTCTCTCTTCCATCCCCTACTCTCTCTCTCTCACTCCCTCTCTCTCACCCATCCCCTACTCTCTCTTTTACATACACTCCCATCCCCCCATCTCTCTCTCTCTCTCTCCCTCTCTCCCTCTCCCACTCCCTCTCCCACCATCTACTCTCTCTCACACTATATCCGCTACTCTCTCTCTCTCTGTAGGGCTACTCTCTCCTCTCCCTTCCCCTACTCTCGCTCTCACTCTCCCTCTCCCACTCCCTCTCCCACCACCTATCTCTTTCACATTGTCTAGACCTCTCCCATCCCCTAATCTCTCTCTCTCCTCTCCCATCGCCTACTCTCCCTCTCTCTCCTCTCCCATGCCCTACTCTCTCTTGCTCCCTCTCCTCTCCCATCCACTACTCTCTCTCAAGCTTCTCTCTCTATCTATCTCCCTCTCCCGCTCCCTCTCCCATTGCCTACTCTCTATGTCTCATTCTCTCTCATATCCCCTACTCTCTCTCTTACTCTCCCTCTCCCACCACCTACTCTCTCTTTACTCTCTCTCTCCCATCCCCTACTCTCTATCTTGCTCTCCCTCTATCACTGCCTAGTCTCTCTCACTCACTCTCCCTCTCCCACTCCCTCTCCCACTACCTACTCTCCCTCTCACACTCTCTCCCATCCCCTACTCTCTCACTCTCTCTCACTCTCTCTCACTCTCTCTCTCCCATCCCTTACTCTCACTCTCTCTCTCCCATCCTGTACTCTCTCTTTGCCACCCCCTACTCTCTCTCTCTCACTTTTTCCCATCCCCTACTCTCTCTCTTACACATACTCCCATCCCCCCTCTTTCTCTCTCTCCCTCTCCCACTCCCTCTCCTGCCACCTACTCTCTCTCTCTCTATTCAATTCCCTACTCTCTCTTGGGCTACTCTCTCTCTCCCCTCTCCCATCCCCTACTCTCTCTTTTACACACACTCTCTCATTCCCCCCTCTCTCTCCTCTCCCATCCCCTACTTTCTCTCTCTCTCACACACACTCCCATCCCCTCTCCCTCTAGTTTTCCCTCTCCCATCCCCTACTTTCTCTCTCACACACACACTCCCATCTCCTCTCCCTCTAGTTTTCCCTCTCCCACTCCCTCTCCTAATGCCTACTCTCTCTCTCCAATCTCCTACTCTCACTCTCCCTCTCATCTTGTATCTCTCTCTGCCACCCCCTACTCTCTCTCTCACTCTCTCCCATCCCTACTCTCTCTCTTACACACTCCCATCCCCCTCTCTCTCTCCCTCTCCCACTCCCTCTCCCATTGCCTACTCTCTCTCACACACACTCTCTCTCCCATCACCTACTCTCTATCTTGGGCTACTCTCCCCCCTCTCCCATCCCTTAATCTCTCTCTTTCACACACACTCCCATCCCCCCTCTCTCTCTCTCTCCTCTCCCATCCCCTACTCTTCCTCTCACATACACACTCCCATCCCCCCTCTCTCTCTCTCTCCCACTCCCTCTCCCACCACCTACTCTCTCTCTCCCATCCCCTACTCTCACTCTCTCTCTCTCCCATCCCCTACTCTTTCTCTGCCACCCCCTGCTCTCTCTCTCACACACTTCCTCTCTCTCCCATCCCCTACTTTCTCTCTACCACCCCCTACTCTCTCTCACTTTCTCTCTCTCCCATCCCCTACTCTCTCCCTTCTCCCATCCCATACTTTCTCTCTCTTACACACACACACTCTAATCCCCCTTCTCCTCTCTCTCGCTCTTGCTCTCCCACTCCCACTCCCACCACCTACTCTCTCTCACTCTCTCTCCCCCATATCCTACTCTCTCTCATTATCCCACCCCCTACTCTCTCTCTCCCACCCCCTACTCTCTCTCACTCTCTCTCCCATCCCCTCTCTCTCTCACTCTCCCTCTCCCACTGACTATTCTCTCTCACATCCCCTACTTTCTCTCTCTCACTCTCTCTCCCATCCCCTACTCTCTCTCTATCTCTCTCCCTCTCCCACTCTCTCCCATCCCCTACTCTCTCTCTCCCACCCCCTACCCTCTCTCTCACTCTCTCTCCCTCTACTCTCTCTCTTTCATCCCTTAATCTCTCTCTCTCATCCCCTACTCTCTCTCTCTACCACTCCCTACTCTCTCTCTCACACTCTCTCTCTCCCACCCCCTACTTTGTCTCTGCCACCCACTACTCTCTCTCACACTCACTCTCTCCCATCCCCTACTCTCACACACACACACACTCCCATCTCTCTCTATCTCCCTACTCCCTCTCTCTTTCTCTCCCATCCCCTATTCTCTCTCCCATCCCCTATTCTCTATCTCTTTATTTCTCCCCCATCCCCTACTCTCTCTTTCTCTCTCTCAGTCCCTCTCCCCTATTCCACCTTCTCTGATCCCCTACTCTCTCTCTCTTTATTTCTCTCTACCTCCCTCTCTCCCTATCCCACCTCCTACTCTCTTTCCATCTTCTAATCTCTCTCATTCTCTACCCTCTCTACCTCTCGCCTTCCCTCTCTATTGAAATTTAGGTCTTAATAGTGTGTGAGCACTAAAGCACATCCGCACTAAAGTGTGTATGCACTATTAAAACCAAAATTTTTAAAAGCTTTAAATAGTGTGTGCATGCTATAGTGCGTATGCACTATTTAAAGCTTTGCATTCTACCAAGCCTAAGGCTTGGTTTTTCCTTGGGGATCCAACCCAAAGGTTAGGAGTCTCTAAACTGGTCTGAGATGTGTTTTGCTGTAAACATACAAAAAATTATTATTTTTTCTTGTGTGCTCTCCTTCAAGTTTCCTCGTGGTTGAGCATTGATAAAATAAAGTTACATGACATTGTAGGTCTCTGTGTTATCTATATAAACATATAATTTATTATTTATTTGAACTATTTCAAGCCTTTAAGCTATAATTTCTTTTGAATGTATGTCCATTTTTTTGTCAAAAACCAACATGTACTAATTGGGTTGTAGATTTTAGCTCTTTCATCGAATTTTGCAACAACTTAGTTTTTTAGAAACTAGACTCCATTCTATACACTTTGAAAAAAAAAAAGTTTTGATTTTAGATTAGTTTTCAATCATTTCTAGGGGGAGCACATAGATATTTCACATTTTTGGGATGTGTCCAATTAAAAAATTCATTAAAAAAAATGCACAATATAAAATTACCCAAAACATCTAGGATAAACTATACAATGTTAGGTAACTTTTCACTAGAGCGATTAAAGAATTTCAAAAAAAAAGATAAAATTTTAGGGAGGGCGGGGGCACACTTTATACTATGTTATATTTTTTCTGAATAAATGGTACCACTTTTTGTGGCCCCTTTTTTTGAGGAGATAAAACTAAACCATTTTCAAAAAAAAATTAGTAGTCTAGAAAATAGATTCAAAGGACTACTACTTTTTTTTTGTCATATCTTAAAATTTTGATCGTAAATATCTTCAAATTCTTGTTGAAGTTCAGAAATTGCTAATTTCATAAAAAAAGGTGCCCACATATACCCCCCCTTTTGGCACCACAACTTGGTGCACTTACCCTACTACAATATAAGAGGTGGAAGATCCTTCTTGGAGAATCATGAATCTCACATCATGGAATGTTCAAAGCTTAAATACCCCTAACAAGAAGAACTTAGTAAAGCACAATTTAGCAACCTTTGAATCGAATATTATACTGATCCAAGAAACCAAATTAAATAGAGAAGAGGGAGAACAGTTGGAGTATGGAAATCAAAATTGATAAAATCAAATGGAGCATCAAAGGGAATTGTGATTCTATGAAACCTAAGGAAGGTAAACTCCATACTAAAAGTATCTAAAAATAATTCGATGGGGCGTACAATTCTAACCCCCACAACAGATAAAAAATAGTATGGGTTGAGATCACAAACTTCATGGAAGCCAATTATAGAGAAAACTTCTTTCACTATGAAATTTAGATGAAAAGTCAAGAGGAATATTAACAATAACACAAGCAATGATAGATTGTAATAATTGGTTCGTAAATAATGGATTAATAGACTTATCAACATCTAAGGAATCTATACATGGAATAATAGAAGGGCATGATTTTGCAATATAGAAGAAAGATTGGATAGAATCATATATAGAGGAGATCCAGCAACATTTAATTTCTCTTTCAATACCACAACTCTTCAAAACTTGAGATCTAGCCACTTCCAACACTAGTACATTTGAGGTTAATTTTTGATGTTTAATTTTGACCAAGTCCTTTTTTGGCTTGTTAAATTCATTGTCTTTTTTATGAGCCCAATTTGGTTGAAATTTCAACCAAATCAGGCCCATAAACAAAAAAAACAAAATGATGTGCATGAGATTTATTTCACAATTTGGGCATTGTGGGGAAAAGCTAATTTGGAGGTCTATGAGTGTGAGATTCAACTGAGAAAATAAGTCTCTCATGTAGTCTCTCTCACTTTCTAGATAATTTAAACATTTATTTTCTTTGTATTAATCCCAATGAAGAAGATGTGAATGCATACTTTGTAGCTAGGTCTACGAGTGACATGAGTTTGAAGATGTTTGCCTTCACACATTTTCTGCACATTTCTTCAATATTCTTGTCTATTCGTGCAGGTAGAGTTTTATTCTTGTTCTTTCTATAACTTTAGAAATCTCATTAAATCGATTCAATTATTTTTCAAGTGCTTCACGTGATTGAAAACTTGCTCTACTCAAGACTTTATTTCTCTCCCCACATTGTTACAAGTTTATACCTGGGATACCATGTTTTATCTATGTTTTATCATCATATAAGGTCACAAGAAGTTTTCATTTAATATTGGCATATAAGGTCATAAGAAGTTATCATAAAAGTCACAAGTAGGTTTAAAGGTGTCATTTTTGGCTAGTTTGTAGGGGTATGAGATTCCTAAACCCTAGCAAAGAAGGTTTAATGAAAAAGTGTGGGTTTCTTGTGTAACCTAATTTCAAGTCATGGATAATAAAATTTAAGATGTGATAAATAAAGTAGATAATGAAGGAGAAAAGGCTAGTATCACAAAGGAGGCCTACAAATCCACACAAAAAAAGAATTAGTGAATTGATGACAAGTAACCTAGATTATGAAGACACTAATGAAAACCTTCATCATGGTATGACCCATCATAATGAATAGAGACAACACTTAATGAGATGTGAAGATGAAGCTAACTCCAAGTATAGAGAGACAAGGGTGAATATCAATGTGTAAGAATTTTTTAGAATACTCTCACAAGAAATTATTTCATAAGAATGCTAGGATGAAGGGTTGAATACACAAAGTTGAGATGACTTTTGTACTTGTGAAAGAGACAAAAAGAGAAAGATAGACTATTAATTTGTTAGCCATGTAATGTCAAAGAAATTAGAAGAAAAGGAGGAAATAACAAGCAAATCCTTTGAAGCTTTTCAAGAGAGACTATGATCATAAACTAGCAATCTTCATTGTCAAGTTTTTCTAAATAGTGAACAATGATAACTTCTTATACTTGAGCAACAAGTTGCTAGCCTTCAAGAAAAAAGAATACATGGACATGTGTCATACTAAAGAGATTAAAGCCTCTAACCATATGATAGTATCATAAGAAGAGTTGATAAGGAAATGTTGAAGTAATGATGTTCCAAAAAGGAACAATGACCTTAAGGGTGAACTATAGTATCAAGAGGCATCGGATGAGAGAGATCAAAGTTTCAAGAAAGGATAAAAACAATGTGATTTCAAACATTCATAAGGTTTCATGTAATTTAGTGGGCACCATACATGAACCTAAAAAACTAACCTAATAAGGGTCTCTTACTTGTAGCCATATTTTGGGTTTTTAGACCAAAACTCAAAAATAGTTTATAAAAAAAGCTTGAAACAATAGAGGATTAAGACACCTATTATTGAACCCTATTAAATTTTAAAAGAATAACTTACCAAATCATATTAAGGAATTCAAATACTAGGCCCTACTTGAGGGCTAATAGGCCTAATTGGCATAACAAATTTCAAACTCACAAATACTTCAAAGAACTTGAACAAATGAGCTTGGTAACACATTTACCTTATCAAATGACTTCAAACTTCCAACTTTTGGGCTCCTAGTCATTGTGGAGATAGCTGATCCTTCAAATCCTTGCTCCCATGAGGATTTCATTGTCATTTATAGTAATTATCTCCAAATCTTCATTATCACACCTACCAAACTCTTTCAATGGGTTCTCCAACCTTATATGAGTGCATATAAGGTCCCTAACACACATGAAAACTATAAACAAACATCTGTCACATTTTCCTTAATATTGGTTCACTGTATTCTTCATGCAATAGAAAATATCTTATAGGTTCTTGGCCAAATCCTTTATCAAGATCAGGGTTATTGATGTGAGATCTATGGGAAACTTCACAATCATTATTCTAGGATTCTTGGTAGATCTAATGGGAATTTTTTATCATTCTCCAACCCTATTCAGCATTCTTTACTGAACTTTTTAATTAGGTCTTTTATGACACCAAAATTGTCTATTTTTCCAACATGGTTTTGGGGTGTTGTTTTGCTTGAACTTGCTCTTGTCTTTACAAGGTCTTAGAGGAGGTTGAAATTTTTTTCTCCAACTTGGTTTTGATCAATGGTAATCAATCAAAAAAAGTCCAAACTATCTTTCTCCTTATACATTTTGAAGGCACTTTTGTTTCAATACTTTCTAGCCAGATTCATGCTAAACCTGACTAGGGCTTCCTCAAAAAATTCACAAACTTAGTTTCAACAACTCCAACCTTTTTCATCTTAAAAAATGGTGAGCCTACTCTTTTCCACATGGTGTCATGAATTTTAAACCATGGAAACAAGAGTTATGTTGTATTTTGACAAAATTGTCCAATTACACAGTAAAACTGACAGCACTTTACAAATTGGAATAAATTTGTACACAACTTGATGAAAAAAAAATACAAAAATTAAGCTAACTACTATATCTAAATAATTTTTACATTAAAATCTCTCCATCAATCAAGAAAAAAATGAACAACAGCAAGAGTGCAACAAATTCATTGGTAAAACTTGGTTTTAAAATTTAGTTTTGCAAAAAACTTGTTCCCACCCCATAGAATTGCCTTTGAAAAGGCTTAAATAGGATCTTTAATATCATTACCACATTAGTAAATGTAAAAATAGCTCACATTGAAAATATCATACTTATTTCTCCAAGGTTGCACAAAGTTGCAGCATGGGAACTTTGTCAATTTTTGTAATTTTGTAATTTTTGCAAATTTTACAATTTCATTACAACTTTGGGTTTCCTTTCCACCAATGGAGGAAGTAATGAAGTCTTATGATATTTTAGGCCTCATTACACCTCACTCCACCTTATTTCATGCATTGTGACCATGTTTTGGTTGTTTGACCTTTGTTGACCGCCTAGGAAGCTATTTGATGTTTTAACCATGAAATTGAATGAATTGAATGCAAAATGAAATTTAAAGTAAGAATTTAGGTAAAACCACACAATTATTTTATTAATAACCTTTATCCCATAATCAAGGCCCAAATTTGAGTCTTTCGAGCCAAAATTGGGGTACTCCTACATGAGTTATGGTGTGAATCTATGAGAGAACAATCTCAAACAACAAGGAATACCTTTAAACCTTCCCTAACTCAACACAACAAGATCATATAGCTATTAGGGTGCTTCATTCTGAAAATATACACAGTTTGATGTCTAACCAGTGAGCAATGAGATCTTGACAATAAACCAATGATGCTAGGTACACCTTTAACATTACATTAGTTGTAGAATTTATTCAACTATATAGAAAGCTTAAGAACCATCACATCCATGAGGTAAGGGATAAAGTACCAAAATTCCAGTCAAATACAAATACCCAATTTGATTTCACCATAACCAAAAATTGATTAAATTATTCAAAAACCACACCATACCCTTTTACCCCTCTTCATTGCAATTGATTGCATATTATATTCTATATAAAATGATGTTTCAACTTCCTAAAGACTCATATCCATGTGTACAAGCTTGATGACCCTTTACATTCCAAAATTGTCATTTTGCAAGAAAATGTTGTCAACATCATTTTTGAAAACACAACAACATTTTACAACTTTTTTCATTTTTGACATTTTATGCTACCACATGCCAACTTGAAACCTCAAATAGGTCCAAGGGCTTAGAATGATCATTTTAACATTCCATATTAATCCATCTAAGGCCTTGCATGGTATTTTACACCTTTAGGGTCTTTGACTCACTTTAACCAACATTGACTAAAACAAAAAAATAATAGATAGAAGTGCTATCGTCATGCCTTGATGAAATTATTTTAGTGTCTAGGTGGTGTTGATATGGACAAGACCAAGTTTAGTTGAAGGTGGATACACTATTTTAGGTGCGGCTACTACTAACTAGTAATCATGCATGAATAGGCCAGTAGAGTGAACTAGGTGTGAGTTGAGATGGTAAGTGTTACAAGTAAAGGACAATGTTAGCAAATTGTTTGATGCAAGTAGGGAGGGTATTAAACATATTCTTTTCCAAAACTCTTCAATATGGCTTCTTCCAAGCCTCACTAAGCATATCAAAATCAGTTCCTCAAGACTTCCACAAGATTAGAGACTAGGTGGTTTGCATTTTCCTCATGCCATACTCACCTCTTCCTAATATGTCTACCTATATCTTCTCAAACACAAAGAAAATACACTTCTTGCCACACAATACCCCCACTACCTTACACCCTCCAAGATCTTTCACAAAATCCTCACCCCAAATGCTTCCAAGGAGCTTAACTGATCACAAATAATGTGATTTCAACCATTCATAAAGTTTCATGCACATTAGTGGGCTCCATTTACCAACATATCAAACTCGCCTAATAAGGGGATCTTCCTTGTAGCCCTATTTTGGGGTTTTTTTTAGGAAAGAAATAATAATCTTTCAAAAGAACCACTAAAACTAAAGGAGGATTTAGATAAAAACTACTAAACTCTAGTAAACTTCAAAATCTTAGGTTTCTAACTATTCATTAAGGCCTTCAAATTATAAGCCCTAGTTGAGGCTAATAGGCCTAAAAGACACGCTCAAACTTCAAACTCACCAAACCCTCAAAGAAATTGCACTTGAATGAACTTGAAAACACATTTACCTTATCAAAATCTTTCAAACTTGCAACTTTTGGGCTCCTAGTCACTGTGGTGAAAGCTGATCCTTCAAAACCTTGTCTCAATGAGGGTTTTATTGTTATTTTAAGAAACTAACTCAAACCTCTAATATCTTGTCTGACCAACTCTTCCAATGGATTTTTAAGCATCCCATGAATGAATGAAAACCTTCAAACTCACATAAATACTCTAGACAAAACTTTTTCATGTTTACTTGAGTGGTTGTCCACTACATTCTTCATGCAACAATAGTTACTTATTCATTCATGGACAACTCCTTTATAGGGATCAGGGTTATTGTGTAGACCCATGAGAGGGAAATCTCAAACAAAAAAGGAAGCCTTTAAACATTCCCTAACTCCATATAATGAGATCACACAGCCACTATGGTACTTCATCCTAAATGTATATATAGTTTACTATCCAACCAATGGGTAAAGAGATCTAGACAATATGAGGCTAGGCATACATTTAACATTAGCATTGATTCTAGATTTCATTCAAATAGGTAGAAAGTGTAAGAACTATAAAATCCATGAAGTAAGGGGGAATGTACCAAAATTGCATAAAAATACAAGGATACTAGTATATTTCACAAAAAAAAACTAATTATATTATCTGCAAACACACACCAACCCTTCACTTCTACTCTCTATATCTCATTCTCCCCTTTCTACATGAGATTGCATTTCTTATGTAATAGAATGACCTTTCAAATCCCCAAAGAGTTCATCCAATATGGTTGACCTTCCATCTTCCAAAAACTTTCATGTTGCAACATGTTGTCAACAACATTTTTGACAACATAGCAACATTTTACAACTTTGTTTTGCATTTTGGCAGTTTAACACTACATTTTAATCCATCTATGGCCTTGCATGGTATTTTCCACTTTTGGGGTCTTTGACTCTCTTTAACCAACATTGACTAAAGAATAACCTTTGTCTACATGACCTTAATTGAACACATACTTACATGAAATTGAAATAACTATTTCACTAATCCTATCATGACTTAAAACATGCTAAAATGGCTCAAAATTAAATGGAGATTGTTAGGGTGCTCTTGCACCACTATTCCAAGATGTCATTTCTATAGAAAGCCCTAAGTTAATGTGTGGGTGTAAATGAGTCTAGGGGATTCCATGTGCTTAGAAGATAAAAATTATCCACTCGATGGAAACAGTGGCATCGTAATTTCAATAATGATGATCGTTCTAGTAGAAATATATAGATTAGTCATTCTAAGGGATACATGGAGTCACATGGTTGATCAATGAGGCCCGAAAGAGGAGAGCTCAAGGGACTACATAAAAATTAGAATACATCACTATAAGGAGTTTTTTGAAACTATATGTACCATTGTGTAAGCTTTGGAAATTGTCAAAAAGACATTTTCATAAATGAAGGGGAAATGAAGATGATTTGGGAAGGAATGTGCACATTGATTGGCCTAATTTTGTAAGCATGATTTGTGTGTGTATATGTAAGTCTTGTATAATGTTGTAATATTTCATTATTTTTTATTATATACAAGATACTACTAATGCTTGTATATTTACATTTTGTATATTTATAGCCTGAATATTTTCCTATGAAGAAAGACCATGCCTACCAATATAAACCCAGAACAAAATAACGAGACAATTGCTAGATTGTGGTCTCAATTCCAAAGAGTTGATAAATGTAATTATCCTTGCAAAAAATGTAAGGGCTTAAAGAATCAAAGAATTCTAATCACAATATCCTAGAGTCATTATAGGCAGCATGGTCACGTTGAAGGGGGGCACAATTTTTGTTGATTGGTCAATGTGGATTTCCAACTAGAGGAACATGGAGGTGTGAATATCCAAGCTAATGATAACTCTCCCATGGAAGAAGATGATCTTGTGGATGAGAACACAATTCAAGATGATGGTATTGGTGTAGCTGATAATGTGCCAGCAGAGATGATTCAAGAATATGTTAATGGTGTAACTGATCAAGATGATCATGATGATGGTACTAGCACATCTAATAATGATGAGCAATATGGTCTTAATATACCTATACTTGAGAAGGAATATGATCTCCTATACCAAGGCTCACAAACAACTCTTCTCTCTACTATAGTGTTGTTGGTGAACTTGAAGGTTATGAACGATTTATTCAATGTAGTAATGTCATGTATGCTAAGGTATGCCATTTTTTTCATCTTTAATATTATCATACCATTACTATTAATTATATTAAAAAATCATAGTTTTTGTTATAGGTTAATAGGTGACTTTTTGCTACCACCATCAAACATTCTGCCTCATTCATATCAAGAATTATCTACTATTATGAATCAAATTGTAATGAAGTATCAAACAATATATGCATGTCCCAATGATCACATTCTATATCATAAACAACATGAATTTGAAATAGAATGCCCTCATTTCCATATTAATGGATATTGGTCATATCAAATAACAAAAAAGGTGCCTCACAAGTTTGTTCGATACATTCTCATTATTCCACATCTTGAATGATTATTTAGGTGCACTAGCTTGGCATAATTTATGGATTACTATGCATGCAATAGAAGTCAAGATGACATTATGAAAATTCATGTGGATGGTTTTGCATTTAATGACATAGAATATAGGTGGCCAGTATTTAAATAAGAACCTCATAATCTAAAGCTTTCATTAGTAGCAAATGGTATCAATCTATTTGGAGATATGAGATCTATTTACTCAATGTGGCCTATTTTTTTATTAACAATAACATTCCTCCATGGATGTCCATAAAGAAGGAGCACATAATGTCATCAAGGATTATACTAGGTATTTTTTCCCTACATTTGAATTAAAGCACAAATATGGGGGACAATGGAAATTTCAGGGTATGATGTCAGTGTTGTTTCAAACTTTTTGGTTCAATCTAGCTATTCAATCATTATGGTGCACAAAATAATGTAGGTCAGTTAAAGATTATTCTAGTTATAACTAAATTATTTATGTACTCATAAGATTTTCTAGTAAAAACCTTGAATTGTGATAACTTTAAATAATGCTTTTGTTGTTGAATTCTATCTCAGCTCCCAATATCATGTTTATCATCAATCTGCACTTTTGCAATGGGTTTAGTTGATTTACATTGTTTTAAAAAAAAATAGATTAGATGATTTGGCAGATTTCATAAATACATTGGTGAACATTTTATTGATTAGATTTTCACAAAATTTTGAGTATTCATAAACCCCCATGCCTTCAAATCTTATGACTATTTTAAATTTTCTAAAATGGAGAGCTCCACTAACTATTCTATACATTTAAAAGTACTCCACAAGGCCAACAAGCCCATACCACCATATGACAATTTATAACTTAAATTTGATCCTTGAGAAGTTTGGCTCCTCAATTAGCTTTTTTTTTAATAATTTTGAACTAATTACATTTTCTGATACTAAGCACAAGGCACACTTACAAAAATTTTGTTTCAATAACAAATAATGTTACTTACATTTTTGTTGTAAACATCTATTCTAAATTAGTTTTCTGGGTCCAAGAATAGCAGTTCTTGGTCAAAATGTTGCTCAAAACCCAACTATTGTAGCACCATGACTAACAACAACACTTAGTTTGAGTTCATTCAGCCAAGATGGGTTTCTTCTAAATATGCACGTAGGTCTCTTGTCTTGATTGATATACCAATGTCTTCATTTTCATAAACATTACAGTTGGTCTTTGTAGCTTACTAAAGTATATCATGCTTCCATTGATTTAGAACTCCTTTATTTGAATTCAATGTGTGTCAATAGCTTTAATAAACTTGAACAATGATATCATAATTTAATCTACTTAGAAAAATCATTTTCTGAATATTTGGGTTCTTCTTTTTTTGTTGTATAATTAGGATATAGCACCACAATATGCAAGAATTATTCATTCTATGATGGTTGATCCCTTTTTTATCCTCAAGTTTCAAGGAAATGGATTGATTTATTATTAATTGGATTCATTCATGACAACATTCTTATTCTTCTCATCTATACTAGGCATGTATCATAAATTCAATTGGGACATTTGCAGCCATTGTGAGCACAATTGGAACAATGTATTTTGTTTAGCATTTGGGTCTATTCCAGTGTTTCTTGACACTTATTTTCATTTTGTATTTTATTTCAGCCCTCTTCTAGACTATGTATGGCATGGAAAAAAATGTATTTGATTGATTTGAGAAGGATATAGATTTTCATTGACAAACAGATTTGTTAGTTTGCTTCCATCTACTCTAAATAGCAATACAGTAATAGGCTAGCAAGCAGACATGCCCATATCCATCCAAATGATCTTCTTTTTGGGTATCCTAAAATAATGGGTTTACATCAAAAAGCTTGAGTTTCATCATATGATTTTACTCCAAAGTGTTCTAATAAGTATGTATTCACATGTTTATAGGTCTTGAGAGTAATTATATATTTGATCTTAGGAATCCTATAAAGTATGGCTTAGAACTTTTTCCTGGGCCTTCTCATCTTTAAATCAAGGTCATTCTTGCCACAAGAGATATATTCTTATTCATCCCATTTAATCTATTTTCTATTGTCTATAATACCTTGCTCATTAGATCATTTTGAATGTGAAAATTTAATCTTCTCTATAAGATGGTGTTTTCCTTTGAACATTTGTAACAAGTGAGAAATCAATTTTGGCATATTTTTATATCTATCGACTAATGGAAGATGATTAAACTTTGTTATTTCAAACACACTTTTTGTCCAACAATGAGACAAAGATGAGAAACAATTTGTTAGTCCTCTAAATGCAGATGCAATACATGACAAATTGCACAACTTGTAGTCCTCTCAATATTTGGACTATAAATTCTCAAAGACACTTGAAAGTGATTCCAATGTCAGAGTACCTACCGCAACACTTTCCTAGATTCTATCCAATGCTCCCATAGTATCGTCTATGTTGTCTAGTTGTTGTTTCTACTGTGCAATCTCTTTCTAAAGTCGCTCCTTCTTCTTCTAGTATATTTCCATAGACTCTCTCTCATGCCTTAAATTCTGATCAAACTTCCAAATATTTACCTCTACTATATCTAAAATCAACGTCACATTATCTTCTAACTCTAACATAGATTTTTGATCCACAATAACTTTCATTTCAGTATTTTAGCATTCAAGTTTTCAAGCTTTCTCTTCATTTTATGTTTGGTTTATCAATGATTTCCTCTAGTTCGATTGTGGTGCATCTCAACTAGTTTCTCCAATAATGCAATCACCAATCTATCTTTGGATTGTGGAAGCAATTATTGTTTTATAGAATCTAGATAGATACTAATAGTTCCAAAGCCATAAACCTGAAGACCGTCATGTATGTGTCACAATTTAGGGAAAAATTTCATGTCATGTTCTTGTGCATATGTCTCAATCACTTCCTTCAAGCTTAACTAAGTTGAGCCAATGGAATTATTTAGGTGAATCCCACTACCCATGGAAGTGAAGGCTTTTTGTTGAGCATATGATGTTGCTACTTGTTGTTGCTGAAGAGCCTCAAATTGGAGTTTCTTTGTCACCCTAAGATAGCTTATATTCTCTCTAGCCCCAGGTTGTTCCACAGTCATACCCTCTATAGCTTGATTCATCATTTCAAAGGCTACACTTAGATGACTTCTTATCCTCTCATTAGCAAGAAGCTCGGGTAAAATAGTCCTTTTCACCCTAAAAATCACTATGTTACTTCATAACATCAAGATTTGAACAAAGCCAATGATAGAAAACCTACTGCCACTTTGGAAAAATGTTTCCTCCAACATAGAAACCATATGATAAATGGAAATAGTAGATGCCCAAGCCATAACCCAGTTAAATTG
The DNA here is from genome assembly GCA_028749045.1 of Cupressus sempervirens. Taxonomy (NCBI): domain Eukaryota; kingdom Viridiplantae; phylum Streptophyta; class Pinopsida; order Cupressales; family Cupressaceae; genus Cupressus; species Cupressus sempervirens. The sequence goes on along the minus strand of CM053793.1, from coordinate 682,546,367 downwards.
GTCTCTAGTTGATTAGTTGTGTTGATTAAAAATTCTTGTAGAAGTTGTTGAGGTGTTATTTTGCACGATGCTTAATGGCAGGAATCCTTTGAACTCCTCTCTTGAAAAGATGATCTGGGGTCAACTCCAAGGTTCCAGGCAATCTTGCAACCTACTAGAATCCACTCAATAGAAGATTAATGTGAGTGTTCAAGAGGAGGCCTTTGTTGGTTTAAACCAATTTCAGATAAGATGATCAATCTGCTTGTTGTTTCAAAATTAACCACAAAAAGAAATATATTTTTTGTATTTTCTATTTTTAAATGAATGCAATCTAACAATGCAACTATATGAATTCCTAATTTAACCAGCGGTTAGCAAAGAAAATAATGAATATAGGGTAACAATAAGTTTAACCAAATAACTTGAAAAGTAAATCCCTAATAGACATAAACTATAGAAACAACACATCTATGAGTTAAACCTTTAAAAAGATTGGTAGGTAACCAATGAAAATAGGAGCAGTGCTTCCTTAATTCTACTAATGCAATCATTGATGGAAATTCAGTAATCGTAAGATGTTTCACTTTTCATCACATTGCAAGGCCATAAAAAGTGTGCTCATGTGAGACAAAAAGCTATGTAGGAACAGTAAGATGGTCTCTTCTCAAACTAAGTACATCAAAAAAAATTGTAAAACTCTAGCAAACACCAAAATTAAAAGATCGCTCAATCAAAATATCACAATAAAACAACTGGCTCCATTACACTTCATGAGCATACATTCACAAAATATAACATATTCAGGCAAGAATCGCTATAATCCAAATGCGAGCACCAAAAGATTATATTATTGCATCAAAATAATGGCCTAGAATACATATTACGTTCATGAATTTATAAGAAATCTTCTCCTCAATTTGTGTTGAAAGTGAGAGATATCTTTATGCAAACACATGCTTCTAAACTAATTAAACAAATTTATTTATGTACAAACTAACTCTCTAACTGGCGCTTAGTAGGACTCCATCCATATTTATATCATTATATGGATGCATGAACCTTTACATGTCTTAAAACAAAAAAAAATGATAAAATAAGAAAAAGAAACCCATTAGATGATGTGGGAGTGCCTAGAAGTGCCAAAAATAGAAGCTCCATGTTGACTAGATGTTTGTAGGAGTTAAACTACAATCACAATGCATTTTTGATGCATGGAAAGCTCTAAATTTGGAGCTAGTAGTTAATTGTTGGTGCACCTCAAAAGAAGTGCACCTTTGAAATAGTGCACCTACGCACCTCAAAAGCTAGAGCACCTTGGAAGCATGTCCAAAAAATGTAAAATTTTACACCAAGTGTCAAAATTGAAATTCTAACTTCTGGGTTTTGTTCCCCTCTATACCAAAGCTATGTCTAGGTATTTGGTCTTGAATTTCTCTATAATCTCATTGACTTAGGCTGCATTTGACAAATCCAAAGCTTCATATTTGACCTTCACTTTCTACCTATAGTTGCCTATCTCAATGCAAGTCTCTACAAAATCTCCCAGTTTCACATCCAAATCTAGTAATCCCTCTTCGGTCCTAAATGTTTCTCTAATATCATCATCAATGGAAGCTTCTTTAAAAGTCTTCCAAATCCATTCAAAAAATTCTTCTACAGTCATTATCCCTTGAATCATCTTCAAAATTTCTAAGCACACATCACAATAATGTTTCTCTACCTCTAAAATTTTCTCTTGGGTTTGATCCTTGAGCTTATGAATATCTGCATGTAATGTCTCTATTTCTTTATTTCCATTTGCAATCTTCTCTATCCAATCTTCAATTTATCTTACTCATCTAATGTATATACATCCATTAACATTTGATACCTTTGACCCTTTATTAATTGTAATGCTTGCAGGTCTTTGCCCTAGGTATGTACTTCATCCATGAACCCAAAATCTTGGTTCAAGATAGAAATCATCTTATCCACATTATTCTACATATGGTGTAACATTTTAAGGTTTCCTTGCATAATCTACACACCTTTCTCTTCAAAAATTTCTTGTCACTGCTAACAAGCTTTCAAAAATAGATCTAGCTGCACATTCTCCTTGTCCCTTTTGTCAAGTCTCACATTTAAAGTGTCCTTGAGATTTTTAGGAACCAAAGGACCAACTACTTCATTTAGATATATCTTTAGGATCTCATTCTTCTTTTGAAGAGTTATCAATTTAGTCTCATCCTATTTTAAGTGCCTAAACACTTCTTTGATTCCAGTTGTCACCATTAATTTGGCAATGTCCATAGTGGGTTTTCCAAGCACAACCTCCCAGATTTTATAATCCTTTTGGGTCAATTCCTCAATATCTATATGCAAAGGAGGGATATCAACATGGAAAAATAAGTCCTAATTCTAATCACTCATGATAAAGGCTAGTGTTTATGCATCTTCTACAAGTGACTTAGGCTTCTTGAGAGCTTCAATTAATTCTCTCATTCCCTCTTCCTTAGTAGAGTAGTGTTGCCTTTTGTTTCTAATAATCACCTCTTTCCTCAACCATCTTGTCATATGTTCCATCAAAGATTTACCTTTTGAAGAAGGAGGTTTTTCTTCTATGCTCTTTACTTTATCACTCCTCTTCGAAGTCTTCTCCTTTTGTGAGAGATCCACATCAAGCATTTCTATATCTATTGATTCCACTGTCCTCACCTCTATATCATGGGAAGTTAGTTGAGACTCCTCATATATCTTCCCTTCCTCTAACACTTCATTAGAAGGTATTTTTTGTGGTTCTTCTTTTTGTTCTGCTTGGACCTAATCTTCATTACCCAGAGGGAGAGGAGTAGTTGAACCTTTATCCACACAAAATGACTCTAGATTTAGTGATGGTGGAGCTATTTCAAGTCCTTGTGGCTAAGGTGGAAATTGACTCCAATCCTCTTGTTGAGGTTGATTAGTTAGAGTATCCCTTATATTGTCTCCCACAAACTCAGTGCCAACCAGCATAAAATCAAAATCTGACATCAAAAAGACATTAGCCTCTTCATCCTCCTATTCATCAATCCATTGTTACAGCACATCCTCTAAAGTCATAAACTAAATAAGTTGTGTGGGAATGGATGGTGGTGGAATGGTGGAGCTTCCTCTCCATTCTAACTCTATGGCCCTAGCAAGATGAGTCCTCTAACTCAAAGGGAGGTTATCTTCTTCATCTTCATCATCCTCTTCTTCTTCTCCATCAAAGATCTACCTTTTGAAGAAGAAGGAGTTTATTCTTCTATGCTCTTTCCTTTATCACTCCTCTTCAGAGTCTTCTCCTTTAGTGAGGGATCCACATCAGGCATTTTTGTATCTGTTGATTCCACTGTCCTCACCTCTATATCATGGGAAGTCAGTCGAGGCTCCTCATATATCTTCTCTTCCTCTGACACTTGATTAGCAGGTATTTTTTGTGGTTCTTCTTTCAATTCTACTTGGACATGATCTTCATTACCTAGAGGGAGAGGAATAGTTGAACCTTTATCCACACAAAATGACTCTGGATTTGGTGATGGTGGAGCTATTTTAGGTCCTTGTGGCTGAGGTGGCAATTGACTCCAATCCTCTTGCTCAAGTTGATTAATCAAAGTATTCCTTATCTTATCTCCCACCAACTTAGTGCCAACCAACATAAAATCAAAATCTAACATCAAAAAGACATCAGCCCCTTCATCCTCCTATTCATCAATCCATTTTTGCAGTTCATCCTCTGAAGTCATAGATTGAATAGGCTATATGGAAATGGATGGTGGTGTAATGGTAGAGCTTCCTCTCCATTCTAACTTTGTGGCCCTAGCAAGATGATTCATCTTCTTCTTCTCCTTCTAGGATAACCTTTGATACTAATGGAAAAGGGATAACCTTTCTAATCACCTCTTGTCTCCTCTTGATTGGAGTTTTGATCTTCTTCTCTTAGGAGCTAAAGGGGAGGCTTGTACCTCTTGTTCAAGTGGAGATACTTCTTCTTCTTTTTTTTCAACTCCTCCTTGCCCTTGTTCTATCAGTGGCACTTGAGGGTTATCTTGGGTTTGCGTAACTTTTACATTCTCTAACCCTTGTAGATTCTCAACCCCTTGTTATGGCAATGCTTGAGTTGTTTCTTCTTCTAGCTCAGCTTGTTGAGGTGAAGTTCTTTTCCACTTTCCCTTACCCTTTTGAGCCCTATAATATCAAACTTCTATGTCAAGTAGGTGCACTATTTCTGGCCTCACTAGAAACTGAGCTGTGAAAGTAGGCACTGTTACCTTGGCTCCTCTACCTTTCACTGGGTGGGTTGTCACTTGGAAGACTACTGTTTGAAGAATTTGATCTAGTTTTAAAGGTCTTTTAATCCAATCCTTGGTCAATTGAATGACACACCTTGCCCTATGATTAATATCAGCATTTTCTTCTTTATCAATCTCTGCATTCATAATAGGTCGATCAAAGATCTTATCTCTATTATACAATGGATCAAGGAAATCCTCAGTATATTGTTACACTATATTTAAAGGAACCTTTATCTTCAAAGCACTTCCTGCCAAATAAAGAGTCATCCTACAATAATCCCTTATATAGATATCATAGTCATCCACTGCATTCATCCAGAGGTCCTCAATTGCATCTTCGTGTTGAAATTTTTTCCTTGCCAAGTACTAGTCTCTTCCAATGTTGTCAAAATAAGGACGAGGAAATTTATATTGATCCAAGGGATACCGATCCCACTTAGACTGAAAATTCAAAATATCCTATTTTTGGACCACACTAAATAGTCCTATAGTAATGGGGCACACCCAAGTTTTCTTATGTTGATTTATTACTCTCTCATATGCAGACAATAGCTATCGTGTAATCTCCAACAATATGAGCATATCACATGGATACCTTGGGAGCTTTTTAGGACTGACAGTCATACCTGCTACCCTAAAATAATTGAATATTTTAAATTGGATGTAGTAGAAATCAATTTTTATAATCTTTGTTGCTACCTCATCAAGCATCCTTTTCGCATAATCTCCTTCAATGAATTGGATGATTGCAAAAATGAAGGCATCATTCACTATTATGTATTCCTTGTTTTGCTCTAAAATCCTTTTCTTCTCCAACTGTGGGCACACTATATAAGGCCATGTGTTTGCATATTGCATGTTGCCCCTTTTAAAAAATCCTAGATAGTCTATTGCTCTTACAGCTAATAGGTACACCAAATAGGATTTTATATAGAACTTATGGTTGTTCTTGACTGCCACTAGTTTCTCATCCAAATTTTCATTGAGAATCGAAGCCCAATCAATTGGCATCTTCATTGTTCTAATGTTCTCAATGAAATGCACCATCCATATGTTCAGGTGTCCTGATGCCGGAAACCCCATGACTATGCTCAAAAGTATTATGGAATATCCAATATCATCTTTCATATAGCCCCTTGTCATGTCCACCTTGATGTCTTTGCATCCAAGAGGAGTCTTATCAATGAGATATGAGGATTGGATGATTTTTTATTCTCCCTCTCCATGTTCTTTGTACCACCTTTCCACCTAATGACATGTCAATTTAATATATTGATCTGCTCTCAAAAGATGGAATACCTTATCTATGTTTTTAGGTCTTAGATCTAACGTGATCTCTCCAATTATACTTTTTACAACCCTTTCTTCTAAGACATAGTTCTTTGCTAGTGCCATGATCAATTTTGACGACTGTACTAATATTAAGTGAGATGTTGCAGTGACTAACACTAATCAAATAAGAGCAAATATTATTAGGGACATCTCAGTAGGTTTTTTGCATAGAACTAGGAAAGTGTTCTAATCAATATGGTCAAGCTCAGTGTCTCAGATCTCTGAATACTCATCTTAGAAGTGTGACTTTCTCAGAACACCTCGAAACCTTAAAACTACTAGTTTTGGAACCATGTTTGTAGTGAGGAAGGATGAGGAGGAAGCCATTAAATCTGCACAAAATCAAGATCCATTAGTTCAAAAGTGAAGAAAAATCAATCTACATAAACCCTAATAATGACTAAAATACAACCCAGAAACCACAACTCTCAAAAACCATTAAAAAGCATTTCAAAAATTGCTTCTAATCCTGAAAAACAAAAAAGAGTGCACCGGGTGCACCTCGCTAGGTGTGCTTTTTCTTTAGCAAATCTTTACAAAATAAGGGTGTGCACCTAGTGCACCTCATGGGGTGCACAAGGTGTTCACCCTCACAATCACAAAGGGAAGTCAATGCAAAAATGTAAGGGTGTGCACTTAGTGCACCTCATGGGGTGCACTAAATGTGCATGCTTATCATGCAAAGGGAATGTTTAACCTTAGTATAAGGTGCAAAATTGCACACCTTGGATAGGTGCATAGTTGCGCACCTTATACTAGGTGAAGGTTTATCTTTAGGGTTTGATGAGCTTTATTTAGTTTAGTTAATGGTGTGCAAGTTTTGCATATTATTCCTTTAGTTTATTTTTTATGTGTTGTGTGTGTAGGTGGCAAAGAGGAGATCAGGCACAATGGCACACCTTAGGAGTTGTATAGGTGTAGGTGTCGAAAGAGTGAGGAGAAAATAAGGTAAGGAGAGGGAGGAGGTCCCAAGCTATATAGGCCTAGGATCTAGTGCACCTCTTGGAGATGTGTAGCTATGCATTTCCAAGGGGTGTGCTCTTACCTTTATGATTTAGTGCACTAGCACACCTAGTGAGGTGTGTTAGGTGTGCTAGTGCACATCTTTTAATGCAAAAAATGACTTTCTCCTTCAAAAAATAGTTTCCAAGAACCTAGGTTTATGTGTAGAGACCATGAATTAGGTAAAAACACTAGGCAAAACCCTAAAAGACTTAGACCTTGGACTAGGGATCCAGAAAGCTAAAAATGAAGTAGAGGGTCCCCACTTATAAGTGAAATGGGGCATGCATTGTGAAACCACATCAGAACTATCATCAAATTAGCTATAATAAATGAACAATCACATGTTCCCAGCTAGCAGGATCAAATACAATTTTCCAAGGTGATAAAATTGCATATGTAGATGCATCAATTTCATTCTAGGAATGAAGCACATTCCCCAACTTTTAACAAATGCTTGGATATAAAGGCTCCATATGTTGCACCAATAATAGAAACCAAGCATGTGACCATGCATGTATTAGCACAATCTACCTACCTGTGAGGATCCCAATTATCTACTACTATTATTGAGTTGGGCATCATTATATGATCTAGAATGTTATGAAGTATTGAAGTTGGTAATAACTTCTCCCATGTCTCTAGAAAATGTATCATAGGTTCAACGTCCCTTGGCTCCCAAGAATTCATAGCATCTATTCTCACCATAGGAAGAATAACTTCGGTGAAGAGTTGACTTTAATGAGTTGAAGAAGCAAGTTCTTCTTTTGTGTAAATGTCATAATCATGAGGTGTATTCACTTGTAGAAGCCTCTGCCACAATGAGATTACCTCTAAACCATGCAAAGGATGTTGAAGTGGTTCCCAACCTTCAAACACTCTTATAAGAAATGACAAAGCAAATGCAAATGCAATACATGACAAATTGCACAACTTGTAGTCCTCTCAATATTTGGACCGTAAATTCTCAAAGACACTTGCAAGTGATTCCAATGTTATAGTTCCTACCACAACACTATCCTAGATTCTATCTAGTGCACCTATAATATCCTCTATGTTTTCTAGTTGTTGTTTCTATTGTGCAATCTCTTTTTGAAGTTGCTCCTTCTCCTTTTGGTATATTTCCATAGACTCTCTCTCATTTCTTGAATTCTAATCAAACTTCTAAATATCTACCTCTACCATATCTAAAATCAAATTCACATTATGTTGTAACTATGGCTTTGTCACCCTAAAATAACTTACATTCTCTCTAGCCCTAGGTTGTTCCATAGTCATACATGGACTGACTTCTCATGGATTGAGTATTAAGAATGCAAACTAACACCTAAAGATAAATATCTAGACTAATCATTGACCAGGATGTCATTGGTGATTAGTCTAGATATTTATCTTTAGGTGTGATTTTTTTTAAACCTTCTATATTCATCAAACTTTCGACCAATCTTGGTCGAAACCTAACCAAGCTTGTTCAAACTATTGACCAAACATAGTTGAACTTTTGGCCAAAAGTAGTCAAACTTTCGACCAACTCACCAACAAGGGCACCATTGTGTGTTTGGCATCCTGGTCAGATGGGCCTAGATTTTTGACCAATGTTGATCAAAGTTTTGATGACCACATATGGAAAAATGTAAATGCCAATTTGTAAACCTTAACCAAGGTTATTCAAGCTATCGACTAGCCTTTCTAAAAATTTTGGCAAAATGACTAACTAGGATACTATCATTAGTTTGGCATCCTAGTCATATGAGGAATGTGCTTTTACCAACAATGATCAAACTTTTGATGACAAAAATGGAAAAATTTAGGTGTCAATTTTGACGAAGACTTGCACAGAAAGTTTGACTTGAATAAGGATTTGTCAAAATTGTGATGGGAAAAATACTAACAAGACCATTTGTGGATCATTCAACCAATTTGGGTAGAAAATTTGACCATTTTTTGTTGAAAACAGAGGCCAAGTCTACTAGTGGATAAGGATAGAAATAGAAGATCCAATCAAAACAACTACAAACCCTTTTAAATATGAAAAGATGTGGTTCCTAGATGAATATTTCCTAAAAAATATCAAACAATGGTGGCATGAAGAAAACTTTAAAGGATCTAAAATGTTTTGCTTCATTTCCAAACTAAAAGAACTAAAAAAAATCTTAAATGGAACAAGAATTACTTTAATAATATCTTCCAAGAAAAGATAGAAAATTTAGAAGAATTAAAATAAATAAATAAATTAGTAATACAAGAAGGTACAAAGAATGACACATATATAAAAGAGAAAGAGCTACTAGCCAAGCAGGAAAACATATTCACAAAAGAAGAAGTATTCTGGAAATAAAAATCTTCAGAGACATGGCTAGCAAAAGGGGAAAAAAATAAAAAAATTATTCAAAAACATCACCCTAAATAACATGAACATTAATATAATTTCCAAAATCAAGGATAGTGAAGGGAACAAAGTGGGGGAAAAAAAAATAGCAGAAGTAATCGTAAAATACTTTACTAAAATATTAAATAATTATGAAACATTTAATATAACAGTGTAAAACAAGATGTTAAGTAACATCCCAAAATTGCTTACAATGGAAGACAACAAAAATCTTAGCAAAAAAATATCCATAGAAGAAGTTAAAGAATCCCTTTTCCAAATCAACCTGGATGAATCACCTAGCCTAGATGGGTCTCAAGCCTTCTTTTTCCCAAAATGATGGGATATATTGGGACATGATTTATGAGAAGCCATTGAAGAAAAATGGAACTCAGGATTGTTGCTAGCTGAGATAAAACAACACCTTTCTCACACTAATCCCCAAAAATAAGGACCTTGAAGTCATGGGATTTTAGACCTATAGTCTTATGCAATATAGTTTATAAAATCTTATTTAAATCCTTGGCAAATAGATTAAAAGGACTATAACCTAGAAACTAATATTGGAAGAACAAATAGGATTCATCCCTAACATATCCATTTTCAGCAATTTAAAAATAATAATTCAAGAACTTATCCACTCATCTCAAACCAATAAAGACTCATGCATGATAATCAAGCTAGACATACAAAAAACATATTATAAATTTGATTGGAGATTCTTATGTAAAACCCTCGAATCCTTTGGATTTTCACACAAATGGATCAACGTAATATACAATTGTATTTCCACACCCAAAATCTTCCTCCTTATAAATGAAACACTAGAGGGCTTCTTCAGCATATCAAAATAAATGAGACAAGGGGACCCAGTATCCCTATTCTTATTCATACTCATGGTTGAAACATTTGAAAGAGCTATAAAAGATGCTCAATTTTTAGGAAGATTAATCAATATAAAAGTAATAGGAGTACCTAAATAACACATCAAAATCTTGTTGATGACATTATCCTACCAAGGGAAAGAAAAATTGAAGAGGCCCTAAATTTAAAACACATCATCAAAACATATATGCAAACTTCATGGAAAAAAGTTAACTCAAACAAATCAAAACAAAATCTTCCTCAACACTACTCCAAGTCTAGAAAATAATACATACCTTATGGGATAAAATAAAGGAACCTCCTAATATAGGATCATCCTAGCTTGCCTTGTAATCTTGCTCTTTTTTTCATTCTGGTAGTTTTAACCAAGTTCCTTCAGTGCTAACCAAGTTGTTCAATGTTGATTGAGTTCCTTCAATGCTAACTGAGTTGTTTAGTGTTGACTGAGTTCCTTTAGTGCTAACCAAGGTTTTTAGTGTTGACTGAGTTTCTTTAGTGCTAATTGAGATTTTTAGTGTTGAACAAGTTCCTTTAGGGTTAATCAAGTTTTCCAGTGTTGACCAAGTATTCCTTCATGTGCTGAGTGAACCTAATATTTGTTGATGCTCAAGTCCTTCTTTGACCAATTTTGTCTGTGATTGGTTCTTAGTTTGAGCCTACTTATGTATTTAATTTGGATCATGAATTTAACGATAAGATCTTTCCTTGGGATGAGTGTTGACCCTTTTGAGGTCATCCTTTCTATTATGTAATGATCTAGAGTCTTTTGTAAGCCATTTTGGCAAGTATAAGTAGAGGTATTTGGTTTAGTTTAGGAGAGGGACTTAGAGAGTCAGACTAGATGTTTCTGGAATTGTGAACTTGAACATGTATTATAGATCTTGAATTTGTATTTTTTATATGATTGCGATCTAGAAGGCCTTATAGTTGGGCATGTATGTTGATAACTTGATGAATCACTAAACGTGTTTTTTCTCTCTCCTTGTGTTGTTCTTTTTGTGTTTGGTTTCGTTGTGTCAACTCAGCAAGGTGGTTGGATAGTTAGGTGTGCCTTTGGCCCTAGCTATTCAATTTTCTACTTGCATCAAGTGGTAATAGAGCTTGAGGTTCATCCTTGTAGAGATTGGATCAAGTAGAATAGTTGAATTTGGTTGTAGAGTTCCACATCTATGGATTTGACCTATAACTTGCAGAGGGTTACGATCTTGTAGGAACCTATTTGCAAATATGGTTTAAGGTAGAGGAAATGCAGACATTTCTATTATGGACATTTTGAGACAAATTGCAGCTAGATTAGATACTATAGAAACAACCCAGAGGAGAGGAGGACATCTTGATGATGTATCAATGGCACCAAACCCTAATCCTGAACCTAAAAAATATCAAGATGAGGAAATATTGTTGAGAGTTTTGTCTAGGGCACATTTAAAGCCTAATGTAGAAGTTTTTCCTTATGATAGAAAATTGGACACCAATGTTGTGTTGGATTGGATCTCTAATATGGATAAGCTCTTTGAATTTGAAATCACTCCTGATAATAGGAAGGTAAAAATTGTAGTCACTAGGTTAAAAGGTCATGTCTCACTATGGTGGGATCATTTACAAAATGATAGAAAAAGGAGAGGAAAGGAGAAGATCAAGACTTGGCTGAAAATGGTGAATAAGGTGAAGAAGAAGTTCCTTCCTGCTACTTACCAAGTTATCTTGTTGAGAAAGATGTAAAATCTGAGACAAAAGGACATGACTATGAAAGAGTGCATTGAACAATTATATAGATTGGTTATTAGATATGGACATGTAGATGATGAGGTTGATAAAGTTGCAAGGTATCTAAATGGGTTGAGATCTAGATTTCAAGATGAAATAAGCTTTGTAAAATTGGAAATTGTGGAAGAAGCATACCAATATGCCATGAAAGCTAAGGAAATATTAACAAAGAAGCATGAACAAAGAAAAAGAGGTAGATATGGTAGATTCAAGAGAGGTAGAGGTAGATCTTATGGAGAAGGTTGTAGATCTAACAATCTTGTGCAAGATAAAAGAAAATCTAAATGGAAAAGTGATGACAAAGGCAAGATCGAACGAAAAGGTGGTAATTCTTACTTAGGAGGTACTAGGTTTTACTAAGGAAGAGGTAATTCTTATTCTAGAGGTAGTTTTCATGATAATTGTTTTAGATGTGGTAAAGAAGGGCATAGATCCTTTGAGTATATATCCTCTGGTGAGAATAAACAAGGTAACATAAATTCTATGATTCAAGGAGATCTTGATGGTTCACCGAGTGGACCTTAGGTTGGAGAAAATATGAAGGTGAAAAGAACTTTGTATAGTAAGGGAATTGATGAGGAACATTTACTAAGGAAAATTATTTTCAAGACCAGATTCAAGATGGCTAGAAAATGCTACAAAACGATCATTGACATTGGAAGTTAAACAAATTTGGCATTAGAGGATTCAGTTACAAAGTTATAGTTGTAGAGGCTAAAGCATCCTAAACCCATCATGTTTCATGGATCAAAGATGAGCATAAGATATTGCTAAGTGAGAAATGTGTTGTAAAGTTCAAGTTTAGAAATTACATTGATGAAGTTATGTGTGATGTTATGCATATGAATTATTGTCATATTCTATTAGGTAGACCTTGGAAATATGATATATATTCTATACATGATGGAAGATTGAATCAATATACTCTTTGGGTGAATGGAAGAAAGAAAGTATTGTTGCCTTTGATTGAAAGTACAGATGAGGTTAATGATACTATTATTTGATTTTGTGTGGTCAATGGAAAGAAATATGAAAAGAAAATGAAGAAGAATCAAATCTTTTTTTCCATAATTCCTAGAAGACACAGTTGTGTTAGTAATAATCGAGTGACAAAGGTTACTAATAACTGAGTGAAAGAAAATAGTGGCAATCGAATAATAGTAGAAGCTAGTAGTATTGACCATTTACCAGTAGAAATTGCAAGTTTTTTGAATGAGTATATAGAAATTGTTGCAAAGGATAAACTTGGTGGTTTACCACCTATAAGAAGTATAAGTCATTGTATCAACATGATCCCTCGAGATAGTTTTCCAAATAAAGACCATATAGATTGACACCTACAAAGACTAAGGAACTTAACAGACAAGTGCATGAATTGTTGCAGAAAGGTTTGATCAGAGAAATTTTGAGCCCGTGTGTTGTACCTATAAGAATAATGGAGAGTGGAGAATGTGTATTGATTCTAGAGCTATTAACAAGATCATAGTGAAATATACGTTTTCTATGCTAAGGATGGATGACATGATGGATTTTTTAAGTGGAGCAAAGTATTTTACCAAGATTGATCTAAAGAGTGGTTATCATCATATCAAAATCAAAGAAGGTGATGAATTGAAGACTACTTTCTAGACAAAAGATGATTTTTATGAATCATTGGTGATTCATTTTGGTTTGACTAATGCACCTAGTACTTTCATGAGGTTCATGAATGAAGTTCTCAAGAGATTTTTGGGTAAGTTTGTGATTGTTTATTTGGATGCTATTTTGATATTTAGTAAGACTAGGGAAGAACATCTTAAACATGTTAGACAAGTATTGGAGAGATTGAAAGAGGAGAAGATGATGATTAACTTGAAAAAGTGTTCTTTTATACAAGAGGAGATTGTGTATTTGGGATTTGTGATTTTAGCTGATGGTTTGAGAATGGATCCTAAGAAGCTTAAAGAAATTTTGGAATGCCTACACCTAAGAATGTGGGTGAGGTAAGATCATTTCATGGTTTGGCTAGTTGCTGTTGAGTTACTAGCATTGGCTTTACTTGATTTCAATAAGGTATTTCAAGTTGAATGTGATGCAAGTGGCAATGCAATAGGAGCTATGTTGAGCCAAGAAGGTAAAACTATTACTTTCTTTAGTGAGAAGTTTAATTATACTATAAAAAAAAAAAAATTGTATGATCAAGAGCTGTATGCTATTGTTCAAGCCTTGAAGAAGTGGAGACATTATTTCATTCCTAAGGAGTTTGTGTTGTATACTGATCATAAAGTTTTATAGTATTTGGGAAATCAACATAAGTTGAATCAGAGACATGTGAAGTGGGTTGAGTACTTGAAGAGTTTGACATTTTTCATCGAGCATAAAATTGGAGTTACTAACCAAGTTGTCAATGCATTGAGAAAAATATGTTCTTTGTTGACTAAGATTAAGGTTGAAATACTTGGTTTTGATGAAATGAAGGAATTATATGATACTGACCCTAATTTTTTTGAGGCATGGAGAGAGTGTAGAGAACCAAATCTATCAAATCACATGAGTAAGTATGAAGAGTATTTCAATCAAGAAGGTATGTTGTTAAAAGGAATTCAGTTATGTATACCAAGAAGTGTTGTGAGAGTAAGTTTGATTAAGAAAAAATATTGTGGTGGATTGGTGGGACATTTTGGAATTGATAAGACATTGAGTTTGTTGAAGGATAAGTATTATTGGCCACAAATATATAAGGATTTTTAGAAGTTTGTAAGGAGTTGTAGAATTTGTCAAGTTGCAAAAGGGGTAAGTCAAAATATTGGATTGTACACACCTATTTCTATTTTTGAGAAACCTTGGAATGACATCAGTATGGATTTTGTTCTTAGATTACCTAAGACAACAAGAGGGTATGATTCCATTTTTTTTTGTGGATAGATTTTCTAAAATGACACATTTCATACAACTATTTTTGTTCCTAAGAAACCTTTGAATGACAACAGTATGGATTTTGTTCTTGGATTACCTAAGACAGCAAGAGGGTATGATGCCATATTTGTTAATGTGGATAGATTTTTAAATGGCACATTTCACACCATGTAAGAAGACATCAAATGTTGTGCATGTTGCTGAGATTTTTTTCAAAGAGATTTTTAGATTGCATGGATTACCAATAAGTATTATTTATGATAGAGATAGTAATTTTTTTGGTTATTTTTGGAGGACTTTGTGGAAGAAGATGGGTATTGAGTTGAGATTTATTTCTACATTCCATCCACAGATAGATGGATAGGCAAAGGTTGTGAATAGAAGCTTCAATAATTTGTTGAGATGTTTAGTTGGAGATGAGATGAGTAATTAGGAGTAGGTATTGGCACAATTTGAGTTTGCATATAATAATTTTGTAAATATGAGTATAGGGAAAACACCTTTTGATATTGCTACTAGAATGTGGCCTAGAGGGATATCAGATTTGAGGGATGTTTCTAGTGAAGAAAAGAGAAGTGTTTAAGGGGAAGAATTTGTTGGTTTTATGAAGTCTTTGCATGAGGAAGTGAAGTTGAAGTTGCAACAAAGCAATCAAAAGTATAAGGAGAATGTTGATAAGTCTAAAAGACATCATATTTTTCAAGTTGGTGATGAGGTAATGGTTCATTTAAAGAAAGGTAGATTTCCTATTGGAACATAAGTAAGATGAAGATGAAGAAGTTTGGACATTGTAGAATTCTGAGGAAGTTTGACAATGGTAATGTTTATGAAGTTGAGTTACCTAATGACATGGATATATCTCCTAAATTCAATGTTGTTGATTTGTATAAGTATCATGAGTCAGATGATGAAGTTGTTGTATCAAATGATTATCTTAAGAAGCAGATTGAAGGTTTTGAACAAGTATTGGATCAGAGAATTCGTAAGAGTGCAAGAGGAAAAGATTAATATGAGTATTTGGTGAAGTGGAAGAATAGACCAAATGAAGATGCTACATGGATTTCTCAATCTGAGTTGGATTCAGCTTAGATTGTGACACTTGCATGATTCAGGAGAATCATTTCTTTCAACCCTAGTTATCTGATGCAAGAGCATCCTAATTTCCTTGTAATCATTCTCTTTTTTTCATTCTAGAAATTTTAACTGA
Source organism: Cupressus sempervirens (assembly GCA_028749045.1). NCBI lineage: Eukaryota > Viridiplantae > Streptophyta > Pinopsida > Cupressales > Cupressaceae > Cupressus > Cupressus sempervirens. The sequence continues at coordinate 682,530,637 of CM053793.1, read as the reverse complement.
GTTCCTTTAGTGCTAACTATGTTTTTTAGTGTTGCCCAAGTTCCTTCAATACTAACAAATCTATTCAGTCTTGACCCAATTCCTTCAGTGCTAACCAAGTTATTCAGTGTTGATTGAGTTCCTTCAAGGTTAGCTAAGTTTCCTAATGTTGACCAAGTGTTCCTTCATGTGCCAAGTGAACCTGATATTTGTTGATGCTCGAGTCCTTCTTTATCTAAGTTTGTTTGTGATTGGTTCTTAGTTTGAGCTGACTTGTGTATTTAATTTGGATCATGAATTTAATGATAGGATCTTGGCTTAGGATGAGTGCTAACCCTTTTGAGTTCAGCCTTTCTATTATGTAATGATCTAGATTATTTTATAAGATGTTTTGGCAAGTATAAGTAGAGGTATATAGTTTATTTTACAAGAGGGACTTAGAGAGTCATAGCATATGTTTCTAGAATTGTGAATTTGAAGATGGAATGTAGATCTTGAAGTTGTATTTTGTATCTATTCATAACCCAGAAGGCCTTATAGCTAGACATGTATGTTGATAACTTAATGAATCAATAAAAGTGTTTTGTTCTCTCTCTCTCTCCTTAGTGTTGTTCTCTATGTGTTTGCTTCCTTTGTGTTAACTTGGTAAGGTGTTGGATAGTTAGGTGTGAATTCGGCCCTAGTTGTTCAATTCCCTCCTTGCATCAACTTCCCATGAGAATATTTAGGTATTATGTTATAAAAAAGGTGTTAAATATAGTAAAAAATGAAACCTAGTAGCTGAAAAACTAGAAAGGAAAATGGAATTCTGGAAAGGAAATGATGCAGGAGCATCTTGCATGAAAAAATTATTGGAAGAAAAAAACAAAAAAACAAAAATTTGAAAAAAAAAAAAAAAAAAAAAAAAAATTGGAGAGAGAAAGTGACGAAAATTAGAGGAGAAATAATAAAAAATAATAAAAAGGGAAAAAGGAGAAAAAAAGAAGAAAAAAAAAAGGAATTTCTATTTTCAAGGTGCGTAGGTGGCGTAAATAGAAAAATAAGAAAAATAGTTGTCATTCCATTAATCGAGGTGTGTAGGTAGAAATTCTAGAAGGTTTTGGATAAATCATGTATTTAATATTTGTTGGGTGCTTAGTTGTATTTGGGTGGGAATTTAATATTTATTTAAAGGTAGTTGTATTTACCTTTTATCCCACATTGGTTGTGTTTGTAATGTCTTGGGTTAGAAGTGCCTATTTAAGCAAGGCATATGAACATTTCTAATGAAGCTCAAAGAGAAGCTCAAGGAGTAGCTTGAGGAGTGGAAGCTCAAGGAGAAGTTTGAGAAGTAGAAGCTAGAAGGCGTGAAGACTTCAAAGTGTGAAAACTCTAAAGGTGTAGCTCTTCAAGTAGAAGTTATTGGTGAAGCTCTTGGTGTGAAGACTCTTATTTAGGATTTCTCTTATGTTGAAGAAGTCATATCATCTTGTGGGTGTTGTAAGGATTTTTCAAGTATAATAAAATTATTTCTGAAGCATTTTTTTTCTTGGTCTCTATATTGTTTCTTTCTTGATTGTGAGTGGGTAAGGGTGGCCCTTTATCAAGTGGTATCAGAGCGGACCTCCATCAGGAAAATGGCCAAAAAAAGCAAGTAGAGAAATAATGATAAAGGAGTTCTCTCTGCAATACCAACATTTCAAATGTCATGTATTCCCCTTCCCAAAAATGTCAAAATAAAACTAAATAGTAAGCTAAAAAATAGTTTTTAGCAAGGCACTTCAGATACAAAGAAATGATCCTTGATAAAATGGGACATCTGGAAACCAAATAAAAATGAAGGTCTAGGCATTAAAAACTAGTGTTGGAAAATTGAGGCTTTGGGTGCCAAATTGATATGGAGAATGTTAGAATGTTTAGAATAACTAGGAGGGGGATTGAATTAGTTATCCAAGGTCTAGATGTACCAATTAAATAAACAAACGCTTAAAAAACTTTTGATCTCATCATTCCACAACTTGGTCTCTATACTCAACTTTTAGTAACATCAACTAATAGTTCACTATCCTAAATATAATAGACTTATAGAATGTAAACATTAACACTAAATCATCACAAATAACATCCACACAAGTTCGACACTAGGATTTCACATAGAAACCTTATTTGGAAAAAATCACTTGTAGCATGTCACCAACTTTTCACTCTTCTAAAGTGAACTTTGTTAGGAGCTAGCCCTATTAAAGGTTACAAAATACACTGTTAAATGTGACCTTGTTAAAGGATTTAATCACCCTTTTGGGAGTGGCCTTGTTAGAGGACTTTAGAACTCCATTAGAATGCCACCTTGATTAAGGGATTTACATATGACTATTAGGTCAGCCTTGATTAAAGGACTTCAAATACTGATACAATGGTTAGAAAGTAATGATGGGTTTTGATATATGAAGTATAACTCACTTTGAAAATACACATCTTAGTTGGCTCACAAGTTGATTCACTATCTAGCCTTTGTTGTCATCTCAGTCTTCGATTCTCTTAGCAACCCTTCAAGTAATCATGTGTCTCCTCTTCTCAACTCTTCTCATCCTTTTGCTTAAGTTTTCCAGTCAATAGCATCAGTAACTGCTCCAACCTTCAACATCTTTGAAAGTTATCCCTTGCACCTCCTTAAATAGGTAATTTTTATTTTTCCCACTTAAACACCAATGTAGATCCTAGGATTAGGTTAGGTTCATTCCTTCCATCATTTTTCCCTTCTTTCTATTCTAGAAAATTCTCCATGAATCCTTGCATATAAATGTGCAAACACAGTTTCCCTTGATTTAAATGTTCCAAGTCATTGATTCATATCTCCAACATGGTTCCATATTCCAAAAAATCAATGCTATAGGCTAGAAATTATGATTTCTCATAAAAAGTTAAAATGTTGTTCCTCAGCCAACACTATGTTTTGAGAGTCGATCATCACTAGGTTACTCGATCTCTACTAAATTTATTGTTCAGAACTTATACTATCACTTAGTCAATAATTTTCCTTGGTCAACACTACCTATATTTGAAACACACTGTGGCTTGATTGACACTAGAATCACTCACCATATATGTCAAATTCTTAATTTTTTTCTCTATTTCTGGTCAAGCCTATGCATTGGTCTATCTTTGCTCTCTTCTTCAAGGTTTTAGTGTAACTATCTTCTCCACTTGTCACATGATTTAAACAATCACTTTATCTTGTCAAAGTCCAACTAATCAAGTGTCCATTTGTAGTTTCTTATTCATAACTCAACCTTTCCTCTAGATGCTTTTATTATGATCAACCTCTCAAATCCTCTTCATTAATCAAATAGATATGACACTTAGATTAGATAGAAAATCGTCTCACCAAAAAAGTTTGACATCAATGATAACATAAAAATTGTTCTAATTATAGTTTCTAGCAATCTCCCTCTTTGGCATTTTTTGCAACACCTCTAGTTACCATGCAATCCAAAACATGTACTATCTCTAAAAAATCCCTCTTTGCATAGGATAAGATCTTCATTAATATCCTTAGTTTCATTCTAATTTGCATCTTTGTATCCAACAATCTCCTTCTTTAGTTTCATTCAAATTCTCATACATGCAACTCTAATATGCAACACATATGTTCCCTTCATCATATCAGATCATGAAATCAATCAGATTCTTTTGTATTGCTAACAATGCCTTTTATAAGTTTTATGAACTCCCTCTTCTTTCATATTCAATCTCTCCCTCTTGTTGATCATATCATAGGTAACTACTTCAATATTCTCCCTCTTAGTAATCTCTCCTTTTGACAACAATATCTCCCATAATGTCTTTCTTTCATTTTCTCCCTCTTTCTTATGGTAACTGCTATACAAAATTTATCCCTTTTGCATGGGTGACTCACTTTCATTATCTTTCTCCTTGAAAACAATGCCAAAGAAATTTCAACTCTTGCATCTTTTCAACACTATGTCCTTCTTTTTCACTACTACCTTACGCAACTCCTAAAGTATGACTATTTGCATCAATTGGTAAGATAGTATGATCAACACATTTGATGTAGAGTACCATCTTTTATTAAGTAGCTCTGTCTAGGGGAATCACCCCTAGTTTACCTCTTAGATATTCATAAGCATGTTTAGGTAAAGCTTTTGTGAATATATCAATTGTTTTCTCTTTAGAGTTCACATACTCCAATTTCACTTCTTTGTCTTGAAATAGCTCTCTCAAATAATGATACTTGATAGAAATAAGTTTTTTCTTTGTGTGCATTATAGGATTATTTGATATGTACATAACACTACTGTTATTGCAATAGATAACCACTGGATCAATAATTTCTTCCTTGATACCTTTCAATAATTTTTTGATTCATATGATATTTGAACAATTTACTACTGCTATTGCATATTCAACTTCAGTTATTGATTGAGAAATGAAGTTCTTCTTTATTGTCCATGAAACTAGTCTCTTTCCTAGAAAGAATGCTCCTCCACTTGTGATTTTTCCATCATCAACATTCCCTGCCCAATCAGAATCTATAAATACCTTTAGTTCAAACTTATCATTATTCTTTTAACACAATACATAGTCTTCTGTTCCTTTCAGATATTTTAGTATCATTTTTATTCTCATCATATGATTCTCCTTAGGACTTGCAACTATCCCACCTACTAATACAATATCAAGTTCATTGTGAACAATATATTGTAGTTTTTCAATCACTGATCTATACAATGTTTGGTTCCCATTTGTAGAATCATCATTCTTAGATAACTTGTGTCTAGTAGATATATGTGTACTAACTAGTCTTGAATCTTCCATTCCAAAAAAATTCAGTATCTCCTTGATATATTTGGATTGAGTAATGAACATACCTTGCTTCATTTGATATACTTGTAAACCAAAAAATAATTTGATCTCACCAAATATTGACATTTAAAATTCCTTCTTCATCTCATCAGCAAAAGATTTGCATAATGCTTTCTTGCCTCCAAATATGATATCATTAACAAAAAATTCAGATAGCAATACCTAATTGTTCTTGCTAGACTTTAAGTACATATTATTGTTATCATTTGTTCTTGCAAAACCAATCTTCACTAAATAGTTATGAAGTCTTTCATACCATGCTCTAGGGGCGTGTTTCAAACCATATATTTCCTTGTGCAACTTGCACACCATATTCTTCTTGTTGGGGTCGACAAATCCTTCAAGCTACTCTATGTATACTTCTTCTTCAAGTATCCCATTCAGAAATGTGGATTTGATATCCATTTGATAAACCTTTTTTTCCTTTGTAAGAAGAATATGCAAGAAGTATTCTAAGTCCTTCTAATCTTGCTATTGGGGAAAATATTTCTTGTCATGCCCAAAATACAAGGGCAAAAACACAAGATTTTTTTTTTTTAAGTAGTAATAATTAAGTTCACTAAGTTCGATATGTTCGTTTTCAGAAGTTACAGTACATGAATAAAGTAAGATAGAACAGGCTCTCCTATGGGTAACTTGACATTCCATTTTTAAGTTTAAAGTCAATGTGTAGGAGTAGACTGATAAATTTGAGCATTCATTATTAGATTGTTTTTGACGTTTGTTTCATTATTAAATTAAGTTTAAACCAATATATAGAAAAATAAATAAATAAAAATTATCCTAAAACATAATACTCAACAACTATCTAGACTAAAATACATTATCTAACATCTATCATATTTTGAGACAACATTTTTTGCCCTAAAACATACTAATTAAATCTAGTTTATATATTCAACATTTAAAGTTTAATCTAATAGTCTATCTCAATTTTATAACTTGTACTAATCGAAATCATAATAACACTCTTTCAATTTAAGAATAATATAACTACTAACATTAAAATAAACCAATTAACTAATCTCTACAATTAACTTTAATTAATACTGAAATTCAACTTAACAATCACTAATTACTAACATAATGATTTTAAATTATTTCTTTAAATGAATTAAATAAATCAACTAAATTATCTTAAACAACATATTATACCAATAATGGAAAACTAAATTTTCTACGTACTATCCAATATTAAATTGATTCTAACACCAAATTATTCAATCATTAAAAACAATTATAAGTCAATTACTTTCCTAGCTAACACTTAAAATAATTTCCAATATTAACTTATACTAATTACCACTTAATTAGAAGCTAACACTAAACTATAACTATATTTAATTAAAACCAATTTATAATTGTCAACATTAAAAAAATATTAATTAACTAAAATTTAAAATCCTATTACTAAAAATCTAATATAACAATTACTAATTAAAATTTTTACTAATCTAAATAAAAATACTTTTAAAATAAAATGACACTCACTACAATATCAAAACAATATAATTACTTAATATTAAAATATACTAATACTAAAACATATTAATTAGATTACTAATAAATTAAAACTAAACTAACATTAATTAAAATCTAACATCTATTTCACTAATTTTTTTAAAAATTGAATTTAAAAACATACTAAACTACTAACCTAAATACTAACTACTAACCCAAACTAACTACTCCCTAACCCTACCCCACTAACATTCTACTTAATCTCTCTTAACCCCATCTCAAGATCCCTCCCCATGTGGGCTCAAACCCCAAATGTTCCCCCCCCCCCCCCCCCACCCCCACCCCCACATGCTAGCCAAGGCATTAACTCATCACTGATGTTGATAAGATGGGTGGAGGTTAAGTGTTCCCAAAAACAAAGGTGGCAAGTGGTTTGTTTCTTTTTAAAATGAAATCTCCCTCCTTTTGACCTTGCTAGTGCCCTTCATTAACTATTTTCCCCACACAGCCCAAGGGAGAGTGCAGTCTTGACTTTACAAGGTGGGTACATAGAGAGAGGGAAGAGTACAAGTCTGCTAGAAGACATCTATGACTCTAACCACCAATCAAAACAAGAGATTTCTTCAAATTAGATTCTTCGAAAAGCCATCAAATCAAAATCCCATCCTTATGATATTTTGATGCCATGTGTACATTTTTAGGGAAAGGAAAGAGGTGGGGTGATGTCAGCACCCATGTGGGGGATATTATAAGGAGTTAAGAAAAAAAGTTTTGTTGGTAAAAGAAAATAGGATAAGGTAAGTCACTTAGTTTTAGTGTATTCATTAATTTTTAATTCATTTGTAAATTGTAATATTTTCTTTTAAAATGATATCTAAGGATGCCAATGGAATCAAAGGAGAATATTCTCTGTTCCTAAGGAGATTAAATCAACTTCCCCATACAAAGGTAGAGCTTTTAGCTCTAAGAATGAAGATTTTTCTTAAGAACCCTTTTTTTTCTAAGTGAAAAATTTTAATGTAAATTATAATTTCATGGCAAGGGAACTATTTTTTTTTGTTGGGTTATAACCTAGAGGTTATTGTTTATGTTGACTCAATAATGTAGGTGCCCTGTTTTCTCTTTCTAAAAATCACAAAATATCCATGAAGTACTAATCATATCTTCAAACTTTCTTAATATAATATAGTATCGAATTGCATCACTTTATGTCTATCATCATTTTGTCTAATTAACATTATTCAAATGAATACCAGGGTAAAAGCACAAATTTGTGTCACTGTTTGTGATACAAAAACCTGTTTTGGTCAAATCTCATTTCTCTATCAAAACTCAATTTTTTTCAAAAACTAAAAATACCCTTTTATAGATCTCAAATTCAATATCATCATTATATAAATTTTTGAATGTTTTGATTAGTTATAATATGTTATAATATCAAAATATTATAAGTCAACATTTCAACATTTCAGAAGATGCTCTCTCAAAAAAATTTAAAAAAATATTAAATAATATCAAAAAAATAAAAAAATTATATTTAGCACTAGAGGAGAGAATCCTCTTCACAAATATGTAATTTTTTTTCAAGAAGGTATAGATTTGATAGGGAAGTTTTGACGGGAGGAAAAAATTGTTGGATTCTAACAAGGTCGAACTTGAGTACTTATAACAAAGAAAATATACATAAAAAGTAATTATTTCTTTTTTTGTTCACTAGCTATACATGTCATCTATTAAATATTTTCAAATCAGAACAAAAAAAGATGATTTTCATATACTTGTTTGATGGGAACTACATCCTATATTTTTTACAGTTAAAAAAGGGACTTCAAAATAAAATAAAATGAATAAATTGTTAGTCAAAACATCATTTCAACCATTTACTGAACAACATGTGCATGAACTGAAATACCAAAATTATCATAGGTAGGAATATTACTCAATTTTTATCAACAAACGTGGTTCAGTCATTTCTCATTTATTTTATTGAACCACATAATTCAAAGGCTCAACTGGGAAAGAACTAGGAAGAAAACCCAACATCATTGCCATTTCAACAATAAGTTTTTTTTTTAAATAACATTTTTACACAGGATATCATCCTGAGGAGAAATCTCCTAACATAATTTAAATCCAACCAAATTCTAAATTTCCTTCTTGGTCCTTAACAAGGGATCTAGTACAAAATCTGCAATACATCACGGTGATCATGGAGAGAACGAAAACTGACTGGGAGAAAACCAATCATAACATGAAGACAAAATCAGACATTCACTCCCATTCCGAGTTTGCACAATAGGTTTCACATTGAACTAGACTAGGCAGAAGGTAGATTTTTCCAACAGGAGATGTCAGACACAACACCATAATAGGTGATGCAGGAGCATCAAGAGGTATAAGGGCAATCCTATGTCACCCAAAAAAATTATACTTAGACTTAGTTTCTGTTTCATGTGTTTTCATTTCTAGATACCCATTTGGGTCAAATAAAGGTTCCAACTCTCATAGTTTCACTATCAGTGTTCTAGGATAGAGTATTTGAGCACCTTGGGATATGTGTAAATGCCAAAAAAAAAGGAGTATGAAATTGAGCCATCATTTTGATGAACTAGAAGGTGTAAATTGGTCGGATGATTGTAATTTTAATTTAGAGCATTCCAAAAAAAGAATCAAGTCAAAGGCCTCACGGTTTGAAATTTATTGCAATTTTTTAGTTTTTGGAGACCTCCTAAGAATGCTTCAAAGTCAGGTTAGGGGCATTAAATGACCTCAAACAGGGCCAAAAAATGGGGGAAAGCAAGTCCATAGGGCTATAGAGCACTTCAAGAGATTTTTGGAAATGTAAACGGTTCATCAATCGGAGCTATGGTTCAAAAGTTATGCCTCCCGAAAGTTCAGTTACCGTTTCTAGATTCTTCTAATTTTGTGCCAACTTCTAATGTGACTTCTAGAGCCTTCTATTTGGTTGGTGGATGCCAACTAGCACTTTCTAGAATGTATTCCTAATCCTTAACCCCCCAAGGTCTAGTTAAGAACATTTTTGGCAATGTAAAAGGCAGTTCAGAGTGGAGTTTGACAGAAGGTACTGGAAGAAGAATTTATCTCCATATTTATGCTATTGTAAGCCCATAGGGAATGTTTTGGAGTTTTTTTCTTTGCACTAAGTGTACTAGCATATTTTCACAGTTAATAAAATTTTCCCTTTCCTATTGTGTCCATTTTGTGCTTGGGTTGTGTCCCCATCAAGTGGTATCTGAGCTGGTTTTCCTGAGTGTGTAGACAGAGCATCGACTGTGAGGTAGTTTGCACCAAGACTGTGTGGTTGTGGGTTTGAATTAAGAAGATGCCTCCATGAAGAGAGCATGGTGAAAGGGCTAGAGCTATTAATCCTGAGGAGGTTAGAGCCCTCCAAAGGCAGGTACAAGCATTGCAGGAGGAGCTCTGTAGAGGAACAAATGTTGCCACAGGCAACGAAAGTGAGGATGACCATCAAGTATCAGTTTCCTTTGCCAAGAATGAATGATCTTATGGACTCCTTGAGTGGAGCTCAGTACTTCACAAAGATAGATCTCAAGAGTGGTTATCATCAAATATGGATACGAGAAGGAGATGAGTGGAAAACAACCTTCAAGACCAAGGAGGGTCTTTATGAGTGGTAAGTCATGTCCTTTGGATTGACGAATGCCCCAAGCACCTTCATGCGGCTTATGAATGAGGTACTTAAGAAGTTATTGGGAAAATTTGTTATTGTCTATTTGGATGATATTTTAATTTTCAGCAAGACTTTGGAAGAACATTTATTGCATATTCATAGTGTCCTTGAAAGGTTAAGGGAAGAGAAATTGTTAATTAATTTGAAGAAGTGTATCTTTGCAAAAAGGTAGTTAGTCTACTCGGGGTTTGTTATATCACCTGAAGGTCTCAAAATGGATCCAGATAAGGTAAAAGCCATCTTGGAATGGCCTACTCCAAGGTTTTCTACTGAGGTAAGATCATTTCATGATTTGGTTAGTTTTTACAAGAAGTTCATTAAGAATTTCAATGGCATATGTGCACCCCTGACTGACACAATAAGAGGAGATAGAAACGAGTTCAAATGGACTGTGGTAGCTGCGAGAAGTTTTGAAATGCTGAAGAAGAAGGTGACAGAACAACCTATGTTGGCACTTCCAGATTTTAGTAAGGTGTTCCAAGTGGATTGTAATGCTAGTGGCAGTGCTATTGGGGTTGTATTAAGCCAAGAAGGTAAGCCTATTGCATATTTTAGTAAAAAGTTGAATGATGCAAAAAAAAAGTCTTCTATTTATGATCAAGAGTTATATGCAATAGTTCATGCCTTAAAGAAATGGGGGCATTATTTATTGCCAAAAGAATTTGTTTTATATATTGATCACTAGGCATTACAATACCTAAATAGCCAAGGTAAATTGAATTAGAGGCATATGAAGTGGGTAGAGTTCTTGCAGAGCTATACATTTGTGTTGAAGCATAGAAGTAGAAAATCTAACAGGGTTACAAATGCATTAAGTAGAAGACAGTTGTTGCTTACAGTAATGTAGATTGAAGTAGTTGGATTTGATGAACTCAAGAATCTATACCCTGAGGATCCTGATTTTGCTAAAGCATGAAAAGCTTGTAAAGAGCTTTTTGCTATAGACAGAACTAAGTGGTTAGACTATTTGATTCAGGATGGTATGTTATTCAAGGGCAGTCAATTATGCATTCCAAGGAGTTCCATGAGGGAAAATATGATTAAGGAGAAACATAGTGGAGGGATGGCAGGACATTTTGGTCGAGATAAGACCATTTCCATTCTTAGAGAACATTATTTTTGGCCTCAAATTTCATAGGATGTGAAGAAGTTTGTACAGAGTTGTCAGATTTGTCAAGTTGCCAAGGGATTTAGTCATAATACTGGACTATATCAGCCATTTCCTGTTCCATCAAAGCCATGGGAGAACATAAGTATGGATTTTGTTCTTGGATTGCTGAGGACACAAAGGGGTAATGACTCAGTATTTGTGGTGGTTGATAGGTTCTCCAAAATGGCACATTTCATTCCATGCCACAAAACTCATGATGTTGTCCATATTGTAGACTTTTTTTTCAGAGAGGTGGTAAGACTACATGGTCTCCCAAGAAGTATAGTTTTTGATAGAGATACTAAATTTGTGAGGTATTTTTAGAGAACATTGTGGAAGAAGTTGAGAATGGACTTGAAATTCAGTTCCACACATCACCCATAGACTGACGGCCGAACAGAAGTGGTAAACAGAAGTCTAGGCAATTTGCTGAGATGTTTAGTTGGGGATAAGCCCAACGGGTGGGATTTGATTCTACCACAAGTAGAGTTTGCTTACAATAACTCTATAAATAGGAGTACTCTATAAATAGGAGTACTAAAAATGAAGAAATTTGGCCCCTACAAAATTTTGAAGAAACATGACTTAGGAAATGCATATGAGGTGGAGTTGCCGGATGGTATTCACATTTCTCCTATTTTCAACATTGCAGACTTAATAGAGTATGATGATGATGGTGCAGATGAGGAGCCGATGTTAGAGCCATGTCTAATTACTGTTTCTAAGAAGGCGAAGCTAGAAGACATTCTAGATCATTATGTCGGTAGGAGTACCAGAAATAGGTAGTATGAAGAGTATCTAGTCAAATGGAAAGGATGACTGATAGAGGACTCAACTTGGATATCAGCAGCTGAGGTTTCTCATTTAGAATTTCCTCTACCATTCATAAAGTGACAGTGTCACTTTTTAATCTACACTGGGTATCTGATGCAGGAGCATCCAGAGGTATAAGGGCAATCCTGTGTCACCAAAAAAAATTGTACTTAGACATAGTTTTTGTTTCATGTTTTTTTTAATTTTTGGATACCCATTTGGGTCAAATAAAGGTTCCAACTCTCACAGTTCCACTATCAATGTTCTAGAATAGAGTATTTGAGCACCTTGGGATACATGTAAATGTCAAAAAAATAGGAGTATGAAATTGAGCCATCATTTTGGTGAACTAGAAGGTGTAAATTGGTCGGATGATTGTAATTGTAATTTAGAGCATTCCAAAAAAAGAATCAGCTCAAAAGGCCCCACGATTTGAAATTTATTGCAGTTTTTTAGTTTTTTAAGACCTCCTAAGAATGCTTCAAAGTCAGGTTAGGGGCATTAAATGACCTCGAACAGGGCCAAAAAATGGGGAATGAGCAAAGCTCATCCATAGGGCTATAGAGCACTTCGAGAGCTTTCTGAAAATGTAAACGATTCGTCAATCGGAGCTACAATTCAAAAGTTATGCCTCCTGAAAGTTCGGTTACCATTTTTGGATTCTTCTAATTTTGTGCCAACTTCTAATGCAACTTCTAGAGCCTTCTATTTGGTCGGTGGATACCCACTAGTACTTTCTAGAATGTATTCCTAATTCTTAACCCTCTAGGGTCTATTTAAGAACATTTTTGGCATTGTAAAAGGCAGTTCGGAGTGGAGTTTGAGAGAAGGTACTGGGAGAAGAATTTATCTCCAGATTTATGCTATTGTAAGCCCATAGGGCATGTTTTGGAGTCTATTTCTCTGCACTAAGTGTACTAGCATATTTTCACAGTTAATAAAATTTTCCCTTTCCTATTGTGTCCGTTATGTGCTTGGGTTGTGTACCCATCAATAGGTGCCCTTTCGGGGCTAAAACTCAAGAACTTATGTTCTTCCATTCTTGCATTCCAAAACTCAAACATGGTTTGTACTAATGGGTAGGGGCCCATAACACCATACCCTCTCTCCCTCTTCTTGTCCTGAGAGAGACTCTACATTGTTGGAGTCCAAATAAAGCCCTCTTCCCATACATGGCCACTTCTGCCCTATCCGAGGGTGAGTAATGCCAATACACCCATACAATCCTTTTGAAATTCTAAGCAAAACACAAAAGAAATACATTTAAAAAAACCTATTTCAATCCCTTCCAAACATACTCAACACACATATGAACATACAAATGTAAACACAATATCTTAAGCATGAACACAACATAAACAACATAAGCTAAGGGATTCCTACATTAGAAATCGGGTTATGGAAAATGAATAGATTTGAGATGAGCATTCCCTTCTTTCTCCTTCTCCTTCAATCCTAAATTCCACTCTAAAACTAGAGGTTTGCTGAACACTCAAACCCTCTCAAATGTACCTCTAAATAAGATCCTAAACTCAACCACCCCAAAAAGCAATAACTCCCCCTACTTGCCTAAAAGTTCTAGAGTCTTCTAAGTCAACTAGACATAGGCTAACCTCAAGGTGAAGTTAAAGTTAACCAACCCATGATGAAATCATTCAATTTTTGCAATAAAGAAAAAATGGGGTTTTTGAGCCACCATAAAAAGTCAACAAAAGGGGCTAAGGGGTGAAAAATGCCCCCAACCCATACCCATACCCTTTAGGTACTTAGATTTAATGATTTTTGGCCTTTAGGATTAATTAGGGACCTATCAAAAGTTAGAAAATTTTTGGACTTTCTAACTCCTTTCAAAAATGCAGATTAAATCACTAATCCTGATTAGGATAATTAATCTTGATTACTAATTGATTAGAAAAAAGGGCACTAACCTAGTCTGACTTAGATCTTTAGGTTAGTCGGTTAACCCTGACTATCATGTTGGAATGCATATACAATTCACGAGTGTCAAATGACATTGAAAAATCACTGTTACAAAATATTAACATTTATTGATTATAGAATGATACATTCATACATCTCACGATACAAATAAAATATGAACAACAGAGTTTGCATCTTTGGTTAGATTCAACCCTAGTTTCCACAATTGATACATAGGGTTCAGTTCCATTTCTCTATTAGATTTCTTGGCTAAAATATTCTACACACTCATTACACACATCAATAGCTCAAGAAACTCACATACATATATTCAAAACTTATTTGGATAGTTACGTAAATCAAAACATGAATCTTTCATATAATTAATTGTTTAATTCATTTCTACTCACATTTAATCATCAAAAATCACATAATCAATATAACATAACTTATTTATTAATTTGTATTAAAGTGCTAGAATAATCATCATTAGGCATGCATATACCTAACATCATAAACATCACCTATTAAGGAATACTAAGCTATCTGAAAGCACAAACCTAATCATCGAGGTACCAAAATCAACACTCTTATCATCAGGTGAAAATGCCTCGTATCATTGTTAGTAAAATTTTAATGTTTAAATAGTCGAGATAATGTAGTAGTTCTCAAATCATTGAATATTAAAACATGAATGTATTAGCTACTCTCAATTTCATTAGGACATTCACAACATAAAACATTACTTCATATCCATTCTAATCTCCTAAAATAGATTTAACAGAGAAATTCATATTTAATAAGTACATGCGAGGAGGGACCTTACATTTCTCCATAGTCAATACCTTCTTCTTGTGCATATCCTTTGCATGCCAATCTAGCCTTGTTCCTTGTGACTTCACCATTTATTCAACTTGTTCCTAAATACCCACTTTTTTCCAATAATATTTTTATCTTTGGGTCTAGGTACTAGTGTCCATGTTTTATTCTTTTCAATCTTCTTAATTTCTTCTTTCATTTCTTGTATCCAATCCTCATTCTCTAAAGCACCTTTTAAAGATTTGGGCTCAAACTCACAAAGTAAGAATGTATCACTTTTTGAGCCTTTTCCTTTTCATAACACCAAATTATTTATCTCTAATAATTTTCTCAACTGCATGATGTCTTCTTACATATTTTTCTAGTACAAGTTCTTTCCTTCTTTGTTCTTCAACAAGTTCATCTTGAAAAATGAATTCAATATCATTATCTCTATCTGGTTTGGGTTTTTGTTCATGTTTTGCATGCTCGGCATTGTCTTCCTGATGTTTGGTTTCTTCTATCTATGAATCGATGTCATTTAGTTGTTTCTCAACACCCACAGTATTTTTCTCAACAACTAGCTATTGTAACTAGACATTTCCATTCTATTGTTGATTTTCAACTTTGTTCTCTTGTTTAGGGGAAGTTTTGGGAGAATTGTTATTCACATATATGAATGAATTTTAGTCTTGAGGTTTTGATTTGAATCCAACTTCATCATTTTTCTACATATTCATCAACTTTCACATTTACACTTTTTGTAACTTTGTTAGTGTTAGAGTTCAAACACTTATAAGATTTGATTTTAGTGGAATAATCAGGAATATTCCTTCATCTCTTTTTGCATCAAGTTTTTTATTTCCATTATCTTTTAATAAATAACATCTACTTCCAAAAAATTTTAAATACTTTACATTAGGTTCATACCCATACCATAGTTCAAAAGGTGTAGCATTTGTACATTTCTTAACTTATACTCTGTTCAAAGTATAAATTGTTGTACTTATAGCTTCTCTCCAATATTTTTGTAATACATTCTTCTTCATCATCAGTGTTCTCGCACAATCCATGATTGGTCTATTTCTTCTTTCAGCTATTCCATTTTGAGGAGGGGTCCTAGGTGCTAACATGTCTTTTGATTCCTCTATCATTATAGAATATGTTG
The DNA here is from genome assembly GCA_028749045.1 of Cupressus sempervirens. NCBI lineage: Eukaryota > Viridiplantae > Streptophyta > Pinopsida > Cupressales > Cupressaceae > Cupressus > Cupressus sempervirens. Next base: position 682,514,773 of record CM053793.1, on the reverse strand, counting down.
AACTCATTGAAAATGGATTCACCACCTCTATGAGATCTAAAGCATTTCAGACTCTTTCCTGACTGCTTTTCATGCCTAGCCAAACACCACTTAAATAATTGAAAAGCATCATATTTTTCCTTAAGAAACATCACAGTCATCATTCTAGAGTAGTCATCAACAAATACAATAAAATATTTGTCTCCACAGTAACTTTGAACACCAATAGGTCCACATAAGTCAATATGAACCAATTCCAAAAAAATCATCAAATGAATATGTCTTTCTCTTGAAACTAGACTTTTTCATTTTTTCCAATTGACATTGTGTACACATAGCATAATCAGATTTTTCTATTTTAGCAAACCTTTTACTCTTTTAATTTTACTAATGCTAATAAAATTATCAAAATTTACATGAAATAACCTCTTATGCCATAACCAAATATCTTTATATTGTGCAAACAAACATGTTCACTAGATTTGATCACCACTTCCAATTAGTTTACCGTCAATATCAAATATCTTTACCTTTTTGTAATGGAATTGAACTCTATAACCTAATTTTTTCAATTGTGAAACACTCAACATATTATGGTTAAGTCCTTCAACCCAATACACATTGTCACATTTGATCTTATCAGTCAGTTGTATTCATTATTTACCTTTCACAAGACATGGTACATCATTACCAAATTTAACATAGCTACCCTTGTATGGTCCAATATTATCAAACTTACTTCTATCACCAGTCATGTGATTTGAACAACCACTATCATTTATCCATCTATTACTTTTATTTACATAAGAGATTAGTGCAGTTTTCTCATGTTCATCACAATCTTCTTTCATAGTAACATAGACTACTTCATAATTACTTTGAGATCTAGTAAGAGTTTCTTCTTCAACAATATAACAATATTTCTTACCTTTATCTTTTTAGTCGGTGTTACTCTTGTTGTCTTGGTAATCTCTTCTTCCTTTCTACTAATTTTCTCTCTTATCATCCTTTTCTTCTTTTTCAAGACATCTTGTAGCAATATGACCAACTTTATTACATGAAAAACATATTATAGGAATTTTACCTTTGTATTTCCCTTTTCCTCTTGGAAGTCTTCTATCCATTAGTGCTTCAATCTCATCAAGTCCATCATTATAAGTATCATTGTCACTTTTTAAATGTTTTCCTTTTCCTTTCTTGCTAAGAACCTATTGTGATTTTAAAGTAGATTCAACTGGAGTAGGAGTGTAATTATCAAAATATGAGATTGTTTTCAATTGAAGAATCTATAATGGAACAATCATTATTTTATCATAGATGTCAAACCTACTACTTGCTGGTATGAAAACTACTTAGTTTATTTGAGTGTTATCATTTGTTTGATTAATGAAGAGGATTTGATTAAATGAGATAACAAAAGCACCTAGAGGAAAGGTTGAGTTATGGTATGAAATAGGAGTACAAAGATCAATTAAGATAGTGATGATATAGTGTATTGTTTATCTACTTAAGGCTACAAAGGTTGGATACATTATTTAAGTCTAGAAGAATAAGTAAGAAGAATTATGTCTCCCAAGCTTCACCAAGTCCACAATAGTTGTTGAGAAAATTTAATGCAAGACGACAAGAAAATTAGTTGGAGCCAAGAAAACTAAAGATTCAATGTATGTCAAGTGAACATAGTGTAAGCCGAGTAAAGTTTAGTTGGTGTTGACCATCAGTAAACTTTAGTGTTCATTGAGTAAACTAGTGGAAGATGAGTGCAAGAACAATATGGAAGCCAAGAGACAGCATATTGATGTTGAGTGCCAATATTCATGTTAAATCATAGATTTGATGAATCTGAGCTGACTATTTTGTTTTCGTGAATTATGTGAAGCATGTGGAAGATAACTATGATGAGTTGGTAGCACAAAATTCAAGATAAACCATTTTGTGATGAATTCAAAGAGGATTGAAGAAGTTTCTAGAGGAACCAAATGGAAAAATGGGTAGATTCATTGTATCCTACCTAATCTTACCTAACGCTAAAATGGATGATTGTGGTTAAACAAAAAAAATCTTAAATCTCTATTTATAGAGAGAGATGATCAAAAAAAAAAAAATTGTTGTGTACGAGAACCTAAGGAAGACAAGGAGTCTAGGGTATTGCTTCATTCAATGGTTGAATAGAAGATACTGCAATTGGCATGCAAAGAAAGAAGGATTAAGAGTATGAACTCTTGAAGGGTGAACAAGCTATTAGAGCTAAAGTGTGTGAAAACCAAGTAGAATGGAGAACTAAAACAGAGATGTAATCTACGAGTGAGTTGTAATTTGTTATCAGCTCAAGCCTTACTATTACTTTTTAATCATTGTATCGGTCTATGGTAAATCCTTTCAATTAAGGTTGACCTAATAGTCATTTGTAAATCCTTTAGTAGGGTGACATTTCAAGTGAATGATCTAAAGTCCTCTAACAAGCCTCACTCCTAATAAAGTGATTGAAATCCTCTAACCATGTCACATTTAACAGTGTGTATTATAACCTTTAATAAGGTTGGCCTTTCATAGGGCATCACTTTAGAAGAGTGATAATTAGTAGCATGTTACTAGTGGTTTTTTCCAAACTGGGTTTCCATGTAAAATCCTTGTGTCAGATGTGTTATTGAATTTTTTATGTTTCATATTTACATTTTTGGAAAATTGTTTTGACCTAAGACAATAACCTATGAAGTTTAAGAGTTGTATGATCTAATGGATGCATGCATAATAAGATTTTATGGATATGGGTCTACTAAGCATTGAAAAAAATTATTTGTACATCTAGACCTTGGATAACTTATTCACCCCCCCGCCCCTTCCTCTCAGTTATTCTAAAGAACTCCAACAAATTGACATCTCAAAAGTAGTAAGTCTACCAATCACACCTTCCATGGTTAGGGCATTACCTAGAGTACATCTCAATTATTGTATTACAAAAACCCTAATAGCATAAATAGGAAGTAGAGTTCTCAATACCTTGATTATTGTTGTTTCATCCTGAACCTTTCCATTAGCACCTCTAATAATATTGACAACCTCTTTGATTCTTGCACACTACTGAACTATATTCTCACCTCCTATCATTCTCATTTCATCAAACTTTCCTTTCAAGATTTTTTATTTGATTCTCATGACATTATCATCTCCTCCATATATGGCCTCTTATGACTACTTCTTTAAGTTTTGGTCTTCCTAGCCTTTCACTTCCCATGAGTGTTCCTCCTACTTCAATTCCTTCTTAATTTCCTTCATATAATACGGTTCCTTTTACTTATTCAAACCTTTTAGTTGTTCCTTCTAATCCTCCACCAATATCCTTACATATTCTTTCCACTTCTTATAAATTTCCTAATCCATCTAGCATACCTATGCCTAGTAGTGTTTCTTCCAATCCTACTGATAGTACATTGGTTCGAACCATCACTGCTTTACAATAACAACTTTCTCAATTAACTCAATCTAAGTACAATAATCCTACATGTTACGTTCCTAATCCCCTTTTCTTAGATATAATTTGTGTTGTTATTCTGCAACATGTTGAGGTACCTTGTCTTGAGACTTACAGTAGTAAGGGAGATCTTATAATTCATGTTAAAAAATTTCAAACTATGTGTAGTGATTTTTCTTATGACTATAGGCTTATGGAGAATTTATTCTTGCATACTTTTAGGGATAGAGCCTTTTAATGATATTTCTCTCTACCTACTTATTCCATTTATTATTTTCAAATTCTTGCTAATTTTTTCATTCGACACTTTTAGAATAATATTGGTCCTCAAATTTATTTAACTAATTTAATGCAATGCAAGAAGAATTTAAAAGACAAAGTTATTGAATTTTTTGGTAGATTTAAACAATTGTATGCCCAAATTTCTTATCATGTGCCTGATCATGACATTTAGTGTATCTTTATTTTAAATTTACAAAAAGACATTAGGGATAAGATTCTCCTTATTGGGTATAACTCATTTTCAAACATATGTGTGGTGCTTCACTATTACCAATTACAAATGAGTCAACTCAAGTGCTCTACTCTAATGGCTCATGTTCTAGTGATAAGTGTAATGCCACCAAAAATTCAAACAAGTTCTCTAAGCCTAACAATTTCATCAAAATTAAGTTTATAAATATAATTGATGATCAAGTAGCTACTACATCTTTGGGTATGATTACTTTTCCCTCTATATTTATTCCTAATAATTAGTATACTCAACTATCTAAACCTTTGTCTAAGGTGATGACTAAGTCGATTCATGCCCATGTTCTTAACCTTCCTCATATTTGTCCTATCGATACTAGTAAATTGTTTCCTAAGTGTTTTGATTCAAATGTTTTTACCAATATCACCATCAACCAAGTCATGATACTCAAAAGTGTTATGGTTTGAATAATTCTATTAAGGAAATTATTTATTCTAAGGCTATTAGTGTTGATGCTCAATTTAGTAACACAAATAAATCTATCACACCACCTAGTCAAAATTCATAGATTTTCACTAATCATTTACCTTCTCACTCAGAAAATCTTATAAATCATCCTTCTTCTTATTATCACCATATTGATTATGATGGGAAGATACAAGAAGAAAACCACGTGGTTAATCATGTTGATTTAGCACCTCAACCTTCAATTTCTTCTCCATCTAAACTTAAATAGACACCTATTATTACCTTTAGTTAGTTTGATATGTTTAAGGCACCTAATGATCATGTTTACATCACTTCTACAATTTCTCATTTTGGTTGACCCTTCTTTTGTTGTGAATGTTGTCATTGACAAACAAATTTTTAACAAATAATTACATAAAGATACTTATGAGACTACTTCTGTATGAATTCAAACTTGTAATGGTTTCTTTCATTGTCCTCAAGTTTCTATCACTTTGACTATTACTTTATTAGGGATATCTATTTTTTCTAACTTTGTTGTTGTTCCTACTTTTGATCAAATTTTAAGTTAAGCTCGGTATCCCATGGCTTTCTTCTATGAAATATGTAGCTTCTCCTATTCATAAATATCTAAAATTTCCTCATGATAGAAACATTATTATTATTATTAATTCTCTTTATAAACCATTGCATCCTAGAGATTGTGCTGAGACTATTTTTTATTGGCCATCACATCTTGAAAAACCACCTACTCATCCTGATCATCTCTATAGGCATTATCAAAGACACAAAGTAGCTAAGATAATGGACCTGAGTCTTTCTAAGGGTTTTTCACATGCAGATGTCTTGCCTACTACTCCTACTTCTGAACTTGTTCTTCCATCTACATCTAATCAACATGTTGATGTTCCTTCTCTTGTACATATGGTATTGATCCTAATCCTTCTATTGTATCTCATAAGACTATTCGTAACCAACATGCTCATCAACGTTGCATGAACCATCAAGATAAAGTTAAGGCTACAACTTGTTCTCTTTCTTCTTAACCTTTATCTTGTTCTCAACCTTTACCTTCCTTTGACCAAACCCTACACAAGCCTTTGGAGGAAGTTAAAAAAAGGTAACATTTTGCATATGGATAAACATGATGACTCTGTGTGTATTTTAGATTTTTTTAATCTAGATATGGAAGATACTTTAGATAGTACTGTTGAAGAATTAATTGATATGGATAGTGATTTTCCTAACATGATTTCTACATAGGTTATAGTCACTCCTAGTAATGAGTAGTGAATCTCAAAGTCCTTTCTTAGAAATCATTTTGATTCCTACTATAATGGATATTGTTCCTCTCACGAGTTTCCATACTTCCCCTAGCATTTTGGATGGAGATGGTGGGGCATGTGGAATTCTTCATGTGGACTTTATTTAGCATAGTAGTTGTGTTTTTCCTTATGTTGCGTTTGACAATCCTTTTTTCTTCGTTAAGCTCAAGAGTATAAAGTAATTGCCATGTCACACACATTCTTCATTTCCTTTCTCTTTTCTTCTATATGTTGTTGTGTGTTATATTGTACTTGTTTTATTATTCATATCGCTAATCTTGTCTAGTCTTCTTGGTTGCTTATGATATGGTAGCATCAATTCTTCTTGGTCTCTATGTTATTGGCCCAAAAAATAATCTTCTTCATAGCTCTTCTATGTCTTTTCCTCCATTGCATCGTAGTTCTACCTCCTTTGGGAAATGATGGTATTTTCATACTTGATATAATATTGCATGTTATCATATGATCTTACTAACCCCGAAGTTAGAATATCCCTTGTGTGCTCTTTCTTTTTTTATGTGCTCATTTCCCTTGATGTGTTTCTCTTCTTGGGGGCATGTCATAGTAGAAATGTTATTAGTGGATGCATGTATGCTTCCATTAAAGAAATTGCTCCTATTGAGGCATTCGCAATCACTTTAATGTGGGGGCATACACTCCGCTCATCCTTTGTCCATGGAATAAAAATATGGATTATGTGTTTAACTTGGAGTACTTCAGCTTTTAGTCCTTGGTGTGATTTATAAGGTATACCCAAATCTATGTATTATTATTTAATGTTTATCCTATCTCTCATTTTTTCCTTCTAGTTTCCAAGAGCCATTCCTGCAAGCTTGGTCTCTTTCTTTTTTCGATTTCTCTCTAAAATATTGGCAGTTTGGGATGCTAATTCCTTGTTTTGATCCTTCTATTGACTAGTAATAGTTTAGGAAGATTGGTTGTTCTAAATCCCTTAAGGACATAGACATCCTTATACCTGGGACTTTTTTCGATTCATCTTTTATGGACATGGAGTTCCCTTGAAGTTGATTGTCTCGATGGAATCAATAGCATGCCACACATGCTTGCTAGACCATTTGGTTCATCTTTGATGGGTTAACTAGCATGTCACACATAGTTGCTAAAGCATTCAATGTCATCCCCTTTTTTTTTGCAAAGACCTTTCCCCCTTTCTTTTTCATTTTCTTGTGTGGTTCACAATAAGGTACACAAACCTTATTCGAAAAGTAACTACACCCCTTTTTGTAGCACTTATCTCTCTTATTATGATTCTAGATGTGATAAAGCCCCAAGTGTGTTGGAGGCTTGATTATTTATTTTCCTCCTAACTCACAATAAGATTTGATGTTTTTCTCTTTCTCTACTTTACTGTGAGTTTGAAGAAATTCATACTACTACTAAAGTGGGGGCTAAATGTACAATCTTAAAATGGACACACTTTCCTTTAAAGACCTTTTAGCTCCTTCCTCATAATTCCCTCTTTGTACATTGGATATGCATATGCTCGATCTCATTTTTCTCCTATCTTCTTCCTCTTTCCATCCTTATCTTTCTAGAACCTACCCTTTATTAAAGTGCTTCCATGTTACCACTAAATAGTTTCATTCTTCATCACATTATTTCTTGATTCAATGTACACTCTACTATTAGTTTTGAAATTTTCCTCTTAAAAAATAATAAGTTAAGAAATTCATGGAGAAATATCATATTCATCAACAATTTTCTATGCCTTAGTATCCTCAATATAATGGTCAAGTTGAAGCATCTAACAAATTCATTGAGAAGATCTTATAGAAAATAGTGAATAAGCATTGAAAAGATTAGCATACACAACTCTTATATGATTTATGGGATTATAGAATAGGAGTCTATGCCATTACCAGTACTTCTCCCTATAATTTGATATATAGCACAAATGCTATTGTGTCGATGGAACTAGGAATTTCTTCTCTTTGAGTCTCTTTCCATGGAATTATTGATAGTGACACATTTACAAAACAATGAGTGCAACAATTGGAAATTTTGGATGAACAATGAATCAATGCATTAGAACATTTAAGATCTTATCATAAATCCATTCAAAATTGCTATAATAATAAGTTACTTGAACACTCATTTTTTGTAAATGCCATAGAAAGAAGAGGTAGATGTCAGAAAGATAACGTGGAAAGAGGAAGAAAGTAGGGGAAAAGGAGATTGAGCACAGGCATATCCATGGTCCAAAGATGGAATTATGAAGAGGGAGCTAAAAGGTCTTCAAAGGAAAGTGTGTCCACTTTAAAATAGTATAATAGAAATTTAGAAAAATGTATACTTTATTAACAAAGATGGGATACAAAGAAAGTGGACCTATATTGAGAGATGTTTTACAACCAATTTTGAAGAATCTAAATTATTAGAGGGATATAACAGGATCGGGATATATAGTAGATGCACTAAAAGAAAACAAAGGTAAACAAAAGAAAACACAAGAATTTATCAACCAAATTAGAGATAAATAAGATGGAAGTAATGATGATGACAAAGAGTCTAATACATATGAGTGGGAACACACATACACCTACCTCTAAAGACAAGAAAATAGACGTTTTAAAGACCTAAACTAGCTCTTTCCATGAGGGAGAGAGCTCACAGATGGAATCATTAGAGTTAATCCCATATTATGTTAATCATAAAAATCATGAGGAAATCCATAAAGGAACAAGTTATTGTAGACCAATTAGTTGAGGCATCATTATCAAAACTTCATTCTATACATACTGGATTCCAAGATGTAGAGGTCCTGACATTATCTACACAAGCATGGAATTTATACTTTGATGGATCATACACCCAACATGGTTCTAGAGCTAGCATATTATTTGTTAAACCTCAGGAATACACATTAACAAAGTCCTATAAGTTATCATTCCCTTGCACAAATAATATGACCTAATATAAGGCACCGATGATAGGAATTTAAATGCTAGTACAATGGAGAATAATGAATTAAATGTCTATGGATATTCTCATTTGAAAATCAATCAAGAAAATGATGATTATCAAACTAAAGATGACAAGTTGTAACTATTGGAAATATTCAAGACTAGCTAAGTACTAAGAGGGGAGGGGTGAATCAGTAACTTCAAAGATTTTAACAAATTCAGAACTTAATTGCAATAATACATCTAATCTATTGCATGCATAAGAAATAGAGAAACATAAGACACCATGAACACAATATTTGGTGACCCAAAAACTTTCCAAATAGAAAGTAAAACTGGGGTAGGGATGATACCCACAAAACTTCAATACTGCAACATAAAGTTGGCCTGTTAAGGCTTGCAATGATCACTTTTGATGATCTACCCTGTTAGGAGCAATTAGGACTGCTAGGTCCACCTTGTTAGAGGTTTTACAAACATACAATGAAGTATGCACTCGATAAAAAGATTTAAAAAAATATTGTTAAGTCTACCTTGTGAAAGGATTTGAAGTTGATTCACCTATTAGGATGAAACAGTAGATCTCTAACTTACAACTGAATTGCTAATGATTAAGATCCTTGAAGTACTGATCACCTCTATGTGATAGATGTAACTCTGTTGCTCATGATATGGCCTTGCAATACACTTTATTATGTTGTTGATTCACATCCGCATGCTTGCATTTCATTTTCATTATCTCATATTATTATACTAATACTACACGCTTGGATATGATACAATACATTGCATATATCAATCCAATTCACAATATTACAAAGTTGTCCATTACACAAGTTAACACTAATATACAAAGTTAGCCCAAATATAGATACTCGAGTTCTAAAACTGACTTGGTGAATTTCTGATACACGGCATCCACCGTCATTACTTGGCATTGTCATGCACTTGGTAGAAGTAGAGGCTCAATCCATACTAATCACTTCAACGTAGTTTTGAACTTGGTATACACTAGTGACTCAGTAGATACTATATAACTTGGTATAAAATGCATTCCTTGTTTACCACAACTATGCTCGGTAGACACTATTTTCATTCAAATTGGTTAACACTAGCTTCACTTGACTGAAGCTGTTAACTCGGTAGAAACTATAAATCTCGACAAACACTTAACTACTTGGTCTGAACTGTAGTACTTGGAAAATACTAAACTATTGTCTGAATAAGTGTTGTCACTAATAAAAAAACTTGACTTAATGTCAACAATCTCCCCTTTTGGCATTAGTGAAAAAAACACTTATTAGCCAAAACTTATGTAAAACATAGTGTGATACTTAGCTTGGTATGGCATCCTGATTTTTTTAGATTTTTCAAAATTTGTCTTTGTAACTTTGTTATATATATGTTTTCTTTGCATATATCTCCCCCATACAATGTACATATTGAGTCAAGCATATTGACATACTACATATATCTCCTAGTATGGTATCTTTCTCTCGTGATATTTACAAATATCTCTCTCCTTTATTATATATATGTCTCTTCCCCTTTTTGATAATAATGCCAAAGATTTATACACAATCTACTTATATGGAGACACCAAAATGTGAGAGAAATTTAGAATGTACCTTAAGAATGAGAGTTAAGGTCTTGTCCTAGTTATCTTGCAAAACTTTGTAGGTTTGAAGAGCAACTTGTACTTTGCAGATAGCTCAATCATGTGATCTACAATTGAGAAATTATTGTCATGGATCAATGTTTTGGAATAAGCAATGTGCTTCTGCATTGTATCCATGATGGGAAGGATCATATTCTGAATCTCTATGAGTGTAGACCTGATCCTTGCTTCCTCTCTCAATAATTCTTCCTACATATTTGATAAGAATCTGATCTTCATATGATGTGCAGAGTTTGAGCTGGGGTCAAGTTGCAACTACTTTGCACTAGCCATCAGATCTTCATCAATTTTATTCAATTTTCTCTTTATTTCCTTAGTATGCTTCGTAACATCACATAACTTTGCAAAAAGAGATGTTAAAATTTGTGTAAGAAGTTTCAAGATTTGACAAAATTGAAGAAAGCTCTACTTGTTGAATAGCTATTTGCTGAGCAATGTGCTCAAGCACTTTGTTATCAAACTTATTTTTTGCTTTCTCAATTAACTTGTCTTGGCCACTTGAATGTTCCTTGTTTTTGTTGACTACCTCTTCTAATTGCAAGAAAATGTGTTGAGAAGTATCAACTTCAATAGCTATAGCTTCAGTCAAAATGTTCTTTGCATCCTCAATAATTGTGTATCCTCTATCTCTCTCTTCTCTAAGTTTCTTTTGATTTTTCTTCTTTTGTGGAAGATGACCAACTATTTGCATTTGATCCACAGAGATTTTATCAAAACCTCATTTAGGAATTTCAATTTCCTCATCCAAATCTATATCTTCGTCTATTTCATTTCCACTAATCATAAGTCTTGGTTGAACTAACTTTGGAGTTAATGCTTTAGATTTTGGAATAGAAACAATAGTGGAAACAGTAGGGCTAGTAGTGAAAACTTGTACACTGCCTACTGGTGGAGTACTAACTGGAATACTTATAGAATCCAAAACTAGTGTATTTACCAAACTTCCCAAAACTGAGGTATTCACAAGTGAAATACTGATAGAAGTATTTACAATTGAAGCACTTACTGGAGTATGTACAACTGAGGTACCCAAAATTGAAGAATCCAAAACTGCACTTACTGCTAAAGAGTTTAAAATTGTGGAACATTTTGTATCCATTGCTGAGGTTGGCTCGGTAACTAAAGGATGTTGCAGCTTGGTGGATGAAGTGGTAGACACTTCTATCTATGATGTTCTGAGTTGAGAAGTAGTAGGGAGTGGTTGGAAATTTGATGTATCAATGGTTGTCACAACCAAATTTGTTGAAGCTATTTCCACACTTGATGATGTTGTAGGTTTTGCTGGAGAGTGAGGAAGTGAAGCTATGATAGATGCAGCTATCTTGACTAGGTCAATCTCTTCTTCTTCTTGCTTGGCTTCTGCTTCAGCTTCTTCCTCTTTTTCTTCTTCATCATCCTTCGTAAGCTCCTAATATTCTTCTGCATCAATTGTGACAAATGGACTAGAGTCTTCATCATTTTCTTCGTCCTTGTCACTGTCATCATCATCATCTTTTATTTCAACATGATTTTCACTCAGTTTGTGAAGATGGAATACATTTTTCCATAGGTTTGTAGCATTCTTCACAACATATTTTATATCTTTTATCAAAACTAGACAAGTGTTGAACTTTAGAGTCATTTTGTTCTCATTGTCTTTTAATGCTTTATTTACCTCTACATCAATCAAGTTGGGCACCAACTATTTTAATGTTTGAGCAAAAATGTCTTTGATAGACTATTTGGTGTTCTCTCATCTAACCTTGACCTTATCCAACAAAATTGTATGGATTTGTGATGCTAGCTAGCCTAGAGAGAATTTCCATTTTCCCAATTCATCCACGACTAGATCTTCAACTTCTTTCTACTCTATTGGAGTCCTTGTCTCATACTTGAGTGCTTTAAAGTTGTATATTCCAGTACCTTCTCTCAATATCTTCAGCCTATCTTGAAATGTAAGAGGAGGTTGGTTGAAGACAACATCACTACCATCTTTTCCTGCTTTCTTCTTGGATCTTGTAAATACTATAGTGGATGCCTTAGGTGGCTTGGTGATGATCACCTTGCCTTTCTTCCTTGCTAGCTCTTCTTTCATTTTAGATTCCTCTTCATTCTCTTATTCTTCCACATCTTCTCCTTTTCCTTCAACTAACATAAGAGGGGTGCTTGCTATTTTCAATTTTTTTATCCTCCTCTTGCCTTTGTTTACCACCTGTAGAAGCTTGATCTCAAGTTCAATTCTTGCTTTTGCCTCATCATAAGTTCCAAAGAGAGGTGCCTTTGGATTTACAAGTTCATTTACCAAGGCTTCAATGATTTCCTTTGCCTCATCAATGTTAACCTCATATGGAAGAGGTTTTATCCACACAACTCTGGGCCTTACTACCTGAATGTATACCCTATCACTATCTACCATAAAGAAAACATCATCCTTATAATCTTCAACCAACTTCTTTGGTATCTTGAATCTATTATTCATCTTTTCTTTGAAGGTTTCAAAATAATTATCCATGATACTATCAAAACTTCCACCCATTTCAATGATGTACTCATTGATCTGATATAAAATTGGTGTGTCTTTTCTCCATACAATCATGCCTTTAGAGGGGAAAAACTTTTGAACATAGAAGAACAAACATGTCAACAATGAACGAAATTTGCATGGGTTATTCTTTGAAGTTATAATGTTTTCCATTTTTTTTTTAGCTGCTTCAACAACCAATCTGCTAGGTCATATGATAGATTCTTCTTTACGATCTTATAAGCTAAGTCAACTGCTTCACATGACACACTATTGAGTCAGCTTGAACTATAAATATTGTGCACTATTACATGGATGCCAATTTTTATTTCTATGTTAGTTATGTTGCTGATTTTCATTCCTCTACCATCCCATTCGGCTAGGGTTTTCTTTTGTAGCTCATCCCGACCTAGGGTTTTAGTGACTTTAGCTTTGGTGAGCATGGGAAGACCAGTAATGTGATGTATCATTCTTTTGGTAATTAAAACTAGTTGTTCTAACCATAGTTGACCATTATGAACTTGACTTAGGATATACTTAATCCATTTGATCTGAAAGTTTCGACACGGGTGAGGAATATGAGTTAAACCTTTCTCTTCCAAATGTTTATGCTCAGGTTTGAGTATTCCATTCACACAGAGTTCACTTAGAGCATTATCCATTTTAAGGGTTCCTATCTCCTGAATTGCACATTTAAAATGAGTTTGAATGTCACTTATGAGAAGTACCTTTGGTGGTATCTACGACTGAGCTCCATTCGGGTCAAGGGTTTCAGCGATCGCTGGCACAAGTTTAAAGTTAGGGGCTTTCCATTCAACACCTCACACCAACATTTTAGATCATTTCTTCGCCTTGTTGCTACTACTGGATGCCATGATAATTTGGCAAGCTGAGAAAATTCTTTGTAAAAAAATTTGCTGCAAATTCTGCTCAAGGTCTCTAGGATGCTCTACAAATTGCTCTATTCACAATATTCTAAATTTATAATGAGAATGAACTCAATTTCCTGCCTTTTGATAAAACTTCCCATTAATGCTTGGTACAACAAGATCCATAATGACATAGTGCATGACACCATGTCATCCACTATTTTTATGGATTGCTCAGTGAAAGCTTGTAACTCGGCAACCAAACATAACCATGTTTCTCTTGACTTCACTTGGTAGAATGCATGACCCAACCTTGCTTGGTAGGGAAGTCAATTCGGTGATAACTATTGCTGATCTTACTGATGATTCTTTTGTATCTTGAATACCAATATGAATCTTTACTTTATTTCAATTGGAACTGTTTAAGATGTGACCTTGAAAACACAGTTACAGTTCTTCCTTAAGAAATTTAATTGGAAATGGTGGAGTCACCCACTTCTTGAGTGACATGACTATCATTGCTTGAACTAGCTTGCTTGGTAGATTTAGGAATCCATCGCTATCTCATCTGCTTCCTAATGCTATCTGCTTTTGCTTTCTTTTCATCTTCAATTCTACCTGTATTCATGCAATTCTTAACTATATGACCAAGTTTAGTACATGTGTAACATCTTATGGTGGTATCATTTCTTCTCATGTGATGCCTAACACAATTCATGCCAATGTGTCCATATTCTCCACAATAATGACATCTACACCAAGTATTGTAGTTCCAATTGAATATTGCCTTTACAAATTTTTCAGCTGGATTGAATAACTTAGATCTGCATTCAGATGCCTTGTGACCTTCTTTCAAACTTTGGTTTCTCTTTACATTCATTAGCTTTATGACCATGCTGACTGCAATTGTAGCATTTACCATTGAATTTTGCCTTTCCATTACTCCAATATTTTTTTGATGTATGACCTATCTTACCATAGTAATTGCAAGTAGGTCTTTGATTCCTTTGAGCACCTTGTTTGGAGGATTCACCTTCTTCTTTGTATCCAAGTCCTACCTTACCCTTTTGCCTATACAGATTTTGTTCACTTTGTTGATTCAATTGATCCATGTCTACTTGGGATTTCATTATTCTTTCATTGAGTTGCTTTTCAAAATTTAGATCAATTTTCATCCTTTCATTGATTTTCCTTTCAGAGTTTAAGTCATTTCTTAACCTTTCATTTTTAGATCTCAGATTCATGATTTCTTCATTTGCATTGGAGAGCTAATTAATAAGATTTTCTTGCTGAAGGGATTGATTTTGAATTTCATTGTTCCTTATCTCCAAGTCTTCTTTTACCTTATTTCTTTGTTTTGAGATTTCACACAATCTTATTGACTGAATTTCTTGTTCTATTTTCAATTTTCTTACTTCTTCTTGCAGGAAGCCATTCTTTTCTAGGAGTTCCTTGATTGCATCATTGGCTACATCTGAACTACTTGATGGGAAAAATATTCAATCTTCTCTTTAACATACTGGTGATCATTCATCTAATTTGCAAGTTCCTTCCTTATTTTTAGAGATTGGGAAAGATGCTATTTTGCTTTCTTGAGTTGAGCCATGGCTATTTCTAGATCTAACTTTTCATTGTCAATAGCTTTGTCAAGTCTGAATATCTCCATTGTCCTTGATCTTTTCTCAAGTTGTCAAACTTTTATCCTGAGAACCATAGTGCTCTGATACCAATTGTTCAAAGTATTCAAGACTAGCTAAGTTATTGAGAGGGGAGGGGTGAATCAGTAACTTCAAAACTTTTAAAAAAATCAGAACTTAATTACATTAATACATCTGACCTACTACATGCATAAGAAATAGAGAAACATAAGACACCATGAACACAATATTTGGTGACCCAAAAACCTTCCAAATAGAAATTAAAACTAGGGTGGGGATGATACCCACAAAACTTCAATACTGCAGCATAAAGTTGGCCTGTTAAGGCTTAAAATGATCACTTATGATGATCTGCCCTGTTAGGAGCAATTAGAACTGCTAGATCCACCTTGTTAGATGTTTTACAAACATACAATGAAATATGCACTCGGTAGAGAGATTTAAGAAAAGACTATTAAGTCTACCTTGTGAAAGGATTTAAAGTTGATTCACCTATTAGGATGAAACAGTAGATCTCTGACTTACAACTGAATTGTTGATTGAGATCCTTGAAGTATTGATCACCTCTATGTGATAGATGTAACTCTATTGCTCCTACTATGGCCTTACAATACATTGTTCTGCTACTAATTCACATTCTCATGCTTGCATTTCATTCACATTATCTCATATCATTATACTACTTCGACATGCTTGGATATGATACAATACATTACATATATATCAATCCAAATCACATTATTACAAAGACGGCCATTACACAAGTTAACACCAATATTACAAAGTTGGCCCAAATGTAGATACTCAAGTTCTAAAACTAACTTGGTGAATTTCTGATACACGATGTCCACTGTCATTACTTGGCATCATCATGCACTCAGTAGAAGTAGAAGCTTAGTCCATACTAATCACTTCAACTTAGTTTCAAACTTGGCATACACTGGCGACTCAGTAGATACTGTGTAACTTGGTATAAATGGCATTCCTTGTTTACCACAACTGTGCTTGGTAGACACTATTTTCATTCAACTCAGTTAACACTAGCTTCACTTGACTTAAGTTGTTAACTCGGTAGAAACTATAAATCTCAGGGAACAATGAACTGCTCGATCTGAACTGTAGTACTTGGCAAACACTGAATTGTTGTCTAATTAAGTGTTGTCACTAATAACAAACTTGACTTAATGTCAACAGTTACCATATAAATGTATGATGGATGACTTCAAACTATAATTTGCAATGATTGCCTTTGAATAAATACCAAGACATGATAATAAAGATGCAAATTTCATGGCTACCATCCCATTTGTACAATCTCTTTTTGAGTTCTTAGTGGAACCCCTTGTCTTATCCTACGTATGATTATCCAAATACAAGTATTATTTTTTATATTGTTGGCCAAGATTGACCAATCTATGGAAATGCATATGCCTATCTAAAATATAATACCTTACCCTCGAACCTATATAGAAACCAACAATGTAACTTCCTTCTCCAAACATCCTATTATATCTTAATCGTTGACACCTTCTATTGATGAGGTTTTGACGGTACTCTCTTATGATGTCTAGAACATGATGAATCTCAAACTACCTTGTGAGAAGTAAATGAGGGTATATGGGGATCATACTCGAATCGTCATATTTTGGATAAGAAGCTCATGCATATCCTACAATGGAGATGGGTTCCTTTCAACATGCTAGAAAGTGTTAAAAAAATGCCAAATAGATGGGAATCTTATTCATGCACCTACTAATGAGCTCCATCTTTTGATGACTATATGTCCTTTCAATCAGTGGATATTTGACCTTGTAGGCGTAACTGATCCACTTTCCTCCAATGGCCATCAATACATCATCACCACAATTGAATATTTTACTAAATGGGTTAAGGACATTCCATTGATAATCACCACTAGAAAACAAATATCCATGTTCATCCTTAACTATATTGTTTGTAGATATGGTATCCCTATGTCCATTATTATAGGTCATGGTAAACAATTCCAAAATTGTGATATCAATTAACTATATGAGAAATTTAACCTTGCTCATCACAATTCCACCATTTACTACCCTCACTAAAATAGTCAAGCAAAGATGTCTAATGAAAACATTGTAAAGATTGTAAATGATGTTGGTCATGATTGACATATTCAACTCAGTCCATCATTGTGGTCTTAGCGTACATCCATTTGAACTCCCACTGAAGCCACACCATATTCCCTAGTCTTTTTCTTAGAAGCTATACTACCTTTTGAGGTTAAATTTCTCTCTCTCAGACTATCATTGTGAGATCTTATTATGAATGAAGAATATAGAGTATCAAGATTTCAAAAATTAGAATTATTAGATGAGAGAAAAAAGACAGCATCTGACCATTTTAATACTTTCCAACAAAGAATGTACCATCAGTACAGTAATAAATTGAAACCCAAAGAATTTAAAGTAGATGACCTAGTCCTTAGAGAGAATATGAAGAATCAATTAGATTGGAAAAAGATTGGAAATTTTAAACCAAATTGACTAAGTCCTTTTGTGATTATTGTATATAGATCTGGGGCTTATCAATTATCCACATCTGAGGGTGAGTTGTTGGATGAACCCATTTAAAACATGAAGCTTAACAATTTTTATGTCTAAAATCCCAATGCAATGGATGAGAAATAAACATATGAAAAATACAAAAAAAATTCATCAAATAAAAATAATAAAGTGCAATTAAAGCAAGTGGTGAAAATATGGCAACATGTGTTATATATGACAAGTTAGTTCCTCTATCTATTAGGATTATTCTGATGTCTTGTATCCTTGTACATAACTGCAATAAAATTTTGCATTGCTAAACATTTTTGATAATCCTACATATACCCATGATATATAAAATCACATTATAGCTTGGTTGGTACTTATTCTCCATCCATGTCTATTAACATGTCTTTCTCCATCCATAATAAGTTAGTCTAGTACCTAACTAGGGGTATGTCCTCAACCTAGTTTTGGAAGTGGATCTTTGATAGTCATGACTCACAAGAGGATAAATTGGATCATGTCTTAACAACCTCTCGGTGAGAAACAACGATCAAACTACAGCTCACAATAAAATCAAAATGTTGAATTAGAAATTGTGGCATATCAATAAAAAATAGCTACCTAAATCAAAAATCAAATTATCAAAATCAATGCAACAAACAAAAATCAAAATACAAGTTTTAGCCAGAAATTTATATCTCTGGTAACAAGTTTCATTGTTTGTTATAGGATACGCATTCATATCTTTATTTCATTGTTATCATGTTTTCAATGCTATTGCATGATGTCTTATTGTTTGTGAATCTTCCCTACATGCCATGTGACTAGAATAGTCGAGATGGGAAATAATATTTTCCTTTGATTATTGTTTGTGGGATGTTCTCAATTAAAGTCTAATGAATTGTTAACCTAGGGTGTTCATGCACAAGTGCCTTCATATATCTAAAAAGCATTGAATTGTGTCAACATAGGTTTTTGCACATTTGCTTGGATTATGATGTGTCACACATACCTCGACTCTAAATAGTTGTTCATAGATGGAAAGGAATGCACTTCTTATTTTTTGACCAAGTAAGTAAAACTCATGTCATCTCAATTTAATCATACCTAGATGTTTGTAAAGCTTGCTCTAGTAAAATCCATTTAAGAAGTACTTAGGTCATCCTGGTGTAATTATACCATGATATATGCATTTTCTTACAAAAAAAAAGAACTCAGTGATGATAAAAAATAAAAAATTGACCATGTTTTTGATGTTATAGGGATTATGTATTCCAATGTTACATTTGTAGTTACATTTTGCATATTAGTAATACTCTGCATTTCACACATGTTAAATCATTTGCATCAGAGACTCCTTTTATAGATTATGGGTTCATTCTTACAAGTCAACTGATTCTTCCATTAGGTCTTTTAGGATGAAAAAATATATATTACTAAGGTGGAAGCTATTAGACATAATCAAAAGTTTGCGAATTTATTTAGTTGTGTCATCTTTAGTATGTTAATAGAGATTGCATTAAATCACTCATTTTCATAATCATGTTTCATTTAGCTATACCCTTATTGATCATTCTTCATTTATTTAATCTTCGCCATTACTATTTTTATTAAGGGAAAACAATATTTCAAGGGATCTTGGAACCCAATACAAAGAAAAGTTTTAACAAAGGGACTTGAAACCTAGCATCAAAAGATAAGAAATAAGCTCCTCAGAAAGAAATTGGGCACAAGAAAAATAGGACAAAGGCAAGAAAGACAAAGCCAAGAAACACACTTTCTCATCCAAAATAGAAATGGCAAACAAGTAAAATGTAGAAAATATACTACGATCTATCCCAAAAAAAATTAAGATTTCCCCATTGATCTCCTCTTATGAGATCTAAGGGTCATGTCAAAAGGAGAGGATTTCTTTGAGTTTTTTCCTTTAACTATAATCCATTCTTCTTCAACCCTGGCTACCTCAGCTTGTCAAGTACTCAAGTCCACTAAACTAACAAAACCAACCAGGCAGGGACAATGGACTCTACCAAGGTAGGGACAATAGAACTAACATAAACGAGCATGACAGGGACAATGAGCACCAAAAATATAGAGATACTAGAAGAACATACACCCAAAAAAATAGCACCTTATCCACCAATAGGGGTGAAGGACATCTTAGGTGGTACAACAACATGTGAATCATCTATAGCATTAGCACTAGCATGAACAACCACCTCATTAAAAGAGGAAGAAGCAACATGCGCTTTAGATCCAACAACAATATCAATTGGGTTGCACATTGTAGGGACAACCCTCTCTACTATAGCATCTATAGAAGTAGAACCCACAACAATCTTCAAAGAAGAAGAATTCACATTAGGTTCAAGGGGAGACACACCATCCAGGGCTAGCTCTGACCTGTTGGGTTGAACTTATCCATCTAAACAAGGCGAGCCCTTATAAACTATATAACAATGAGCAGACCTTTTCTGTTTCAATTTTCTCAACCCTACAATTAGCCGCAACATGCCCTATCATGAAACATTTTCTACAAAGTTAAGGAATCCCCTCATAGCCCAAAATCTAGATCCAAGAATCCTATGAAGACTTGAGCTTAATTTCTATCAATGACCCCTTAGAAACATCAATGTCAACTAAAATGAGAGCAAAGATAGACTAGAGGATATTAGATGATGCAAGAGCATCCTAGGATTTCTTGCAATCCTGCATGTTGAGGGAGTTTGGCTTTGGAGTTGTGGACTCGATCACCAAAGAAGTGGTGCTCTGTCACTATTGGGTATAGTTTATGCCTGGGAGCTTGGCATACTCTGTGAGCTCGGTTTGCACTATGTTGCTCGGCATGGTCTTGCAGCTCGGCATAGTCTATGAAACTCGACATGGTTTGTAAAACTCAAGATGGTCTTGAAGCTCGATATGTTCAGTGGTGCTCAGTTTGCACTGCGATCTCAGTGATGCTTAGGAATTTATTGGTGCTCGGCTTGGTTTTGTTGACACTCAGTTTGGTCTTGGTCCCTGTGGGTGCCGAGTTGTTTGTGAGCCAACTTTTGGCGTTCAATTTTTGTATGGGTATTTAATTTAGTGTTGTAGCTGACTTATGGCTCGACCTATATTTAATGTGAGGGATTTAATTTATTTTGTAATGAGTCAGGCCAACTTATGGCTTGGTTGGGTATAAGTAAAGGGTTTTGTGTAGTCTTTAGTGAGTGAGGAGGGTGGTTATCATTCCATCTTTGAGAAGGGGATGAAGTGTTGATGCAAATTTTGAAGAGCTAGGGTTGTGGCTTACAAACTAGAGGATTGTTTGGTGGACCTGAGGGTACAAGTGTGGATTCTTCTTAGTGTTCTTATCCAGTTGTGTATCTGGACTAGTTGGGATTGGGTTTGTAAGTTGGATCTTGTTGGATCTTGTAGAACTGATTTTGTAGTTGTTGTTTGTATTTAGCCCTAACTCGGAAGGCCTTACAACCAAGCATATTTCTTGTAATCACTTACATCTATGAATAAAGAATTGTGATTTGGTATTAGATCTTGCATTATTATTGTTTTGTTGTTGTATTTCTATTGTGTGGTTATTTGTTGGGGGTTTGGACATCTCCTTTAGGGATTCTCTGACCTTGCACTACATCATTAGAGGACTCCTCATCTACCAGCAAAAAATCTCCAAGAGCATCACCAACTTCTTCAAGAAAAGAATCTACCCAATGATGAAGGGCGAGGTAGGGAAGCCTAACCCAAATAGGCATCTTGTAGAAGGATTCCAAAAAGGGGTTGAAATTCTCATGCCAGGGCTTTATCATCAAAGGGAAATGATATTCCCATGTGAAAAAAAATGTTAGCAAAGAATACTTTGTAGATCTGAAGCATCTTCAAACTTAGCAACAACAAAAAAACCCTAGCTAAAGAATTTAGATGTAATGCATATGCATGAGTGGATCCTAATGTTTGGTAACCATTGATAAGGACTAGGGAGAAGGATCAAAAAACCCTAAATCTGCAAATAACCACCTGAGACGACATGTTAGAGACCACTTGATTAATATCTGCCATAGTATCTTCTTCCAACGTGATAGAAATGTGTCGACAAACTAGATAAGGGGTCACCTCCACCCTACCACTTATAGCTACGACCTTTTGTGCATAACTTCCAATAGGGCAAGAAGACCATCCCATGTCCACTTTACTAGACCTAGAAGAAGCCATAGCACCCTTAGCATTATTGATTGTCATTATTATCTTATCGGTTATCATTATTATCATCATTATCTACATCAAATTATTTAGATTCATTATCACATTAATCATATGTGCATTATTCATGCCATTTTGTACATATACATGTTCATTAACAGGCATCCATTACATTTAAATCATACATTGCATTTTAAGATAACTTTCATTTTCTTTCACTTTTTAAAAAAAATTAAACAACATATTTAAATTATCCTCATGTACATAATAAGTCATATATAGAACATCATCGCAATCATAATAACAACATTATGCTAGGATCATGTGCATTTCATCAATTTGCATCTCATAACATGACAATACATTATCATTGCTACTTTATAGATAAACTCATAGAACTATTAGGCATGCATAAAAGTAAATAAACATGTCACATCACATCATATAGAATCGTAATGCAAGTATATATTTGCATAAATATAAATCATGTCGTACCATTCATATGATAGTGTCCATCATAAGTACATAAGCTACATAAGTTTATGTATCTACCATATAGAGCCCATGCATCATCAAAATAATAATAAATGTCCAAAGGCCAATGATTAATGACTAATGATATCAAATATATAACATGGTGTCTCATTGAGTCCATGATACAAAATTTCCATGGTAGAATATTAGAGATCAAAGTGGCATATAACATGTTATACTCCATTGTCACTTGATTCAGTATGTGTCTATCTACAAGAAGGGATGGATGGACATGTCACCTCGGCACCACCTACACCTATCTTTAGTCTTAGAGGTCGAGAAGACACACCCCCCAAGCAAACTGGATACCCTCATATATCATCCTTTGCAATGTCCAACCCCATTCAATTGCAAACCATGGGATTTCTGAACAAGACATACATATCCCCCAATCACTCATGTCAAGACCACCACTAGAGGCTCATATAACTCCAACATCCTCCTAGCTCATTTTAGTCTTGTTTATCTTATTATCTCTAAAAACCTCTCTGCACTCTACCACTCCTCCATATCGATCATATTGTACCAACTCAATAGAAATGGGTAGTGTGGGAATACGATAAAAATTCTTTGGTGTAATAGTCATCTCTCTAGTAAGGTGATGGAAAGTGCTAGTCTTAGAGTGTCATCTCTCTACAAGCATTGTCATGCCTAGGTTTTCCCTAATCTTGGGCATATAAATGACTTGGTGCAAACTTGTTTAGGAAATCAAAACTCTCTCTATCTCAAGCAATGCAAGTCTTAGACTGTGTCTCAAGAAATCTCACCCTTGACATCCATACATGTGTAATATCCTCCTACGATCACAAACATCATGAAATATTCATCAAGAAAAATGTTTTCTACCAAATACTCTATGATATATATGTTTATCCTATAACTGATCGTATCACATGTTTATTGGACAAATCTATCATTTCTCATAACTAGTTGGTCAACCAACATACTTTGTGACCATGTTGCCTACTATAGTACAATCAATTTCAAAAAAAGAAAAATCATACAATTTATATTCTCTCTCCAATCTTCAACAAGCATTTTTTACATATGATACCCCATTTTCCCTGCTCATTCATATTTATAGTCCATGTTACCCTAATTTCTTACGAGTGTAGTTGTTTTATTCTCCAAGGCATATTTTTAATTGTCTTTCGTCTATTATTTTTTGTTTTTTTCTTGTCTTATTGTCGTAAGATTAATCAAATCCTCAAAAAATATGAAAAGAAAAAAACAAGAAATAATCAAAAAATAAAATTTTGTTGATCAATCCCTGGATTGGGCATCTAATTGGCCTAAAAAGTATGCATTAGCTAAGGTGTTGGTGTAGAGGCAATAGGATTATAGTTGTGTTTTCTTTCAAACAATGCAACAAGCAAATTATTTCAAAAAGGAGCAAAATGCATACACTTAAAATTCGTCAAGTCCTTTAATTAAACATGCTAATATTTAATTAATAGTATTCCTCTATTAGCCATAATAAATTATTTAATTTATTAGGTTAATTCCCCTAGCATTACCTTAAGTCTTCTAATATAAGTCATATTAAGTTATTTAATTAATTGTTGAGCTACACAATCATGATGTGACTAAGTTGTAAGAATTTGGTATAACTCTGATACCATGTAAGAATTTTCCTTGGGGCAAAATGACGCCAAGATCAAGAAGCTCAAGAACTAGCACAATATGGACCAAATGATGTATGATCATAATAACAATATGAGAATAAATAATTGATTCTTTGGATATAAGATTATTCAATGATAGATAATTGATGTTGTACATGTACACTAGAAGTGTCTGTATATAAAGGCCTCTAGAATGACTAGGAGTTAGCAAAATGATAAGCCTCGCAACTAAGCACATGTCCACTAAGAGTGGATTATCCTCCATTGAGCACAAAAGTTAGTGTGATGATGAGAGGATAAGCCTACCTAGGTATGTCACATAAAATTATGTTATAGACACCATGTGCTTAATTAGAGTGCGAACAATTGTGTTGTCTACATGACAACTTAGTTGATTATGCAAACTCCAGTGTTGTAGACGCCATGTGCTAAAATAGAGTTGCTAACTCTTGTGTTTTCAATATGACAATCATATGAGTACGTATACTCCTAGGTGTCTATCAAATAAATAATAAAATAATGCATTTATCCCAAGTAAACTTAAGTAAAGTGTAAATAATAATTATTTACACTAACACCCCCCCTTAAGTGAAAACTTAGGGGAATGCACTTAAGCTCACAAAAGCTATGATGAAAATACATAATGGGTCCCGGCTAGTAGGCCATGTTAGGTACCCAAGTACAAATGCAATGGTGTGCATATAATGCAATGAAATGAAATGCAATCTCTCTGAAAACGGAGAAAGAGGGAAAACCTCATGGGAAAAAACCCTCCCACAAAAAGAGAGATAAGTACAATAAAGAAAGATGCATGTATGGATGGAGTAATCAAGACCCCCTCATTATGGCATACATCATGCATATACAATAGAATCCCTCCATGAAATCCCCCCCTTAATGAAGGATCTCATAATGATAAGTGCTTGAAGACAAAAGAAAATCCAATGCCTACAAACACCATTTCTCCCTTTAGGAAGAAGATACACCAAGTATATGTGCAAGTATGCTTCCCATTGTGGATAGGAAGATGAAAGAGGGATCCAGATGTAGTATGGTGTGGATGCGGCCTCTGAAGTTTGCTCATATGTCGACAAGTCCTTGATGAGTGTAGATGCCATGAACCAATCTGGTGGATGCCCAAAAGAAGGTGGCAAACAAGGTAACATGTCCATGTATGAAATTGAATCAAACTCCAAAGACAATGAAGCATCATGATAGGAAGATATGGGAAGAGAAGCAATGTCGCCTCCCTTCAATAATGAATGCACACACATGAAAAAAGCTCCTTGATGACTGAAGAAGTTGCACCATGAAAGCTAAATGAAGTTCCTCCTTGTAGGAAGAAGTGGTGCCATAGGTATAGTAGAGAATGCTCCCCAAATAGTAGGAAGAATCCTCAGAAGATATGATGTCTGAGGAAACTAGAATACAATCTCCAATGGCTGATATGTCTCCTCTGAAGTAAAAGAATCCTTCTCCAACTACAGTAAAGAAGTATCCACAATCATATCAATCTCGAAAGAAAGCTCAAGTGGTTGAGGGTCAGAGTGTTCCCTCGCAACAAGTGAAGAAGAAGTCTCCTCAATAAAGAGAAGATGGATGTCATCAATGATCTCTCCCACATCTTCAATGTTAGACTCCACAAACAGCCTTGCAATTTCTAGAAGGAAGTCATCCCATGAAGTTGAAATAGGAAGACATGGTATTTCATGTTGCACTAAATTAGAAGCATCTGTGGCTGGAACTAGATCAATAGTAGCAACAGGAACATCAGGACGTATGATCTCAACTAGAGTTGAAGGTACCATAACTGGAGTGACTGGAGGTAGAATGTCCTCTAGAAAGGGAGGAATTGTTCCAAAGAGCCATCCAAATATCATAAGGCTTAGTGAGCTTTCCAATGATAGAAAAGCAATTAACATTGATACTAAAAAAAGTGACTGACTCAATTATGTTAATGGGTGTACGATCAGTGTAAGAGAGCAATTCTTTGGAACATAGAAAAGAAAATACTTCCTTATGCTCTCTTAGATGATCAATTATCAAGACACTCCATGAATGCAATAAATATATGCACCCCCCAAAATGCAAAAATAATCAATGAACCCCACCAATGTATGATTTTGGCACTTTATACTTAGTGTATTTACAATAGGCCACTTGCCAATTTAATGCCTAAGTGGACTTTTGATTTTTCTGGTTACAACAACAAATATGAAGCTATATCATACTCAACAAGATAAGACACAAGACCTCTCAAGGATCTAATTAATTACAAGTTCCAATAGGCCAAAATGAGACCAAATTTTGAAAGTACTATGTCTACTCAAAATTACTCCAAACTGATACCAGATTTGGAAAGTAGACAAAAAATCATGCACTCTCAAAAAAAATAGCACCTGAATATGTGTCCATATGAGCCCAAACTAAGTCTTTGAAGTTGCAAAAATTGGGATTTGCGAGTTGCAGAAAAATTCAGGAACAGAGATCTCAAACAACCTGCACCAATGTGTAGATCACGAAATTCTACCCCAAAACAAAAACAAAAAAAATTACTCAAAAAAAGGAGTCTGTATGAGAGAGATATCATTGTTTGAAAATCACCTCTATAACTATTTTTCCTGAATCGCCATCGTCGCACCTCCAAAAATCAATTAACTCTAGATTTCACCTCAGATGTCTGATTTTGATGAAACAAAAGTCAATTTGGGGGTTTTTTGACCTTCTAAAAATGATGTGAATATCTGATTGCAAATCTGAAAATCAATTGCACAAATTTGAAGAGATCATACCAATCTTGCAAATCGGGCCTTCGGGTTCTAGTTTGCAAAAAAAAAATTGCCTCAGTTTTGACTATGGCCTAGGGTAGGAAAATTTATAGTCAAAATTCATTGAATTGATGCCTTGAATGCAATAGTGAAGTTCTCTTTGGCTCTAGACGCTCCCAATGACTACGATACTTCATATTTGAATTGAGGTCCTTAGAGAGGTGAAGCAAAAAAGGTCTCCAATGGGTATGAAATGACACTCCTATGGCTCTGATACCATGTAAGAATTTGGTATAGCTCTGATACCATGTAAGAATTTTTCTTTGAAAAAAATGACGCCAAGATCAAGAAGCTCAAGAACGAGCACAATATGGACTAAATGATGTATGATCATAATAACAATATGAGAACGAATAACTGATTCTTTGGATATCAAATTATTCAATGATAGATAATTGATGTTGTACATGTACACTAGAAGTGTCTATATATAAAGGCCACTAGAATGACTAGGAGTTAGCAAAATGATAAGCCTCACAACTAAGCACATGTCCACCAAGAGTGGATTGTCCTCCATTGAGCACAGAAGTTAGTGTGATGATGAGAGGATAAGCCTACCTAGGTGTGTCACATAAAATTATGTTGTAGACACCATGTGCTTAATTAGAGTGTGAACAACTATGTTGT
This sequence comes from Cupressus sempervirens, assembly GCA_028749045.1. Lineage (NCBI taxonomy): Eukaryota > Viridiplantae > Streptophyta > Pinopsida > Cupressales > Cupressaceae > Cupressus > Cupressus sempervirens. The sequence goes on along the minus strand of CM053793.1, from coordinate 682,487,089 downwards.
CTACATGACAACTTAGTTAATTATGCAAACTCCAGTGTTGTAGACACCATGTGCTAAAATAGAGTTGCTAACTCTTGTGTTGTCAACATAACAACTCATATGAGTATGCATACTCCTAGGTGTCTACCTGATAAATAAAAAAATAATGCATTTATCCTAAGTAAACTTAAGTAAAGTGTAAATAATAATTATTTACACTAACATAAGTCTCCTAATCCACATTTGTTGTCCAAGTCACATGACACTTCACACTTGCACCAATAATTAATTTTAAATAAAGATTCATTAATCTTCTTAATCATTACACAAGCCCTATTCCTAAGGAGTCAACGAGGACTATGTAACCTCAAAGGAATGAGTCATAATACCACTTTCCCTTAGATGACTTAGTCCTATGGACACTTGTTTCCTTGTGACAAAGTCCTTGCCATGTCCCCTACAATCTAGGGGATGGTCAAGCCACCTCACTTAGTCAAGGGTGACTCAAGGGACACTTATAGCAAGAATCCCCTTGAGGATTGAATCTCAACACTCTGCTCTCAAAGGTATTTGTGAGATGGATGACACATGACTTCTTATTTTGCACCAAACTCTTTTGTGTCAATGTGAGAGGAACATAACACTTGTTCTTCTTCTCATATTCCAACCAATTCTCATTTTGTCTCCACTACCTCCAAATCAATCTCAACCCTCCACTTTTTCAACTTTCTCTCATAATTGTTGGTTGGGCCACCTAAGCTAGGGTATCCCAGTAATCTATAAAAGGATCCTCATTTCTCCTATTTTGGGTCAATTAGAATTTTGGAGCATTCTAGCAATTTTACAAGCAAATCATTAGATAGCAATTCTATATTAGCATCATGGCTTCAAATCACCATGGTGATCATGTTTTATCCACCATTTCATCTTAATTTAGCATTCTAGGATCTTCATCTTAGCATTGCATTAGATTCATGATCTCCAACACTTTAAAACAATCTTCAAGAAGAGCAGATTTGAAGAATTTGAGAGCTCACTAAATCAAATGCTCAAATCTAGAACGATAATGGAGACAAACTTAAAGGAGCAGATTTGAAGAATCTGAGAGCTCACTAAATCAAATGCTCAAAGCTAGAAGGACAATGGAGACAAACTGAAAGGAGCAGATTTGAAGAATCTGAGAGCTCACTAAATCAAATGGTCAACGCTAGAAGGACAATGGAGACAAATTGCACTTAATAAGTAAAGGTAAAAATTGCATTTTTAATCATCTTATCTATGTAATCTCCATTGGGTATGCATAGGTAGGTTAGACTTAACTAGTTTATATCTTCTTAAGCATTTGCACATATTTTTGCATACACAAAGCTATGAGTCCCGACATTTAAGACATAGGGTTTTAAATAATAATGGGATCATAAACATAGAACCACCAAAGAGGGATACATTTCCTTTCGATACAAATGAAGGGTGGAGCATAAGAACTAAAAAGACATAAAAATTCTATTTATATATTCAAAGAACATTGTGAAGGAGTTGAGGAAAGTCATGTGTATCCTATAAAGTGATCATAGAAAATACATCAAACGTGTACCAAAAGTTAATAAAAGGTATAAATGAAGAATACTTTATTTTTTATGTTCATTTTCAACATTATTCATAGGTAATATAACACTAACACACACACACACACACACACACACACACACACACACACACACACACACAAATGAAAGGAAGAGCACAAGAACTAACAAGATATATAAATTATTTTTATATATACAAAGAAAATAGTGAAGGAGTTGAAGAAAGTCATACGTATCCTATAAGGTGGTCATAGAAAATATATCAATCATGGGCCCTATTGGTTAACAGTTTGTCTTCCTTGATATCTTGGTTTATACCTTAACTCTTAGACTACCCAATGGCTTATGGAAAACAAAGAAGTTAACAACAGAATGGGTCAGTGTGGTAATCTATCAAAGACCCCTGAATTGAAAGGTACAACTCCCTTATGAATGCAAGATTTGCAATGAATTTTGTTTTTTGGGTTTTGGGGGTATGCTCTTAATAAGAGAGCATAAGAGGCAAATACCAGATTGCTCAACACTTTAAACAACCCAGGCGAGAGTAGATTGGAGATTAACTCATTAAATGTAATCTATTCTAACTATGATGCAAGTAATGGAAACATGGAGGACTAACTGCGACAGGAAGAGAGAAAGGAAAGATGGCAAAATGGGTAATTCTTGGATTACAAAGTTAACTGATGTTTTGACAATACCTGGATTGTCTATTTTTCAGCAACTCCATCAACCAATTTATGGTCTCCTTATACAACAAACTACACTACACATCTGAACTAAGGTGTATAGCAAAAAGAACAAAGAAAGCCCATGTTGAAGAAAGTAAGGCATACAATCTATTGAATGAGAGATATAAAACCAATTTCATTAGCATTCATTCAATTATCAACAAAAGCTAGCTTGTTTCAAACACTACACTATTAACTAAATGAACAATAGAATTAAAATTGGACTCAAAGTCACACATAGTAGTCCCAGCTACAAGGGTTTGCCCAAAAGTAATTTTGCCGATCTTATTAGCTTCTCAAAAAGTTACATATATAGGCCTTCTCAAAATGATCAGTTACAATAGATGATTGCATCACAGAGCATCTCTAAACAGAATAACTTAAAAATAGGACATGCCTTAACATTGTCTATTACAAAGACTGACAAAATGTCATAAGTGGCTACAAAAAGGAGAGGGAGATAAAGACATGTCTGGAAGAATGATAGAAGATCATGCCTTCTTAAGAGTAATTGATTTAGCTTTATAGGCTTTCATAGCGTCAGGTACTTTTTCCAAGTCCTTGACACCTGGGATGATTATGTTGTCTGTTCAAATCATCTAGTAGTCATGCATTTTTGTTAGTTCATCTATCCTGGCACTTTTCGACTAGAACTTATCTGATGCCCTCTTTATGACTCTATTTGTTGATGAGAGGTCTTGAATCTTTGACATTTGGAAGCTGAGTGGATCAACAGCTTCATCAACAAATGCCAAGAACTTTGACTTCATCCTCTCAACATCCACAAGCTTGCCATTACCAAACATGTAGGACTCTATATGCAGTATCTTCAAATATTCGAAGAGCTTTTCAATAACCTTCTATACTAAGTCATGAACATCCTTAAGCTCACTTGCAAAATGGACAGAGTTTACTATAATAAACTCTAGAGATTGTTTCTAGAGAAACAATGGCTCTTCACTTGTTTTGAGGATCCCATGAGAGATGGCAACGTTGGTCTTTATGCTGATCACCTCCTGCAATAGGGCCAATTACTTTGTCAATCCATATGTTTCCTTTTGCATGGTGGACTAATGAATGGAAGTTGCCTCCCTTAGCTTATGAGCATCAAGCACTAGATTTCCCAAGCTTTCAATCAATGAGGGAACTTGAGCCTTCATTTGTTCTACCCATGCTTGGCCTATTTCCCTGAATTGCCTTTCTTGTTGCAGCTTTAGGAGTAATTTTTTGTTCTCCTCTACATTCGGGTCAAATTGGCTTGATGAAGTGCTCTCAAGTGCATATTTGATGTATTCCATCAACTCCATATTTGAAGCGTTTAGGACTTCCTTCTCTGCTCTAAGCTCTTCCAACCTATCTTCGATCTTCTCATTGGTGGACCTCCATACGTTCACCATGTAATTATAAGCAAGGATACCAAGATCCATCATTCTTATTTGAAAGTCATTCATGGAAAGCTCATGAAATTTACCCTCCTTTTGTGGCTTTGCAATCTCTACTAGCATGTGGCCAGTGGAAGGATCAGTGGCCAATGCAGCAATGGATTTCTGCTTCTTCATTTTCTTGGAAAGTGGCCAAGAAGAGGTGGCTTGTGTGATCAAGTCCTTTGATGGAGCTACATCTTCATATCTACTCTTCTTCCTATCAATGGTCTCCTCGAGCCATGACTCAATAGAGAGCACATTGATAATGAACTACAGGGTAGTTGGATCGAACAACTTCCTAGCAACTAGTGGAGTTTGCTTTCTCTAGGAAGCAATAGGGAAGGTAGCAACCTTAGTCACTGAGAGGGCCAATGTGTCTCCTTGTTGTGATGTGTCCTACTCTTGACCATCCATGCGGTTAGTGTCACCATCCAAGTTGATCACTTGAATAGGGGAGGTAGGCTTGGCCACAGATTTTTCTTGTTCCTTCTCCTTGTTCTTGTCCCCTTCTTTTTCTCCAACTTCTATCGTATCTAGGAGAGAACCATCTCCAAATGTAAGTGTAATTGGCATAGTTTTATCTAGAGGCTCATCTCCACCTTGCCCAATTGACTGAGTTGGGCTCGTTGTTGTTGAAGTAGTTGTTGCGATAGTTGTTGCTGCAATGGATTGGACAACTCCAGAAGAAACTCCACATGTACAACCTGTACTCCCCATCCTCTTCTTCCTTGCTCAAGTCCACTCTAGTCACTTGTCCATCCTCTTGATGATTCTGTGCATGAGGACTTCCATGGTGTCAATAATAGGGCATGTGGGCAGTGTAGACACAATAGGTGTACCTTTGATCGTTTCATAGGACGAGGGATGCATGTATAAGTCATCATCTACAAGATAGGATGACATGTAGAACTACTTGAAAGCCTTGGTAGAACTACTTGAAAGCCTTGGTAGAACTCATCATCCACGAGGCGAGCTCATGACAGATGATTTGTGCCCAATCAATTTGCATACCCTCCACACATATAGCTTGCACCGGGAAGAAATGGTGCTCAATAAACTCTAGAATCTCCTTTCTTCCCTTGAGTCTGAGCAATAGAGCAACAATATCTACTATCTCTCTCTTCAAATTTGTGTCGAAAAGAGTCTTTGGCATCTTCCTCTTCTTTGAGCAGGAAGTCTGGAACCATGTTCTTTGCATGTCCTCCCATCTGAGGGTCTTCTTTTCATTGAACATTGATGCGAAACAGCCGAAGTCAATATCACAGGTACTCCTCCTTCATAGATACGCCAAATGTAAACTACATCAAAGCCTTGCTAAGTGAGATGAGGATGGATTGGTCGGGGAGTGAGATTTGCTTTATTTCTAGGTCGTATCTCTCGATACATTCCCTTACAAGCTCTTGTGCATATACTGCCATTGGAAAACTAGCTGCTTCTACCAATATGGAAAGTTGCGAATAACTTAAGTCAAATCCAAGTCTTAATGAACAAATAGTATGAGCACAATGTCCAATGAATTAACAGCTTTGTGGGCCTTTCCATCATGACATAATGATATACACAACTTGTTAATTACTGTCATGGCTTCATCATTCGGATACGCACTTGATATAGTTCACTCAAGGGGAAAATCAGCTTGAAAGCACAAAATCTATGGGATATGGAATGCTAGGGCAAGATAGCAGAAAATGAAATGTTGAAAAACTTAGTTCTCATCAAGAAGACGCCCAAACAACTCTCAACCACATTTAGATCACCTAGACCCCTTGTGGACCGGAGAAATATAAAACCCGGAAAGGAGGAGGTAAAGATAATGCAAGGATACCCAAAAAATAAAGGAAATGAGAGGAGTTCGAGATAGATGATAAGTAACCTAAAGGATACTTAGACATCAGACTTTAGACATAAATCCAATTAGATACCAATGATTTTAAGTTTCACAAGAGTAGGACTAAAACTTGGCAACAAACCCAAAACTGATTAAAGGTATAAATGATGAATATTTTATTTTTTATGTTCCTTTTCAACATTATTCATGGGTTTTATATATATATAATTGGTAATGCTATGAATGTATGTAAGAGAGTCATATGTTGTCATTGATGTCAAAGTCTTAGTTGGCAGATAGTGCTATATAATTATGATTGATGAAAAGGATTTGATTGATGAAGAGGATATGAAGAAAGTATGTTGAAGAGAAAGATGATGAGTATGGTATTCAATGAGCACTTGAAGGAGTTGGACAATGATAATGTAATGTTGATTTGATGAATTCACACTCATGCAATATTGTAATGTATTGAGTTACACGATCTTAACTAAGCGACAAGGTTAAAGAAGGAAGACTCTATTCAGCGAGTGAATATAGTGTTCCCCGAACAAATGGCAAAGTTAAGAAGAAATCTAGAATTGCCCGAGCACGTTTAGTATTAACCAAGTACTATATTACCCGAGTGAAATGTTATGTTCATCGAGTAACAGCTGGAAGAACAAGTTGTAAGAAATGGAATCTAAGGCCAACTTTTGATGGAAAAATAGAATATTTGAGATGTTCGAAGACACAAGTCAAAGTTTGTTATAAGATCAACGACTGAGAAAATTCAGTAAGGATCTAATGATGGAGATTGAAGAACATAAGGAAGCACGTATAGTACTATGAAAAGTTTTATTTTTATGTGGCTAAGTACATTGAATATGAGATCAACAATAGTGATTAAGCGACAATATATGCAAGAATCTGGGAGCACTGAAACAACTATTTAAGGAGATGTTCAAGACAATTTTAGCTTGCTCGTTGGAAGTTGATGTTGTTGATCATGTTTTTGTGAATGAGAACTATTGAAGAAGGTGTAAGAAGATAGTTAACCAGGAGTTGAGGAAGAAGAAGGAAAGAGTGAATCGCCCAGTTGAGTGAACAAAGAAAAGATCAAAAAACAAAGATTAAACAAAGACAAAAACAAAAAGATCTGAACAAGCAAGGTAGTGTTATACCTAAACAAATCATTTTCACAATATTACTTTCTAATCATTGTCATAGAAAATCTCATAAATCGAGTGGACTTAAAAAATCTATGAAATCCTATATAGTAACATCGATTAGTGGTGTTTGTAAGTCCTTTAGAGCAGGCCACTCTTGAAACAAGATCAAATAGTGATAAGGTCTAAATGATCTTTTAGTTAAATCATCTAACCAGATCACAATAACAATGTGTTGTAACCTTTAACAAGGTTGGCTCCTAATAGAGCTCATTTCAGAAGAGTGAAAATTTTGGGGTTGTCTGTCGCAAGTGGTTTTTTCTTTCATAGGTTTCCAAGTTAAAATATCGGTGTCAAATTTGTGGATGTTATGTTGCAAATTATTTTTCATGTTATTTTCATTTTACTACTTGGTAACAACTAAGTATATGGTCGATAATACTTAGTGATATTACTATTAATCAGATATAATAGAACAGTGAATGACAAGTTGGAAGTAAAGTGAGTGAACATGTTGATTGTGATGATGAATGTATACACTGAATGATTACTAATGATGTTTGTGAAGTTTGTTTGTTACTAAAATTGTTAAATGGGACAGTACGATAATTGGACATAACTAATTCACCCCTCACGAGATAAAATCTCCCCCATAGTCATCTAACAATATATGTGTGCACACAAAAACCATTAATCAGATATAATAGAACAGTGAATGACGAGTTGGAAGCAAAGTGAGTGAACATGTTAACTATGATGATGAATGTATACACCGAATGATTACTGATGATATTTGTGAAGTTTGTTTGGTACTAAAATTGTTAAAAGGGACAATACGATAATTGGACATAACCGATTCACCCCCCATGAGACAAAATCTCCCCCCACCCATGTAACAATATATGTGTGCATGCACATATTGTGTGTGTGTGTGTGTGTGTGTGTGTGTGTGTGTGTGTGTGTGTCAGAGAGAGAGAGAGCATTAGGAAATTTCCAAAGGATAAATGGACAACCATTTTCATTGGATGTTATGTTCATCAAGTATTTTAATAAGAGATTAATATAACCCTTAGAGGGAAGAGATCGATCTAAACTCTACTATAAATAGTATGATAAATTGATAATATCCATTTGACCAAAATACCTAAGATTGATATACTCTTTTTAATGTCACTGTATAAGATTGATATAACCTCCATTTGACGAACATGTTTAATAATAATGTTAGTGTGAGAGAGTGGTCTCCATTTGACTGACATGATCAAGATTGATATCACCTCCATATGTAAGAATATTCTAATGAGACAACATATACATATGTGATAAGCTTTTGGTATAGGATGTCCCTTCGAAGAAGAGAACTTAAGGGGTGCACTCCAAAGAACATAGTGAAATAACTAAGGGTTAAGGAACTTGATCTGGAGATGTCCTTAAGGTTAGGGCTATGATTGGGGTAGCACTTACACCTAGGTTGTAGTTAAGATTGTTATTGCTTAATCCTAACATTTCCTTTTCAAGTATTACGCATCCCAAGCTAACTCTAATAGAATGGTCTTACAATAGGCCTCGAACTCAATCGTTGGACCATGTGGGCCAACCCTTTTATTAGCATCAAGAATGCTTTTCTACTGGACATCTGGCTACAAATTGTTCTCTAATGTGTCGTAAAGGTATTTCCACATAGTTGAGGAACGTGAATGATGATCATTTCATTGTTCACGCTTTTGATTCTCTTTGAAGACTCCTTTTAGCCTAAGGTTGAGGATGAGGTCTCCACAACAAATTTAGGTGATCTACCATGGATCCAAATCATGGTCTTGTTGCATACTTGTGGTGATACCCCTACTATAAACTATGTGGATACTACTACTCCTACTGGTGCAACCCTCTTTGGCCATGTAGACCATTCTACATATTGCTCCATCTCTTCTCAAAGCTTCAACCAACAATTTATAGCTTCCTCGGCACTTCAACCATCATGCTAAGAGAAGTACTAAGGGTGCTTCATTAGAGGCTCTCCCTTGTGATTGGAATCCTGATGACATTGCCAAGACAATTGTTCAATAGCATAGGAAATTTAATTCTTCAAACTCACTCTTATGTGCACGCAATGAGTGAGAAGCCACCCACTCTTGATGAAAGACACTAGTCTTTGTGTTGTGTACTATTTTTTTCTTTTTTTGATGGCACATGTTATGTTTGTGCGTTGTTAAAAAGCTCTTAATGTCCTATAAAAGCCAACACTCTTGTTTTAGTATTGTTCTTTTTGACTCGTAAGATGTAATTGTGTAAGGGTCTACCCCCTTATTGAACTACTGATTATAATCAAAAATATTAACAATTGCCAACAACTGATATGTGCTTTAGCAATAAAAAGAATTGTCTACATCAAATAACATTCCACAGAAAAAGTAAACACGTATATAAAAAATCGAACAACCCAAGAAAGGTATGCTTGTTAACATTAAAATATATTTACTGCCCTTACACTTGCCAACAATTAATATGGGTTTTAGGAGTTTAAAAAAATTGTCCACGTTAATAAGAACAACACACAAAAAGGTAAAGCAAATATCTGCTATACTTTTGGTGACTCCAAACTGTATGCAAACCGAATTTTTATTTGACGTCTCTCTGCAGAATTTAAATGGAAAGGTTAGAATCTTGAAGACGCATTTCTTGAGTTTTGGGGTACATATCTCTCAAAACATTTATTAAGATCGTCTCATTATGCACTGACCATTGAGAGAAAAATATTGTAGGAAACAGAGATGAAGAAGGAATGTCACTTTCAGAAATCTCCATTTCACAAAATGCCTCCAATAAAAGCTAGTTAAGATGCTCATGTTTGATAAATGAATTTTGAACAAGGATTGAAAAACATATAATTTCCTGTCAACTTCGTGTTAAGAACCATGAAATTGACGATAAAATAAAACTAGGTAACCGTGACTCTTCATTTCTTGTTAAACAAATAATTGTATTAATAATAGCAGGATTAATGATCAATATCGATTGTTCATACTCCGTGGACACTAGTGCGTGTATAAATATCCCTATATTGCGTACATTTTGTACATTAAATTGGATATTCGCTGCTAGGAAAGCAAAAAGAAATATTAATGAAGTAATATCGATTATAAAAAAGCTGAACTATACATAATATCAAATACCATACGGGAAAGGAATATGACATAATAAATCGTGAGCGAATCAAAACGTAGGATAAATTTTACCAAACTAAACATGAATTCTCAGTTGATGTTGCACGATAAAATTAGTACGGTCTTGTTATGGCATGTCATCAATTTATAGATATTAGAGAAAGCCTGCAAGCGTCAATTTGTCCTGGCACTGAAGAACTCCTAGATATTAGTTGTGTGCCTATAAATCAAGCCTGCTTGATTTCAAAAGGAAAATACAACCTACAAATAAAGAGAAAAAGATTAAGCCACTACCAAACAAAAAGTACCAACCAATTAAAGATAGAGATATAATAGATACTCTTTACCTGTCTATTCCAAAGAAGACTAGACGCTCAGAAAACACATTTTACTCCAATTCATAATGCTTGAAGCTTTCTCAGAGGTCAAACTAAGATCCATCTGTGTGTATGCTGAAGTTGAACTAAACAACTGTTCTTAAATCACATCCGTTGGCACTCGAAGCACTACTATCTCTGGACATTAGACTTTGCTTCAAAATTAGGAATCTGATAGAAACTCCTTGTAGTTTCTCCTCAGATTTAAAGCATAGTTATCTGTTTGCAGATCCCTGTCAGCCTGTGCCAACTAGGGAATTTGAGTGTTTACATCATCATCAGATTCAAATAGAGTTTGGCTGGACACTGGAAGTTGATCATCTTGATCCATTTCTTTACTATTGTCTACATCTTCTCCAGACAATGCTGTACTTTCGCCCCCAACAGCCTCAGAACTGATAATAACAGGGTTGTTCACATATTCATAATTTTCTGTCCCCTTACCAACAATAATCTTCATATCTTCAGCAGAATAGCTTCTTTGTAATGTTCCGGTATTCATATTACATCTATTGTCGACAGGTGATCTACGCCACCCAAAATTTCCTGCCCGTTGCAGTGCAGATTTTAAGGGTAATAGATACCTCTGGGAAGCAGAGAAGCTTGTTCCTGAAGAATTTGCTGTTGGCTCCTCATCTCTTTCTTGGGTAGAGCTACTTTCTTTGTTGTGAACCCTTACTTGATACATGCTTGAAGAGTGTGACCTCCAATATGTACTCCCTGACTTCTGTACAGCAGAATCCCATACAGCTCGTATGGTACTGCTTTTGCGAGAAACATTTGATTGATCTAGCCTTCCTCCATTTCTTAATGACACAAAAAATTAGATTCAATCAGCTGTATAGACTGGAAAGTCGCAATCAATGATAGATAGGTAATTCAATAAGGGGCAGCCAACAAAATAAATAAAAATAAGAAGGGTTGCAATATTTCATTCTGAGGATCTCGTAACAGCAAAAACAAGAAACTGCCCGACATATAACCAACCTATTATAACACATATATGAAATGGCTTTCAAAACAATGAGAGTCTCTAGGAGACATTACATGCTGAGAATCTTTGTAATGTAAATAAAACAAAATAGAATGCAACAATTTAACAAGGAAAATCTCAATTTGATATAATATCACTTGGTGAAATGAAATAACATTAGCCAGGAAATTTAGACTCGTTAAAATTTGCTAAAAAAAAATCAAAACAAACACGAAATGTTCAGAACTGAAAATTAATAGCATAGCAGTCTTAGTACTTACATGTGAAATGCTCAGCTACATTTGGAAAAATAAGTTAAAAAATTATGAGCTGTAATTTGAAAGTCCCAGCCAAATATAAGCCTAAGGTTGAAGGTGAAAATATACAATAGCTACAACTGTATTGTCTCATCAATGCCTGTTGGAATTTTTTGGCCTACATAGTTGCAAATTCAAATTTATTGAGTCTCTTCTACAAATTTACTATGTCAGCCTTGTAGTCACTATACTCTTCCTAATAATGGAATACTGAGTTTCATTCAAAACATCAATTAAAAAATATGCAAAGTTGATTCCAGAAGTAATCTTTTGACTACTATAATGAACTGTGGAAAACTAATGACAACTCCAATTGACTTATCATGTTATATTGGTTTGTTTATGCGTGACTATGTCCTTGTTAGTTTGTAGGTAGTTGTTAGGAATTATTTGTCAGCAGTTGTGTTCTGTTTGGCAACCATCAAGTACTTTAAAGACTTAACATCGACTGGCAAGGCATTCTAATTCTCTGCAGAATCCTAGTCTGAAATTGAGTTGTTCAAGAAGTAACACTGAATTTAACATTCAATGATCTTCATCTACAGTTATCTAGTATGTACCTTATTATGCACAATTAAACAGTTTCAAAGATTTATTTTCTACCTTATTCTAGCAGGAGTTGGTCTACTTCAAGGTGTTGAATGGTCACAAATATTGAATATATTTCAATGAATTCATTATATCATTTTATAAATTTTAACATGGAAGGTAAGCAACATGCACTTAAGGATTTATACACCCAACAATAAGTTGGTACATCCCACTGGAAAAGAATTTGATTCTAGGAAGGGTGCCAACATTTGTGGTCAAATGTTAAAAATATTTATCCATAAACTGTTATTTATCCATAAACTGGGGCAACGAGCCAAACTCCAATCATTGTCAAACGGATTTAATGAGATGCCCTCAAACTAATTCACTATGCACCGACACCTACTATAGTGGATGTGAAACTCCATTGCATGTGTGCATCAAGGAAAAACAGACAACAAATCAAACAAGTAAAAAAAACATTGCAATATACAAAATACCACTAGAGAAACCATCAAATAGATACTGCACTAGATCTACATTGTTTACAATGCTCCAATTCACATTGTGAGCTTCTACACGCCCTCATACTGTCCTGAACATGACATGTCATTGTAAAAACTTCAGCTACAAAAAAGAATATAACCTCCAAAGACTGGAGAGGACAACTAAAACGCACTAGTATGAATATTGAAAAGACTAAAACCCAAACTCTAAATAAAAACATCTCACATCCTCCCTTTCAAGTAACAGAAAGCTATGACTCAACACAGGTAGAAAACATGCCTTCTTGGCATGGATAGAACACTCAAACAAATTTGGAACTTCCATTGTACTTGCAAGTACTATTTATATTGAAGAAAACTATTACATGCACATGCAACAGTCTTAAGATGGACTAAACCCATCAATAGAATAGATAGTCCCCCCCTGCCCAAACTTCCAGTTGTGAAATTTATGCTACAATTTTCTTCCAGTCAAATACAAGACCCAAAGCATCTCATACTTTGGAACCCCCAAAAAGTCACTCTTTTTGCTCATTTTATAATCAAAATGTGACCATTTAGCTTTTATACAACTATTGTAATTTTTAGGCAGCACATTTGATACCAATTTTGACACAGATGGTGATTATGCAGTCACCAGATTAGCCTCATAATTTTGAAATTTGAAAATAATCCTGCACAATTCAGCAACAAGTGTGTAACTTCAGTGTAATGACCCCTTATACTAGGTCGGCTTAGAATGATCCCAAAAAGAATATGAGATACTCTAGTAGTCAAATCCTGATATAATTAATCATGTCTAAGCCAACTTGTAAGTAGCATCATGTTGCCAAGTTTTAGTCTTACCCTTAAAAGCTTGTAGTTATTGTTATTTAAGTGAGTTCGTGTTCAATGTGAAGTCTAAGTATCCTTTAGGTTATTTACTTCTCATCTTTCCCAAGTACCTCACTTTCTTTGCTTTTTGGGTCTCCTAATCATGTTGTGCGGTTTTCCTGTTTTTCCGGTGCGCGAGGGGTTTAGGTGATCTAGGCATGGTTGGGATGTGTCCTAGCGTCTTCCTGATGAGAAGTAAGTTGTTCGAGTTTCACAATCTATTATCTTACACCAGGATCCTCTTTGTTGCACGTTCCGAGCTTTCAAGATGATTTTCCCCTTAAGCGAACTATATCGAGTGTGGATCCGAAGAATGGAGCTGTAACAGTGAATAACAAGCTTTGAATGTGATTATGTCATGTTGGGAAGGCCTAGGAAGCTGTGGATCGAAGCCAGATTGAATTCCATTCAAATTTACAAAGGTAAAATCAAGTGCTACAAGGAAACATGGGTCTATGGCTTTCTGCTACACACTCGTGAAGGCAAAGTTGTTTTGTTCTGTTCCCCAAGTTGTATAAACTTGAGCCAAATCTCAGTCCCAATGATCAAATAGTGTGAACACGATGATGAATGAATCATTTAGGGCTCATAATCAGTGAGGCATGCTCGAGATTTAGCTTCGAGGCCATCAGATTGAGGTGAAGGAATGAAGTGTTGTTAGTTGTACTCCAGTCCAAGAATTGGTGCTGAGAAAGGAGTTTTCAATACCAAGGTAATGAAAAGGTTACTTATCCAAAGGTTTTGGATATAGAAACACAAGCAACTTTTAAGTACGAATATTCATCGAAGATGCTTGAATGATATTTCCAGAGAAGTCAGCAGTGGGAGTGCAACCCCGACATAAAGGGAATGCAATGTTAGACACTTCAGGCAGAAAGTAAAAGAATGAAGTGCGTAAGCGAACGAACGATCACTCCCCGTGCTCTGATCCCGAATAGAGGGAAAATAGGTTTGCGGAAAAGCTAAGTTTCTCTCCCTCTCCCACATGTGTTGATACTATCAAGTATATTTGCATTTCGGATTCTAAAGCAAAGTAAGGCACTTCTCGTAAAGCTAAAGCATTTGTGTTGCTAAGTGATTCTTAGTCATATGACTTTACCTTAAATAAAGTAATAGAGCTTTCGGGAATTTAATATTTTACATGCAAGTAAACGGAAAGTTTAAATAGCCGTTGATCATGGAATTATATGCAAATCCTGTCATTATAATCGTTGGCCAAACTTAATTTTGTTCATGTGGCGCCAACATTTGAATTCCTAAATCTATTTCATCGGAATTATGTAATTGGTTTCTTCGAGTATACTAAAACGGCTATTTATCGAGAACTGTATCATATGCAATCATAGCGAATGGCAATCAGAGCTGCTGGTTACAACAAGTTAATTGGCCTAGAGAGTGAGTTAAAAGAGTTTTTGGACATGTCTTTCAAATTCTACAATTTGGGTGATCTTCATAGGAGACTCAATTCTCAGCTGATTCACCCCATTACTCAAAAGCTTAAGGAGAGTGGACTGGTTGAGGCAGCTGGCTTTCCAATGGCAATGCATCCACCTGAGCTTGTGAAGGAGTGTATCGAGAGATACAACCTTGAGATGAAGCAAATCCTATTCCCTGATCAATCTATCCTCATTTCAATCAACAAGGCACTAATGCAGTCCGCATTTGGCATTCCCGCGAGAGAAAAATACTGTGATATTGATTTTGGTTCTTTCACGTCTATGTTTAATGAGAAGAAGACTCAGACACGAGGACACGCAAAGGACATGGTTCTAGACTGCTCGCTCGAAGAAGAGCAAAATGCCCAAAACTTTGTGTGGGACTAACTTGAAAAGAGAGATAATGGACATCCTTGCCCTGCTTCTCAGGCTAAAAGGAAGGGAGGAGATTTTGGAGTTCATCGAGTACCATTTCTTCCTTGTGCAAGCTATATGTTCAGAGAATTTGAAGGTTGATTAGGCGCAAATTATCTGCAATGAGCTCTCCTCATGGTTAAGTCCGGCCAAAGGGTTCAAGCAATTTTACATGTCTTCTTATCTAATTTATGCCCTTGCAACTCATCACATGTGGTCCAACCTCCCTAGCATCCAGAATTACGACAAGCACACCAAAGTATATGAATTTTACCCACATTTCCAATTGCAGAGGAGCTATGAGGAGTATGTGATTGTTAATGAGGCTATGCTGAGAATTGCAAGGATACTCAAAAAGGAGATTTTCACCAAAGGCAATTTCGACCATAAGCCAATTCGGATGCTCATTCATCCAGTTTTCGAGTTTCTCCTATTTGCGAATAGGAGCTTACGATGGTTTCCCTAAAAGGCTTCCAAGATATCTAGAAGACATGGTGGTTCTAGTAGAATTATGTCGACAGATCCTCAAAGTAAACACCTTGTGTTCTTATGTCAAGAAGATTGTCAGGATTCCTTTCCCTAGTGGTTGGTCCCTACTCTGTGCTTCCAGATCTGATGCTCGGAATTTGGTGATGAGCTTTGAGAATAAGATTAAATTGATAGATTATGAGGTACTCAGGTCTCAATATGATCCAATCAATTTTGTGAAAGATCATTTTAAGTTAGGATATGCCTACAAGCATGTCCCAGACATTGAAGACATCTGGGTCAGATGTCTTGATGAATATCAAACTCGGGAGAAATTATGGTCACAGCTAACCCTTAACGAGATTAAATTGTATAACAATTCTATTGATGTTTCTGACCTTGCAAATGATGGAGCATACATGCATCCCACCCCCTACAAGAAGATCAAAGGCACCCCAATTTTGTCTACCCCACCTGTAGGTCCATTCGTTGACACAATGGAGGTTCTTATGCAGGGGATCATCAAGAGAACTGATAAATGGGTGGAGTGGACCCGAGCAAGGAAAAAGAGGACTGGGAGCACTAGTTCTACAAGTGGAGTCTCTTCAAGACTTGCCCAGACCACCACAATAGCAACCACCACAACTACTACATCAACATCTACGGGCCCATCACAGTCCATTGGTCAAGGAGGAGATCAGCCTCCAGACAAGAATGTGCCCATTACTCCTACTTGCGGAACTCAGTCTCTTCTGAACACCAGGAAAGTTGGGGAGAAGGAAGATGACAAGGATAAGGGGAAAGAACAAGAAAAATCAGTGGCCAAGCCATCATCCCTTGTCCAGGTCATCAATTTGGATGGCAATACCAACCCCGTGGATGGCCAAGAACAAGATGCATCCCAGCAAGGGGACACCTTAGCCCTTTCGGTAACTAAGGTCACGGCCTTCCCTGTTGCTTCTCAAAGCAAGCAGACTCCATTAATCCCAAGGAAGCTATTCGACCCAACTGCCTTATAGTCAGCTATCAATGTGCTCTCTACAGAGTCATGGCTCGAAGATACCATTGATAGGAAGAAGAGGAGATATGAGGAAGCAGCTCCATTGAAGGATTTGATCACACAAGTCACCTCGTCTTAGCCATCCAAGAAGACAAAGAAGCAGTGCACTGGCTACGGATTCAACAACTAGCCATATGCTAGTCGAGATCACTGAGCCACAAAAGGAAGGCAAATTTCATGAGCTTTTAAAAGATGACTTCCAGATCAAAACACTGGATCTTGGTATGCCTATTCATGACTCCATGGTGAACATGTGGAAGTCTACCAATGAGAAAATTGAAGATAAGCTAGAAGAGTTTAGAGCAAAAAAAGAAATCTTAAAGGCCTCAAACAGAGAATTGGTGGATAGATAAGGTTTGCACTTGGGAGTACTTCGTCGAGTCAATTTGACCCGAATGCAGAGGAGAACAAAAATCTACTCCAAAAGCTGCAACAAGAAAGGCAATTCGGGTAGGTGGGTCGAGCATGGGTAGATCAGATGAAGGCTCAAGGTCCCTCATTAGTTGAAAACTTGGGAAGCCCAGTGTTAGATGCTCACAAACTCAGGGAGGCAGCTTCAAATCATCAGACCACCATACAAAAGGATGCAGACAAGCTGACAGAGAAAATGGCCCTTCTTCAAGAGGTAACTGACATGAAAACAAATGTTGCCATTACTCATGGGATCCTCAAGATGGGCAATGAGTCACTGTTTCACTGGAAACAATCCTTGGAGTTTGTTATAGAAAGTTCTATGAGGTTCGCAAATGAGCTCAAGGATATACATGACCTCGTGCAGAAGGTCATTGATAAGTTATTTCAATACTTGAAGATATTGCATACAAAGTCTTTTGTCTAAGTTGTCGATTCGGGTTCGGGGAAAGGTTCGGGTTCGAGGTTCAGTTCGTGGGTTCAGGCAATTTTTTTTTTCCCCATTTGGGTTCGTGGGTGGGTTCGTGAGTATATATATATATATGCAAAAAAATAAAAACTCACATAGTTGTAAAAGTAAAACTAAGTCATTCCATAGTATGAATATATCAATGTTACTTGATTATTGATCAATGCCAAATGTCAAAGATAAACATTAAATACTCACTCATTAATCTATGCTAATGTTGTAAATAAAATCATACATTGAATTACTAAAATGCAAAATGGAATTTCAAAACATAGACTACTTCATCAGATTGATAGATAATTAATTATGACTTATTAAGTTTGAAACTGTGAAACATAGTGATAAATCATAAATGACTCAATGAGTCAATGACAAATGTTTAAACATAGTTTATCAAAGATGCAAATGCCCTTCAAGGGTCAAATGGGTCATCAAAATATGAGGGATCAATGGCTTCATCCTCATCTATATCATTGACATTTTCCACATCATTGGAATCCAAACCGGTTCCACTAGCCCCAGATGCAACCACATCCTCCTCCTCAACATCTAGCAAGGCAATTCTAGATATATCTTGGGCAGTCATATCCAAGTCAAAAGTCTCAGGTAGTACATCCCACAACTTCTCTAGTCCCTTCTTATATCCTGGATCCTTGCATGATAGGAGGCGCTAGTTGTTGTGAATAAATACCAAGTCCTCTGCTTTCTTCGAACCCAACCGGTTACGCTTCACTGAGTGGATAAAGGAGTATGTACTCCAATTCCGCTCAGCAATACAAGAGCTCGCAACCTAAAGAGACAACCAACAAATTTTTTAAAATTAGCTAAGTAATTTTACAATACAATAGGAATTTAAGAGTGCTAATTCGACAAGCTAAGTGACCATAAGAAAAAGAAAAAAAAATTAAATACATACTTGTGACGATCTTAATGGCAAGAGGTTGGAGGTACATGTAACTTTCCCCATGTAAGTACTACCATCCAATGGCATCCAATCTACTTTGGTCATTGATTGCATCAGGCTCTGATTTTTTGCTTGAGACAAAATCAACAAACTCTCTCCTAACATTTGATGCCACATCAGGATCACTAAAGAGCCTGTTAAGTGCCCTCTTATACCCAGCAGCAACTTCAGGATCTCTATATGGTACCACTCTCACAGGAATAGCATCTCATTGCTATAATATCTAGGAGAAAGTGCATATGCCAGGAGGTGTAAATGTGTAGTCATCTTGTTCCAACGATGTAGAACAATTTTCTCCACCTTAGTGTACAAGGTATCAGGATCCTGCTCTCTCCTCTAAATGACCTGGGATGTCAAATATGTACATGTAAGTTATCTTGATGTAGTGTTAATAACTTAATTAAAATCAAAAATCAAAATCTCTCAATAAACAAGGATAAAGTATTGTATAAAAATTTAAACTTACTAATTGCATTCTTTCTAGCATGGAGTCCATGGCATCATATATGTTCCCCAAACAAGGCTCATTCGTGTCGGCATACCGAAGCATAGACATGATGGGCTCCGTGAGTTCTAATGCATATTCCACCCTATTCCAAAAATCATCACTCAAGATCAAATCCTTTACAGTTTTGGCCTTTTCTGTATCACCTTGCTTCCATCCACCCCATTTGTTGCTAATAAACATTTGACCTAATGCCTCTTTCACCCTCACAAGTCATCTAAGGACGATTGTGTGTGAAGCAAACCTTGTTTCAGCAGCCTATTACCATGTTAATTCAAATTGTAAGTTAATATGATATGTTCATAACACAAAAATTTAAGAATATGTATTAAATTTTGTAAAGTATGACACAAAAATTAAAATGATAAATGAAGCTAAATAAAGTTTAAAATTTACCTTCAATAATTCCAAGCGGGAGAAATTTCTGAAAATTGCTTGTGACATATGGTGGTTTGTCACAAACATCTGGATCTGCTCACCCTCCTCATACACATTTTTCATCCATTCAATTTGGCTGCCCATTGTTTTCATCACCAAGTTCAAGGTGTGGACAGTGCATGGTGTCCAAAAGATATGCTCATATCGTGCTTCTACCAAAGCACCTGCAGCCTTACAAACTTTAGCATTGTCCGTTATTACTTGGACAACATTGTCAGCTCCCATGGACTCTATGGATTCAATGACAAGTTGGGCAATAAAATTTCCATCCTTTCCTTGCCCTTCACAATCAACAGCCTTCAAAAACATTGCCCCCTTGGGGCAAACAGCAATCACATTTATTAATGGACGATTTTTGCAATCTTTCCATCCATCAGAGACAATGCTCACCCCTGTTTGGATCCAAGAATCTCTTATTGGTTTGAGGAGGTTTTCTACATTCTTTCTCTCCTTATGCAATATGGTGGTTCTCAACTTTTCATATCCAGGGGATTGGTAACCATGAGGTGCATCATTTATTGTTTTCACCATCTCTCTCCAATAAGGGGATCTCACTAGATTGAATGAAACACCATTTGTAATGAGGCAACGCCCAATCTTTATGTCAGCAATTTCTCTCTTGTCATTTTCAAATGCCGTATCTAATGGGCTTCTCTTGCGGGATGCGGGTGTTTCTATTTCATCTTCATCCAGAGATGGGGTAGGTAGGAAGGGATGTGGTTTACTAATTGTTTGAGAGGGTGGTGTTGGTGGTTTTTGCTTTGACTTATCTTTTTTTGCCTTTGACACTAACCTATCAGCCTCTTCTTGTTCTTTTAACAGGCCTACTATTTGAGGAGCCGGCAACCCTTTTTTACCTCCCTCTGGGGGCCCCTCACACATGGAAATCCCTTGACCTAGTGGACCTATCAAATGATGTTTAACCCGGAAATAGGAGCTTCTATATTGGTTTTGGCAAAAATTGCATTTCCATATATACCCTCCCCCACCAGCACATTGCTCAATTCTTGTTGTATACTTCCACAAAGGAAAGCCTTTATCAATTTTAAATCTTTGGGATCCCACCCCACCCACTGAACCCTGACTACTCATTCTTGGATTCTTGCAATCTATAAAAACAAATTTTAAAAAATATTTCAAAACTTATACAAAACTTGATAAAAATTTAGAACAATAAATATAAAAAAAACTAAAAACAAACTATGAAAGAAGCAAAAGAAAGGATCAAATGCATACCTGGAACACTCAGCACTGATTATTTGAAGGATTTGAGACTCCACAAACAATCTCTACAACCTTCTCTTCAAACTTGCAAAATGGCCACAGCAAAATGAGAGAGCAAAATGACAAAGCAAATGAGAGATTAGATGAATGAAATGCATCTAATAGGCCTTACTTTAGGGTTTGGCAAAAATAATAATAATAAAAACATATTTTTAATGCTTTTTTGGGCCACTTTTTGGCCCCACCTACCGCGGGTCCGCCCGGATTCACCCGGGTCCGGGCAAGGTCCGCATTTTGGCCTACGGGTCCTCCCGGATCCGTGCACGGACCCAGGAGGACCCGCAGGCCAAAATGCGGACCCTACCCGGACCCGTCGTGGACCCGGGCTCAAATCCGAACCTGGACCCAAGCTCCAGGGTCCGAATCTGGCAACTTAGTCTTTTGTGTCCACTAATGGCAAGCTGATGGATATTGAGAAAATGAAATCAAAGTTCTTGGCATTTGTTGACAAAGCCGTTGACCCACTCAACTTCCAAGTGTCCAAGATCCTAGAACTCTCAACAATAGATCCAAGACCAAAATAGCACTCTGAAACCCACACAAAACTTCATGGAACACACTTTTTTTGTGATTTTCTTCTAATCCCACACTCTTTTTGGCAATTGCTTGTGTTTTACTACCTGTTTATGTCTTTCCCTTCCCTTTGACATCATACATTAATCATTCTGAACATTTTTTATTTGTCGCCATCTTCTTTTCTTTTTTTTTGCTCCTCCGAAGATGCCTGCAAAACCCTCAGCCAAAATCGACCTCTGCCAGTACATGCCCGTACGACGGCCTCTGCAATCCTAAACAAACAAATTCCTCCCACTGTACTTCCTAAGCATCCTGCCTTAACCTTTTCTTACCAGCGTATGGTGTTTGATTGTTCCACTAATCTCCCTGAAGAAGCCGTATGGTGAAGGCATGTACAGTTGAGCCCTTCAATTGCCTGATGTCTGTACGCTAGTACACTTTCACTGGCTGCGTTAAATATAATAACTCGGCCTCTACTTCTTTGGACGTCGTACGGTTTTAAAGTTACCTCCTCACCTTGCTTGTCGTACGCTATATCCCTCCTTCAAATTAGCCATACGGTGTTTTTAAAGGTTGCAAGTTTCTTTGTTAAAGTCCATATAGATATGAGTCTTTACCAAGGCCGTACGATGATTTGCAAGACTTCCGTACGGTGCATATCAGGTGCACTACAGTCACCGGCCCAACAAAGTTTAATCCTTCAAAATCTGTACAACTTCAAAATCTGTATGGGTATGGGGGTCTTATACAAAGACCGTACGGCTACTAAAATTTCTGTATGGGGTCTCTTAGGAACAGACTTTTCCAATAATTTTTCTTTATTTTTCAAAATCAATTGTTCGTCGACGAGGGACTATTCCCTTCATGAGAGATTTTTAACTTTGACCCCTTCACGGTGTCCGATACTTCCTTCTCATCGAGCGTCCATAACTTCATCGCCCCATTATCACCAACTTCCCATATCTTGTATCGTCCTACCCATTTGACTCTGAACTTTCCAGGTTTGATTTCAGTCCCCCTGTCATACTTGAACACTAGCTAACCTGGTTGAAACTTATTCAATTTCAAATGCTTCTCATGCTATCACTTCCGCCCATTTTCTATAACTTCCATGGCCCATTGTGCCTATAGTCGTCACTTATCTAGTTTATTTAAATTATACCATCCTTCCCCTAGACTTTCCATATTTCTAAGCTTGTTCTCAAAACTCGGTACCATAAATTCTGTTGGCTGCCACTCCTTGCCATCAATAACTGTATTCTTGATTTTAGAACCTTCACTCCGTATTACTGAAGCTTTTATTAAACCCTTACTATTTGTTTCCTATGTAGACCGTATGATGTGTTTTCCTTGCTGCTAGCACCTTTCTACTAATTTCGTGGTGTGGTGTAACCTTTTCTTTCCACACGCTCTGTTCATTGTGTTCCATACGGTGGAATCTTTCCTTATTCCAAGTTTGTACTATATGTTCTTCCCTTCAACTTCAGTTGTAACCACTTGTCCTTCTGCTTCACTATATTCCTTCGAACATTCATTTCCCTCTTATTTCTTACCTTCATCGATCCCTAACATATTACAGCTCGGAAAGAGCTCATAATCCTCCATCTGCCTGTGGAAAAGGCCGTTCACCGAGTCTAGATCATCGTCCATTGATCCTCCTTCCAACCGTAAGACTCCTTTCTAATCTGGTTCCATTTGTTGTTTCCCTTCATCCTCGTCTTCAGAATCAGATGAGAGAGCTTCCTCGCCCACCATTTGCGTATGCAGATCAATAATGAATTTCCGGCATTTGCTTTCCAGTGACAATGTATTTTTCTTCCAGTCATGTTTGACCTTCGCTTGCACAAGCCATCCACGGCCCAGAATGGCATCGTATCCT
Source organism: Cupressus sempervirens (assembly GCA_028749045.1). Lineage (NCBI taxonomy): Eukaryota > Viridiplantae > Streptophyta > Pinopsida > Cupressales > Cupressaceae > Cupressus > Cupressus sempervirens. The sequence continues at coordinate 682,463,811 of CM053793.1, read as the reverse complement.
CTTCGTTTCAGCGCGATAATGACGAAGTCGAGTAGGAACAGTTGAGTTCCAATCATCACTGGTTGTGCCATTAAAACACCAAGAGGTTTAATGCCGTGTTGGTCCGTTGTTAGCAACTGGAATGTAGGTGGCCACAACGTCGACTGTCCCAACGTCTTCCAGGTATCCTCCGGTAACACATTGATACCAAATCCTCCGTCCACTATTGTGTGTGTCAGGACAGTTCCCAAAATTCCCATCTCGACGACTGTCGGGTGCCGTTCAGATGAGAGGGCTAGCAGCATTGGATCCTTAGCACTTGTGCCACTTTCTTTCTCACTTGTTCTACTGGTAATTTAGCCGTTGGAGCAATGTTTGAGTGCCGAACAAAGTTGAGGCATCGTGAGTAGCAAATCATTTATTTTGACGGGCACCTCAGTTTGTAATATCTGTCGTACAATGTTCTGTTCTGCACAGTTCCTTGCTGAGGTACCGGTAGTGTCCTTCAGGTGTACTTTCTCCACCTATGTTGCTTTCTGAATTTCTGGCCATGCTTCCTCCAGTCTCTTCTTTTCTTTCGTCGAGTCAGGGTACAGTTTTGCTTGCTTCCGTGTGATTGCCAAAACCTCCTCTTCATCCGTCCCAATGGTGATCAAATTTACTCTTGATTTCAGACAATTGGCATCTTCATGATCTCCCGGACCGCACAATCTGCATAACAACTTTGGTGCACTTGTCATTGTACAGTCTCGAGCACAGTGGCCCCACAAATTACATGCTCGGCATTGAACCATCGATCGTTTGTCCACATCGTACTGAATTCGACTACGGCTCCCATTATTATTATTGGCATTGTTATTGTTGTTTTGCCCTCTTCTATTATTTTTGTACCCTCCCAAGGTGGCACCCTCCGTACTAGTGTTTCCGCTCCCTCCTGACACGGAAGCCTCCTATGTTAGGAACACTTGTTGAGGCCCTCTTGTTTTCATGTTGAAGGGGCATTCCTTTGTGGAATGTCCCATGGTCTGGCAAATCTCGCTGAATTGGTTCTTCAGACATGATCCCTTCGTATGGCCTTCTGTCTTGCAGTCTGTGCACCATAGCTCATTTTCCTTGGTCTCCTTCTCCATGTTCTTAAATTCTTAAATCATTCAGATCATATCCTTTTGGAGAGCTCGGACCTTCTTGCTGCCCTTTTCGTCATCGCTGCTCTCTTGCTCTGAAGACATGTCATCATCTGAATCGGATGAGCTACTCTTCTTCTTCTTTTGTTTTGTTTTCTGCTCACTTTCCAAGTTCATTGCCCGATTGTATGCTTCAGTGTATGATGATGGTGGCACAGTCTTCATCTTCTTCCGCAATTTCAGGCGTAAGCCTTCAATGAACCATCTTTTTTGCAGCCCATCTGCCGGCTTATTTTCCATTTTATTTATTAAGTCTTTTAATTTCTTGGCGTATACTCAGACAGTTTCATTTTTCCCCTACTTTGTGTTGTATATCTCCGCTACGATCTCATTGTCATCATACAACAATTGAAATTCGGTGATAAAATCTTTTTTAATGTTGTCCCAGTTGATTAATTTTTGGGGATCCGTATCGGCAAACCAATCAATTGCGACAACCCATAGGGTTGCCGAAAATTGTCGGACCCATTCGTTTGTATCTGTTATGCCATTCGCCCTCCAAATCGTTTCGCATGTTTTATAGTGTCGGATTGGATCGACTGTACCATCACCATCAAACTTAGAAAACTTTTCCTTTGGTCCTACCATTACTATTCGAAGTTGAGGGATTTGTTCTACACACCTGTGTTGTTCTACACACCCACGTTGTTCTGAACACCCGTGTTGTTTCCGACAATCGTGCTATTTGGTGAAGAAGGGTTTTCGTCAACCGAAGCTATCCGTTCCGGAAGTGTATCTTGGACGAAGAGTTCACTCCACACTCGTGCTCCCTCGGCACACCGAGCTGTGCGAGTTAATCCCCTTTCATCTGGATTCTCTTCCCTCGGCGTATGCAAGTTCAGAAACTCCTCCCTTGCTTCTTCCACCAAATCCAGCCATTGTCGAGTCTCTTCCAACAATTCTTCAGTGCTTCAGTGTCCATCGGCAATTTTCTGAAACCTTGTGCGTATTTCATCCTTTTCCTTCAGCCTATTCTTATTTTTATTCAATTGATTCGGCATTAGTCTTCATTCCTCTGCCTTTGTGCCAGGTCCATCGAGCAATGGCACCAAATGTTTACCGCATGGGTAAATGAACTAATGCATACAGATAATAAATAGAAACAGTAGTACTCCTTTTATTATTCGCATATGCCAAATACATTACATTATGCTCATCATGATGATTAGAATGATCTCAGATGGGGTACATATACTTTCTGAAGAACCTTCCCGAAGGGGTTCGTCGGCTACATAACAATAACCGAAGGGCCCGTTGACTACATAACAAGAACCTTCCCGAAGGGACCCGTCGGCTACATAACAATAACCTTTCCGAAGGGACCCATCGGCTACACAATATCTACCAACAACAGAATGAATGTGCTAATATTGAGAATTGAATGAATGTGAATGAACTTGGTTTTGTTTCTTTCGTTCAATAGATTGTATGTCTTACTCTCTCCAGCATAAGTATTTCTTTTGTTCTCTGTGTTGTATGCCGTAGTTTATGTGTTTAGTATAGTTTGTGGCTTAAGGAAGCCGGAAACTAGTGTGCAGAGTATCTGAGAGATAGACAATCTGGGTATTGTTAAAACATCAGCTAATTTTGTAATCCAAGAATTAATTATTTCACCATCTCTTCCTTTCTTCCTGTTGTCCTAGCTGGTTATGCATATTTCCATTGATTGCATTTAAGTCAAAATAGATTGCATGTTGTGAGTTGGTCCCCCTTTCAATTGCCTAAGTTGTTTAATGTGTTGAGCAACTTGGTATTTGCCTCTTCTACTCTCTGGTTGAGAGCATATCCCCGAAACCCAAAAAAAAAAAAATGCATTGCATATCTTGCATTCACAAGGGAGTAGTACCTTTCAATTCAAGGGTCTTTGATAGATTACTACATTGACCCATTTTGTTGTTAACTTCTTCGTTTTCCATAAGCCATTGAGCAGTCTAAGAGTCTAGGTGTAAACCAAAATATCAAGGAAGACAAACTGTTAACCAACACATCACTCAACTCTATTAGTAATTCTAGATTACATCCATATTCCCCATATATCAGATTATGTAATGGATGGTAGATTAAAAGCTGCTCGAAGTTGGACACAATCTATGTGGAGTTCTCCTGCCCCAACATGAGCAATTTACTCCTCCCCCATACACAATCCCTATCCACCAAATAACTGATACAATGGTTCTTATGGACTTATTCATAGAATATGTTATTATATTAGACTCCTTGTGAAAGAATAGAAGATAATCATATTATTAATTCTATTCTCATAATTATAATTTGCAACAATATTTTAAATTATTATCATATTTGAGATTAGTTCTTTCCCTCTTCAGTGACCATATTGGTCTCCATAAATCATAGTATCATTTAAATAACTATTTATAGTAAGGATTAACATTATATTAGTTTCAAATTATATTCCTTTATTGAACTTATATAATAATGGTTGGTTAAGCATGTAACTTAAAGTATCATGTTATCACAAATGAAAGCATATATGCATTTATCACTTTAATGGGGTTTGATAGGAATATACCTTAGGATTTGATCTAGGGTCCACCCTTATGCTCGGGCTTCAATATAAGCCATGCCAAAAATGTTTAATATTATTAATAGCGATCATAGTACTCCCATAGGCTTAAGTACATGACCTGACAGATCACACTCAAATGCTAACTATGCCCGCTAATTGTTTAGTGCCAATATTTAATGTATGGAATTCAATGTTAATGATTTGATAATGCTTCCTTTCTTTTTATTAAGTGTTTTTTTCCTATCGCCACGTGGGTCCATTCAAGGCGACATTAGGAGGGTATATTTCTACCTCCGCGCGTTTGGAGTACCTACTAACAATAGGTTAGATGAATGGGATTCGCGCATCCCAATTTCCCTTTCTTAAATTACGTCGGTTAGATATAGATTAACTGCATCACATTGGTCCCTGTCTCCATGTAGTGGCATGTGAGATCTTAGTAGTAACCTCCTTTCATTTCCTTTTAACTTCCTTATGTCTTGTGATATTGCTATAAGGATTTAACTGTGGGATTTTGAGCCAAACTCATTGACCCATGTTTCATGAGGAGTGATTCAACATGAATCCATCTCTCATGAGAATAAATGGAACGCTTAGCACTCATTGGATCTAGATGATGCTCATAGGGGTGAAGCACCGAGACTTCCCGAGAGGTCACCCATCCCAGTACTACTCTAGCCTGAGCGCACTTAACTACAGAGTTTCCTCCATGGTTAAACCCAAAGCTTGCAACCCCATTTGCAAAACCTTCACCAAGTGTTGTGCCTTATGAACCATTCATTAGAAAGCCTCTTAAGCTCATCAATTGATAAGCAAGAGATAATTTCCACAGCAAGTCAAATTGTGATATTGCTATCAGGATTTAATTGTGTGATTTTGAGTCAAACTCATTGACCCATGTTTCATGAGTAGTGATTCAACATGAATCCATCTCTCATGAGAATAAATGGAACACTTAGCACTCATTGGATTTAGGTGATGCTCACAGGGGTGAAGCACCGGGACTTCCCGGGAGGTCACCAATCCCGATACTACTCCAGCCTGCGTGTGCTGGAGTAGTATAATTAAATCAGGTAATGCATATGCAATCGCCAATCTTGCAAGGAAAATATTCAAAATTAAATCTGTGATATATGTTTGCATATGACCTGATCCTGTGATCATGACTTGGTCACTATATATAAGATGAGCATGGAAATAACAAGAAAGAATCTGCAAATGCAGATCAAAGATATACTTGGATATATTGGATGATAAGAATTTGTATTCTGATGTGATTATATATAAGCAAGATACATTGGAATGGATGTATGTTAATACAGATTATTATCATCTAACTTTTATAAGTTTTTATACATATTATTATCATCTAACATTTATTTGAATGAAGCTACATTATCAACACTCCATCTTAGATAGGGAAGATAAAGAAACTAACCAAGTATTTATCACAATAGGCTCATCTATTGTGAGAAGAGATATCACCTAACTCGTGATATCAAAGGATATAATATGCTCAAGAATATCAAGTCATGTGACATTCCTCTTTATATATATATATATATATATATATATATATATATATATTGGTATGTGCTCTAACATCACGTCTCATGATGTCTGCCACAACAATTCATGGCCATATTCAGCATAATATATCTCATAAAGAACATAGTTATCTGCAACTGATAACAAGTATCGTGATATCTATCAAATGTTCAAGAGATACTAACTATCATGACATGACCAAATATCAAGTCACATGATATTCATCATGATAAAGAACTAATCACTGTAAAGTCATTACCTTACAATGTTAGATACAAGAGTATATTACTTGAAAGATCGTCACCTTTCAATAATGTACATGGCGGGGCCATAAAGTCATGGAGTCACACACATGACATCCACCATGAACCATATCAGAGGGTGGATCCATCATCACTACTCCCAAAGGGTGGAACAAGGGTTTCAATTTAAGCTTCTCTCATAGAGAAGAATCCAATAAAGTGCATTTCAAGAAAACACTAATGCTCCAATGAAGGTCCATATGCAACAAGTCTAGAAAATGCTTCCATATAAGCATTTGTCAAACAATGGGAATGAAACATTAGTTATTATTCCCCCCCACAATGTAAAATTCTCACTCTTATATCATTGAGCAATACTTAGTCAACTTTTACATCCAAATAGCTCCAGACTTTCCAGTGTCGTTACCCCCATTAATTCCTATTTTCTTTCTCATAAAATAAATCTTAAGAGATTTAAAGGCATTGCACAATTATCCACTAATTAAGACCTTTGTTCTGTTGAACACACAATACAGAGTTGCAGCTTCAAGGCGTGCCTTTTCAAGTTTCTTTGTATCTTAAAATGGAATAACTCTAGAGTAGATCTTGTGAGAGAACCTCAAAAATTCTTTACGATATTCTGGAGGTTTATCTTCTTGAATAGTAACCCCACTTATAAAGCACTACTGTAATTCTTTCAACTTCAGAGCAGCTTAGTCATCCCATTGCCATAAAAAGTACATCTTCACTGGTTTATGTTCCCTCCTCTGCCCCTGAATGAGGTAAATTTTCCTGTCACGCAGAGGTAGTCATGACATAGTTCCCATGCAGATAGCCAAGAGGCATGTCCACGCCGATGAGGTTTACTGTAACTGTCAAAATCTGTTTGTACCCTGTGAGCACAACAATTGAAATTTTTAGATATCTGCCATCATTGAAATCTCCCCCAGCTAGCTTGTGGTATATGAGCAGTACAAAGTTTCTAACTTTTGGGAAGAATTAAGTTACCATTCCTAGCTTTAAAGCTCATCATGGGGGTTGATAGCAATTTTTATTTAATGTACATTCTGCATAAAAAGTATGTTAATGAACCCACTAGCTGTGCTCCTTGCAATTGGTGTCCAATTGCTCCTTTTATCTTCCTTCCATAGGATGCTCCATTATAGCTAGCACCATCATTCTTATCTGTGGCCAAGAACCAATAATTCCTGGCTCATCTTCTGTCAGTGATTATGTATCTTGTAGGAATGATGTGCCTGAAAATTGACTTCATGTTCAAATTCCTATTAAGGAAATTCAGCCACATGTTTATATCTATTTCTGAGATGGAACTCTTGTTTCGGGGTTAAGGAAATGACTTTCAATATTTTCCAAATTTTGATATGGACCCAATCTTTATTAATTTTCTAGAGTAACACATTACTTTCAAACAAGCCACATGAATTTCTTTCTTTCAATCATAATCATAAAATCAACTCGCCTGTAGAATGTGACTAGGAAGTGTGTCTCAAATGAACACTTCTGCTCCTCCTGCATCCAATTCCATGGTAGGTTGAGTATTTAAAACTCAATTCATATTTGTTTTTGGTTATGTCGAGTAGGCACTGCATGCTGATTAATCTCACCAAGCTCATCCAGTCAAGAAGAAAAGATGTGCCCTCCACGCAAATGTAAAGGTTGATGACTATTGGTAAAGGCACCAATTAAAATTGCAGATCATAAATTCCCGATCTGCTGTTCTGTTAGAGGCAAGAAGGGATGGAAAAATTGAGAGCCGAATGAAGATATAATACAGAGCACACAACCCCAAGTCACATGGGCAAAAACAATCTGTTGATCAGTTTAAGAGAGGACCCGATCTTTGATTGCAATCTTGTAGATTGCCTTCCCCTGTGAACGTATGAGAAATGACCACGCAACCAATTTAGGATTAAAAAATCTCCACATCCACTAAAACACACAAGCCCAACTTGGCTAATGGTATGGAGAGATAAAGCTATATTACTCTGATCCGTGACAATTGCAATTTTAGTGAAGGTAGCCATTGTGGTAGTTGTAAGATGCTCAATGATAATTATCAGACTATCTATTTATATATAGACCCTCAAGAATTTTGCCACTGTTCGAATATTATTTCACGGACATGTATCTCGAAAGCAATATCTCCCAAGCCAAAGAAATTATTATCAGACACGTCAACAATATCAACTATTTTCTTCTGAATTTGAACCTGGCTCTGATACCGTGTTGAATATGAAAAATACTGAATATTAGCAAGGTCTGAATTTATTTCTGGTTATACTCTATCTGCTAGGTACATTAATTGATTTCAATATGTTCTAGGCAGATAGGTTCTAATCATATTTATATTATATTGAACAGACAAGTCCATTCAGGACATATCCCTAATATGCACTAATTTACTAATAATCAATCCCGATCATTAATCAGGATTAGTTATCGTTTGCCCTCAATGATAATGCATTTGCAATCGCCAATCTTGCAAGGCAAATATTGAAAATTAAATCTGAGATATATGTTTGCATATGACCCAACCCTGTGATCATGACTCAATTACTATATATAAGATGAACATGGAAATAACAAGAAAGAATCTGCAAATGCAGATCGAAGATATACTTGGATATAATGATCAGATATATTGGATGATAAGAATTTGTATTCTAAAGTGATTATATATAAGCAAGATGCATTGGAATTGATGTATGCTTAAATACAGATTATTATCATCTAACTTTTATCTAAACGAAGCTACATTGACAGAAAGGGACTGGAAACAGTAATCCCAGAAACTCAGTATGCAACTCTCCACAATGAGTTTGCTGGATTCAACTCTTGCTCTTGCTCAAATAGCTCTGGTTCTAGCTTTTAGCCCTTGGTTTTGGCTCTTCAATGTTCAAACCTCATGTATGCCGCACTTTCTCTCCAACATTGCACTTTACAACTAATCAAGAAAACCCTGCATATATGAGATGTTAACAGACCCCAAGCACCAAGGATTCAATTTGATAACAATTCCTCAAAAGGAAAAAAGAATCAAATACCACCAGATTTGTACATTGGAACAACTATGCAACACTCAATCATCAACAAACTAATTTAATGAGATACCCTACACTATCTCAGCATGCAAAAACACTACATCTATTAGGTGTCAATGTCATGGCATATGCAAGGCAAGGAAAAATAGACAAGTCAAACGAGTGCAAATAAAATAAATATTGCTCTATACAGTTGCACTACAAAATACCATTGGAGAAACTTTAAAATGGGTAGAGATTCCAATAAGAATCAGCAATTACATTTCATGCCACAAATGATTACATCACCCTCATGACTTTAAGCCATTTCACACTTTGATCACCCCCACACCACACAATGACCTCAAATCACATATTTTTGTAACAACTACTAAGTACTACAATGACAAAAAATACTATAACCTCCAAAGAATAGAGGACTGAAATTCCCAACTCCAAATAACAAATTTCCACATCCTCCATTACAAATGAGAGAAATCTAACATAAGGCTAAACACTAAGTTCCTGAGGTGGGTATTGGTACAGGTATGTGGCCACAATATGTTATAAAATGGATTTCTGTGGCATGCAAGGTATATGTATGTATGTATGTATATGTGTGTGTGTACAACCATAAATACATATGCATGTGCATGTGTCCTAAAAATAGAATTAAATTTGCAATACCATGTATAATGCATGTTCTAAGTGAAACCATTACAAATCTGAAATTTTGAAATATAATGTACCAATTTAGATTCAGTTTTTTTTAAGAATCAAACTTGGATGTCATGTTAGATAATCATTTTTTAATTTTTAAATAATCAATTAGCGATCAGTTCACCAATCAGCGTCATATAGGTCATTATCAAGACCAAAATCACCATCGACATTAACATTAGATGACGCAAGTAATTAAGACTAAAAACATGCTGCCTGCTCAACTCTTCAAAATTAATTTTTAAAGATTCTGCAACAAAAAAAGATCCAAGTTGATTTTCTTTAGTTGTACATCCCACAAGTATTTTGTCACTTCCTTGCACTCAACATTTTTGTAAGAATGTGCAAATTGGAATGCACGTAAACTAGCTCCTTTGAGTTAGTTGATGTCAATCAGTTGCATTCTACTAGGTAGATGGAATATGTACAACTTCATTCAGTTGAAGACTAGCAACCTATTGAAGCAAATGGAGCTCTCATTGGAGTTTTAAATTAATAAATGTAAATCAAACTTCAAATTTGAAAATATTCATTTTAAATGATAAAACCAAATTTAGAGTGGATAAAAATTCATTAACTTACTTGCGATAAAATTTTGATTGCAAGAACCTGAAGGTGTGGCAATTTGTGGTGCACAGGGTGGAAAAACAAGACCAATGGAGGCTACAAAAATCACCTAACTCACTTGTAACTGCACCTTCCATGTCAGGATTAAGAAAGAATTTACTAAGAGCTTTTCTAAACCCCTCACTAACTTTTAAATCATGGTATGGTGGCACCTTTTTCAACAGGGCACAAATCTCTTTGCATAATTGTTTCTTTGCAAAATATCTTAAGTACTAAATGTGCTGAAAGATCTTAAAATAACATCAAAAATGTACACCCAAGTATAAGTGGAAAACACCATCAATGAATGGCACAACATATCTAGCCTTCCTAAAGGAAAGTAGTGGAAATCGACTGACCAAATCACTGTAAACCAATTCCAATATCTGTGAAGCTCTTCATGCCTAAACTTCTCTTCAGGATGCTAACTATGGATACAGCCCTAGCATACAATATCAGAAAATTGAATTAAAGGAATCCATGTGCCATGCTTTTCTCACTAGAGTTGCTGCAAGAAGCAGAAGTTAAGACTAGTGACATACTTAACTCATCAAAATAAGTGAGCAAAGCTCATCTCCACTTTCTTCTCTCCCTCGTCTCCAACACATGGGACAAAGCGGCTATCCTGTACCTCTGCCACCAGTCACTCCATATCTGTGAGGCCTCGCAGCAGTTATATTAGTCAGCAGCACCCCCTCAGCAGCTCTCGGCAGCAGCTAGGGGCCCTTGCTTGCCCTAGACCGTACCCTTTGTTGCTTGATTTCTTTCAGCTGAGGAAGAACCCCTAGTCCTTGCCTCGTTGTTTGCTCATTTTATCTTTTATTTCCCGTTTGCTCTTTCCCAGACACCATTTGGTGCTCTTGTAGCCAGCTGTCTCTCTGCTTGTACGCTTTTCAGTCCCATAGGCATTTGCGTGGTCTTTTGTCGGACATTAATAAATCTATCTTATCTTATCTCCCCACTACAACTATAGAACCAACATGCATCTCACTGATAACCATTAAATCAAAAGTAAACTCAATACACTTGCCCAAACCTTTGTGAGTAATTTGATAAACTGATAGGAGCTTAGTTGGCAATGGGGGCACACAAAGAACATCTTGACATTTCTCATCCTCAATATCAATAGACCCTCTCACACACGCCTTAATAACACCTCAATAGGAATATTGTCACCCATCAAAATGTTCTGCATAGAACAAAGCTTCAAAGATATGAACTCATTTTAAGATGAGCCATGCAGTGCAAAGTATCTCAGACAAGAACTCAAGTGAATGGTGGAGAAGCAAAAACTATAAGGGTGTTTCCCTTTCTTCTCCCCCTGTTATTGTTTTCTTTCGTAGACCCTTTATTCATACTGTATTTTACTAACTGAAGATCATGTTGTTCTCCAAATATGTGTACAATGATCTATCTATTTCTTCAAATTCTCAATGTTCATCATGACTGGCCTTTTGCAATAGGCACACTTGACCTTTTCTTGTTAGGCTTGTCACCTTTTGAAGAGACCTTTGATTCTGCTTTTGAGGCAATAATTTTTATCTTTTCTCCTTGTTATGATTGAGTTTCTGTTTCTTATAATTATTGTTAGATCCTTCTTGTTACTTTGCATATTAGTTGGCAACCACTTAAGACGATTTTGAAGTGTTCATCTAGATAAGCATCCAATTCTCTAGTGAGACAGATGGTAAAATTATATAGAGATGGCATAGTAAACCGAGTTCCCTGAGCATTCTTGGAAGCATTAAAGGTAGAAACAAATTTAAATGGTCAAAACCAAGTTTAGAGAGAATATTGAGGACCAATTGTTCATCTTTCTTTTCAATTCCACATTGTTCTAGCTGCTGATTTCATTTTGGTGAAGTCCTAAATGATGTCAAAATTAATTGGGCTCAAACTAATGAGCTCATTGTCCAACTAATGGCTTCTCATAGAATAATGTGTCCCAAATAGAGCATCCAATTTGGTCTAAATCTCAATGGAAGTATTCAAGGATCCAATAAGAAAGACAATATCAAGAAATAGAGATAGACACAATGTACCACAAGGTTCATCACTTTTATTAAACAACTTGTTTTTTTACAAATAGCATAGACTCCACCTCTGTACCCATTTTTACTCTACACAATTCTTTTCTTTTTAAAAAGATTTGCATTTAAGATTTCTAATCAAAATAACTATTTAGTGTAAGAAGAAGAATTAAACTTTAATCCATGATGCAACAAGAAATGCCTAGAATTACAAAAATCAAGATAACACGAGATACTCCTTACTACTAGTTTGCTAAAATGACCTTGCCAATAAGTAAAATGATTGGCACTTTATGACTAGAGTGATTTGCAATGCAATCATCAGATTTGTAGAGCTTTGCAAGGCCCATTAGTGGACAAATTATTAAAACTTCAGCTCAAATACAATATGAAGAAAATTTAAACCACAATGTGGAGAATGCAAAAAAAATACGCTCTGAAAAAAGGACCCAATAAGTTCATTTGCAAATATTGATCCTCCAAAGGTCCTAAAATGATAAGCATGTAGAAAAGCCTATAAAAATAACTTTAGTTTTTAAAAAAATATAGCATTAAATCAAAAAACCAAATACACCACTACAAAGACAATACTCTACCCCATTTCAAAAAACAAAATAAAAAAAATACCTCCATATGGTTGAAAACAAGGTTCTTAAAGTTTGTCCCTGTTGAGAAACACAATGGAGGGGCAAAAGTCCCAGTGGCTAGAGGGTGGCCAAAGGATGGATGATAAGATTCAAACATATTAAAATTACAAAGAGACATGGTAGATTATAGAACTCACACAACATAATGTCCACAGGCCAAGATGCCCTAGCATCGAATGTATGTAGAAGTAGAATAAAATCTTGAGGTATAGTAGCACCATATAATACTAATTACAAAAGAAGCTGCTCCATGCTATATTTCCAAGAAATCCCAAACACAATATCATACTCAATAGATACTTAAAAAATAATCACCCTCATATAGAAATCCTCCTTATAACATTATGGAGGGGTAGTCCTGATCAAGGCGTACTTATCAACAAACACAATTAATTTCACAAGCTGTCCACATAACCCAAACTAACTAATTTAATGGATGTGTCATTTGTCAGCATCTCCATCCTCATAAATGCATTGTAATATAACATCTAAAGTTGCATGAACATAGCTTGGGATACGGTATCACATACGGATATAACCATTTTTGAAGACCCACAATATGGATACGATTAGATATGACATTCATAAATAAACCAGACATTTTAACACAATTTTCTAAGTTATTAAGGATACTTTCCTAAATTTAAAAGCAAGATATATTATTAAATATAATTTTAGAATTACAATATTTTTATATTTTTAATAATAAATTAAATATTAATTTTTTATAATATTATTTCTTATAATTTTTATAGTATATAAATTCAAATATTAAATATTTGCAGTTCTGATTGTCTTTTGAACTTGTTCTAGATACTATAATGGCAAACAATACTAACTTATTTGATCAGCCAACCTTTGAACCGACCCAAATTTGTGTCTACGGAGACATGCAAAAATGGTACAATAAATTTGAGGTGGTGGAACATTTGTTTGGTTGTGCAGTACTTGTAATGTGAAGTTTACTAAACCAAAATGGTGAAAACCCACATAGAGAAATGTTACTAGGATCTACTTGGTGTGAGGTTTTCCCACCATCACTCCATTGCAAATAGGGAACCTTCTTTTCACTTTGCAGTGGGCTAGTTGTCCCAAGTAGCCTTGGTTCAATGGTAATTTTCAAGCCTCTGAGTCTAAGAGATGAGTTTCAGCAAATTTGGCTCACTAGGGAGTCAGGTCAGTCAGAGATATAAGTGAGAGCTGGACCAAGCTAGTCAAGGATGTGGAATTGAAGTCAAAAGATATGTGATGAAATGAATTGGACGAAGCATAAAAAAATGAAGTGAATATCCAAACCAAGAAGAGATGAAGTTTTAACCTGAAAAAGAAAGCTGACAGGAGCATGTTGATTACTAAAATTTGGCTAAGTTTGAAAACTATAGTTATAACACCTAGAAATTTGAAACCACCCTCAAACATCCTAACAGTATATACATAAAATATAACTTGAAGTATAGGTATAAGAAAGGAAACATGTGTGACTTAAATGTCAAAACTTATGTTCTGCCTTGTTGAGGATGCTTAATCAGTTTAAAACCAAGACATGGATGAACCAAGATTATTGCCAAAGGAGAAGTCAACTTAATGCAACTATGAGATAGAAATGAAGAAGCAATGAGACAGAAAAAAAAGAGAAACAAAAAGTGAAGAGTTAGTTTTTAGAGCAAGGGAAGCTTGAACCAAGCTTGTCCAACCCATGGTTTGAACCTAACTAGGTCTTGGACACATAAACCTACCCTTCCTATACTTGTGTCCTTCACTTCAAAACTTAAAACAACTTGCCTAGGATTTGATTGTGAGTGGTGAGTTTGAGGAAGGAGTTTGAAGGAACTTTTGAGACCACAGAACAAGGAATGATGCAGAAAAGACTTGGAACTTCTCCAAGAAGAGGTCGAAATCCAACCTCACGTTGGACAAGGCTGTCCAAGGTCAGGTTGGATTATGTCCAAGGTGAGGATGAATTTCGACCTAACCATGGACACACATGTCCATGCCCCTTATGGTTTATGCTGATCATCTAGGAGAAAGCCATGTGATTTTAATGACATTTTCCCTCCAAAATTTTGATTTGGAGTGCCTAAACAAGTCAACCATATGGAGAAATGAGATAATTTAATAAGACATCAGATTGGGAAACTCAGACATTGATTAGAAGGATTTCATCTCAAACTTGGAATCACACCCCTCCCCCCCCTCCTTCAAATGTAATGTTTTTCTAACAATCTTGTTGAAATGGTTTGAATTGGATAAAATGGGAATTTCCAAAATGGTTTAACTAATCTAATCCCTGTGAGGCCTCGCCATGACCCATCATAACATAGTGATACATTACTATTATTTTGATATTGACGACTCGAGATGTCGAGACATTATCTAATGCTTAAAACATACTTTATTATTTCATGTTGTGTGATGTTACTTTCAAATATATTTGATGATTGTCATTTAATGTTTCATGTATTTGTATGTTGATGAAATCAGTAATGTAGGATTGAAACTTTGATTTAAGAGATTTTAAATGGTTAAGAATTAAGCAGGATGAAGAAAACCTTATTGATGTATGTTGCAATTTATGTGGATTTCTTATACGTATACATATATGTACATGTGATTTTACGGGACTACTGATGTGTGCAATGAGTGTGCAGATATTTTAGCCAAGAAACCCTACGGAGGAACAAAACTGATCTCTGTGTGCTAATTTTGGAAACCTTGTTGTTCATAATTCACGTATTGTATTGTGAGATTTATGTATGTATCTTTCGGTGTTCAGTAAATGTTAGTGTTCGTAACTATGTTCTTTTAGTGTCGTTTGACACTCGTAAATTGTTTATGTTCTTCAGTGTGCTGAGTAGGGTTAGTTGTTAAACCTTTGGACCAAGTTGGTTTAAGTTAGTGTCAGTTTACTATTGGGTTCTTAATCGAGGTTAGTCTTCCCTTAAATCCGGATTAGTGCTTAGTCTGCTATATTAGAGTAGTTAGAAGGTCCTATTTTATTCTTAGATTTTGTTTGGCTCTAAACCTTTTTCCTAAGGCTTAAAACATGAAATTATTATACCCAAAGGGTATGGGTATGGGTTAGGGGTCTTTTCCAACCCCTAAGCCCCTTTTTTTGACTTTTGAGGCCACTCAAAAAGTCTCATTTTGCCTTTGTGCGAAAATTGAATATGACCATCTTGAGTTACCTCACCTCACCTCCACTTAGTGTTTAACCCTAGTGTGAGTTGAGTTAGGAGTTTCTAGATTTGCTAGTGGGTGGAAGTATTTATTGCTCCTTTTGGTGGTTGAGTTTGAGGCTTATTTAGAGGCCCTTCTTAGACTTGTAGAGGTTGTTACCCAATCTCTACATTTAGAGAGGAGTTTTTTTTTGAAGATTGAAGGAAGGAAGTGGAAACTCTACTCAAACTTGTTCATTGCCATTACCTCTTTGTGAAGGTAGGAAATTCTCATCTCCCTTATTCAGTTTTCATGTTTGTTCATGCTTATGCTACCTTGTTGTTGTTTCAATGTTTGTATGGTTGTGGGTATGTTGGGAAGTTTTGAAAACCATGTTATTTTGGATGTTTTCCTTTCATGTTATGTTTGCAATTTTGAGATTTTTCTTGCATGGGTGTTTTGGTATTACTCACCCTTGGAGAGGGCAGAAGTGACCAATTTTGGGAAAGGTCTGTTTAGTTGGACTCCAAACAGTGTAGAGTTTCTTCTCAGGATGAGAAGAGGGAGAGAGGGTAGGGTGTTATGGGCCCCTACCCGTCAGCACAAACCTCATATGAGTATGGCATGGTTAAATGGAAGAACGGAAGTTCTTGGTTAATAGCCCCGATTGGGCATCTGATTTGGTGTTGTGCTTGACTTCTCCTGTTAGAAGAATCCACCTTTCCCTAGTGTTGATTCATTGTGGATCTTATTGTGAAAACCTCGTATGAATATGCATGTTTGAATTGTTCTTGGTCATATTTTTTTGGTCACCTTATCAGATTCTATCCCCTCCATGGTACTAGAAATGTGTTGCAGAAAACATTATAAATCCCTTGATGAGGGTCATGAAGAAAATTCAATTAAATTATTGAAATTTGGGATTGATATCCTATTGTAAATTGTATTTTTAACTTGTTGTAAATGGCAACGAAGCCGGGTTTTCTTCTTGGTTCTTTCCCAGTTGAGCCTTTGAATCAGGTTTGTCAATAAAATTGGTGTTTTGAGTATATTTGGTCATCATGTGATTTAATCGTGATTTAAATTTAGATGGATGAATCTTAACAATAGGATGGAATTGATGATGTTCAATTTGGTAAAATTTCAAGTTTTCTTTTATGTTGAAAATGAAAATTATGATCATGGATGTAGATTCAGGTTGCATGATTATTTGAATCAACAAGTATAGCATTATTGAATAAAATGGATAATTCATATTCTTAGTATGTTAAGGTTGTAATTAGGCTTTATGGATTTTCATTTAAAAGAAATTATTGACAAAGGTCGAATTATTCCAATTTAAGATTTATAGGAGATCAAATGATTTTGGTATAAATGTTTTAAATCTATTCAAAAAAAAAAATACACCTTGAAAAAAAAATACTTGCCTTGTAATTTCTATAGTTAGAAAATTTTTCAAAAAAAAATGTGTGTTGTAAGAGAGTAAAACTCTCTGCCTTTTGTATGAGAGAAGAAATTAAATGGGTTTGAGCAACAAAGAATATTCTAATAATTATCATTTTCATTTAAATTTTTGTAATAAAACAAATAGGAGAAAACATTGTTATGCTTGTTAAATTTACAAAGAAAATTCAAAAAAAAATAATATAATTATAACTTCATATAGCTAATATCCTAAACCTTACCTATATTACTTTTGTCTTAAATGCTTTTCTTCCTTTCCTTGCTGGACGTAGCCCTGCTAGATGATTTGAAAAGACTTTTGTTATTAGATTTTACCTTAGTTTGCAAGTGGTTATGAGGGTGACATCACCCTGTCCCCTCATCTCAACCTTGGGTCATGCGTCCTTGGAAAAGCGCTGAGTCACGCTGCTTTTGTTGGGAATGCATTTAAGTTTAAACTTATTCTTTTAACCTTCCTTTTGAGCTGCCCACTTCACTCCACCCTGGGTCAGTGCACCATATCACCTCGGGCAGAGTGTGCAGATTTGAAAGCGCTTGGGAAGCGCTACAACCATACTAAAGGATATTTGCATATTAGTTGGGCGCCACCTTAAGGGTTTGGAAAGGTGAACGCAGGCCTAGTATAGTGGGTCATGTTTAGGTTTTGGGATAGTATTAATTGGATGTGATAGTGAGTCATGTTTAGGTTTGGGGCTGGGTTAGTTTAATTAAGTAGTATGTTAATTTATAATTTAATTTAGTTTTAAATTAGTTTTTGTTTTAAAACTTTATATATATTAGTGGTTTTAGTTTTTAGTATGATTTAGTTAGTTAGTTTAAATTTAGATAAGTTAGTTGGTTTGTTTTAATTTACTTATTATTTCATGTCATGTAAATTAATTAGGGTGAAGTTAGTTCTAATTTGATTAAGTATAGATAATTGTTTTATTTACATTTAAGTTAAATTTTGTTTTAGATAGTGCTTAATCTAAAACTAAGTTGGGTTTTAAGTAGTTATTTATTTTTAAGATAGTTGTCGAGTTGTATTAAAATGGACTTAGTTTAGTATGAAATTAATATTAAAATAAATTTAGTTTAGATTTAATTTAAATTCGATTAAAGTTTTGTTGAGAATTAAGCTTAGTTGTAGATTTAAGAAATGTTAGTATTTTTTTAGTATCTGTGATAAAACTTTTTAGAAATTTGATTGTTATGATAATTAACCGATTTAATGATGAAGGATAAATCAATGATTAATTCATGTGTGAAAATTTTAAAAATTTAAGATGTATCGTAGAGATCCTATACTTAAACTGTAATCCAATCATTTCAAAACTTAGAGCAATTTAATTATTATAAAAAAAAAAATTGTGTGTTTGCCCTCGTAGTTTGGGCATGACAATCCCATAAGGTGAAAATGCTAAGTTTATAAAGGATTTCATATCTATAAAATGGGTTTGTTCCAATTCTCCTTTTGTCTTGAAAGGTGATTTTGGAAGGAGATGCTTGGAGAACAAAAGATAGTGGCAAGGCCAAACTCAAGAACTTCAAGCAAGAATTCACAAAAGGCTAGCCTTCCATCAAAGAAGACTAAGCTCAAAAACAAGAAGGTGGTTCCAGACAAAGGATAAGGTAAAGATAAAAAGTCCAAGATGGAGATCAAAGAACAAATTATGCAAGAATGATCAAAGTTACAAGTGAAAAAAAGAAAATTATCAAACTTGAATTCCCTCTAGGAATCCAAGTTCAATTGGACCAAGTAGAATAATCTAGTTCCTTGAAACTTTTAGAAGATCAAGGCAAAGAAGTCATGATTTCAAACAATTGCCATGAGAAGGTTTCCAAACAATAGACAAAATTTGGGAAGATAAAACGATTTGGGAATATGTCATCATCAACATTTCCTTACATTCTAAAAGTTAGATTAGCTTTCTACGCCCTTTCCCTTAGCAATTTGTCCTTGGAAGAAGTTAATGTCAAGTTGGTATCCATTGAATGAACATAAGTCCCTTTGTGATAACCAACATATTATTACGGAAGTAATTGGTAAAATACTTGCTTGTTATTGACAGAGACCGAAAGGTCATTATATACAAAAGAATAAAACAATGTTTCCTTAAGAAACGATCGTAAAGAATAGAAACATTCTATTTTAACAAAGAAAGCTAAAAAAAAAAGCAAACTAAACCTAACTAGATATTTACAATAGATAACCATTAACTAATAATAGACGACAGTCTATTATCGTAATACCCTCCCTTAATGGTTAATCTATCTAGAACACCAAGCTGTCCTCTGAATTTGACAAACTTATCAGGACCAAGAGGCTTGGTGAGAATGTCTACAGTCTGATCTGTGGTAGGATAATACTGCAAATCTATAGTCTCGTCTTCAACCAGCTGTCGTATGTAATGATAGTGAACATCCACATGCTTGGTTCGTT
This sequence comes from Cupressus sempervirens, assembly GCA_028749045.1. Taxonomy (NCBI): domain Eukaryota; kingdom Viridiplantae; phylum Streptophyta; class Pinopsida; order Cupressales; family Cupressaceae; genus Cupressus; species Cupressus sempervirens. The sequence continues at coordinate 682,444,245 of CM053793.1, read as the reverse complement.
CATGAAAGACTAGATTTCATGCTAACTTGATAACGCCTTTATTATCAACAAACAAAGTAGTCGGTCCTACTGGTGACATCTGCATCCGACGAAGCCAAACAGCTTCACATCCTGCCTTAATAGTCCCTCTGTATTCAACCTCTATAGAGGAGAGAGAAACTGCCTACTGCTTCTTACTGGTCCATGTGACTGCACTAGATCCCAAACTGAACACATATCCAAAAGTTGACTTTTTATCATCAATAGAGCCTGTTCAATCTGAATCTGTGAACCCACTAAGTTTAGGATAAGAACTTTGAGAGTACAAAAGTCCATAATCTAAAGGGTCCTTCACATAACGAAGCACACGCTTTTCTGCCATCCAATGATCAGCCTTAGGAGCTGTCATAAAGCATGAAATATAGCCGACTACGAAGCTGATATCAGGCCTAATAGCAAAGAAGTAAATGAGGTTGCCTACTAGTTGCCTGTAAATAGTATCATCAACGAAAGGAGAATCAGAGTTTGGAATAACTTGAGACCTTTCTCCATAGATGTAGATGCAGGTTTGCAGTCCTGCATACGAAATTTGTCTAACAAGGCCCTGGCATATTTGGACTAAGAGATGAATATACTAGAAGAATGTTGCCAAACTTCAACACCTAGGCAATAATGCACGAGCCCAAGGTCAGTCATATCAAAAGACTAGCATAAATTCTGTTTGATTCCCTAAATCAAAGATGCTAAACTGTCAGTGATGATCAAATCATCCACATAAATAACTAGAAGGATGATGTCACTGTCAGTAGTCTTGATGTACAGATTTGAGTCTAAAGAACTCTTGAAGCCTTCATCACTGAGGTACTTATCAATTTTTATGTGCCATGCCCGAGGGGCCTGCTTCAAGCCATAGAGGGCTTTTACCAATCTGAGAACCTAATGGTCTTTACCAACAACCTTGAAACCAGGAGGCTGCGTCATGTAGACCTCTTTGTGGAGATCACCATTCAGGAAAGCACTCTTAATGTCCATCTAATGGACCTTCCAGCCAAACTGTGTTACCATGGCTAGGATTAATATGATGGTGCTCATCTTTGCAGTAGGAGCAAAGGTCTCCTCATAATCAATGCCCTGACACTGAGAAAAGCCCTTTGGCAATAAACGAGCTTTGTACTTGTCCAAAGTACCATCCGATTTGTATTTGATTTTGTAAACCCATTTGCAGCCAATGGGTTTTTTCCCTGGTGGAAAATCAAAAAGAACCCAAGTGTTGTTCTTCAGCAGGCTCTGGTGTTCAAATGTCATGGTCTGTTCCCACTCTGGAATTCCTTTAGCCTCGGAATATGTGTGAGGTTCAAACACACTGCGAATGTTGGCCATGAGAGCAAAGTTAACAGAATCTATAGTTTTGCTCTTTTTCCGAACAGTTCTCCCATCAATGAGCTCATCATCACGAAGATCAGCAAGCGTCTTAGCCCACCACTTAGGCTGGATAGGGGAATGACCAACATGAGTATCAGGAGATGCTTGATCAGCAGGTTCCTCATCAGAAGAATTTGGATCAAACTCAGGTGAAGCATCTACAAAACGAGGTGACCCTGCAAAAGAAGTCGGAGGTGTCTGTATAGGTATCACTGGTATAAATGGAGTTGCAGGACCTACTAGAGCCCTCCCATCAGGTGGACCTAATGGAAGCCAAACTCCCAAATCATGAGCCAGGCTGGTCTACTGGATTCGGAACAAGAGAAACAGGCATGAAAGGTCCTCGCTACTCATCAAAGACTACATCACGACTGTAGATGAGATGAAATGTCTCTACATTGATCAGGCGGTAGGCTTTGTGAAGCATGAGTTTCTAACTCTTGGCATCCAACTTGGTGCGTGACGCATCAGGGATCCAAACAAAAGCAAGGGAGCCAAAAACCTTCAGGTGACTGATTATGGGCTTGCGACCTGACCAGGCCTCTTCCGGAGTTTTACCTTTGACCACCACTGTGGGTGACCGATTCAACAGATAAACAGCAATGTTAACTGCTTCTGCCCAAAACTTCTTCGGAACATGTCTGTGTTTGAGCATGGATCGAGCCATCTCGGTGATTGTCCTGTTCTAACGTTAACTACACTGTTCTGTTGTGGCGTGTGGTTAATTGGCATTTGATGCCATGTGTATCCAAGAAGCTGGAGAAAACATTAGAACAAATTCCCCCCCCCCCCCCCCCCCCATTGTCTGATCTAAGAGTAATAATAGATTTCCCAGACTCTTTTTCAACTAAAGGTTTAAACTTCTGAAATACACAAATGCATCAGATTAAAGAAATACGCCCACATTTTTCTACTGAAATCATCAACAAACAACAGAAAATACCTGGACCCAAGAACAGAAGGAGTGGCCATAGGGCCGCAGATATTGGCATGAACAAGTTGAAGTACCTGAGAAGCTCGCCATGAATCACCACTGGTGAAAGGTGTGTGCGATGTTGCTTCCTGGCCTGGCATGCATCACAAACTTCAAGCTGTTGAGTCTAAATCTTTGGCAATCCAAGAACAAGCTCATCCCAAGCAAGCTGTGAGAGATAATGCACATTAAAGTGCCCATATCGCTGATGCTAAAGTGTGCTGATAGAAGACCGCCAAGCAGCCATAGCTAAGACCTGAAAATCACCAAAATCAATAAGTTTGAAAAGACCATGATCCTCAAGACCCATGAGAATCACCAAAATTAGTAAGTCTAAAAAGATCATGATCCTCAAGACCCACTGCAACAATAGACTTAGTCGCCCGATCAGTGTTGGTGCACTAATGTGAACTGAAGGTGACTATCAAGTGTGGAGAATGTCGCAAGAACTGACTGACTGAGAGTAGTTTTAGTTCCATCCTTGGAATGTAGTACACATCAAGGAATATGAGATTCCTCTCAGCAGATTGAATATGAATGTTGTCTTTGCCGACAACCGTGTACTCGTCTTCGCCACCAAAAATAACAGAGGTTGGTAGTCAGTAAACCAATCTCTACGGTGAGTGAAATGACGAGAGGCACCTGAATCAATGTGCCAAGCAGACAACTTCACATGATCTACAAGTCTTTTAGCCATGAAGGCGTAAAAGGTAGATTCCACTTGCTCAATGTACTCTGCACTGTTCACTTTGGGTTGTGACCCTGATTGCTTAGAATGTACAGCTAAGCGTTTCCAACATTCAACCTTCATGTAACCAAACTTGTGGCAGTAGTTGCATTGAATGTTCCTCTTTTGGGAACCATCTAATGCTAGAGTAGAAGACTTCTGCTAAGATGGTTGTTGAAACTTGTCTTTATCCTTCTGAAAGGATTTTGCAACAAAGGCTTGCTCTATGGAGGTGGAACTGGAGCTACTACCGAACTGCTGTTTCTACCGATCTTGTTGAAGCAGCACGGTGCAAAGATCAGTGAACTTCAAATCAACACCAGAAGATGTGATGTTGAGAGTCTCGATAAAATGCTCATAGGATTTTGGTAAACTCCGAAGAGTAATAACCACAATATCCTCTTCCTCCATCTTGCGACCAATGGCAAGTAACTAATCAAAGATTTCTTGAATCCAATTCAGGTGTGCCTAGAGCGAGGTGCGCTCATCCATGACAATAGAAAACAAAGTGTTTTTCAAAAAGAAGGATCTGCTTTTGTCAAAAATCTCATGAAGACCTTTAAGATGTGTCTAAATCTCGGCAATTGTCTTGCCAGATGGAATCTGAGAAAGTTGATCATCAACCATAGATAATTTGAGAAGCATCACAGCCTCTCGATTATTCAAATCCCATGTATCCTGATCAAAACCAAGAGCAATCAGACGCTTCATAACACCCAAAACAAGTTGATTGATGTTCCGATATTCAAAAATTGCGATAACCCGCTGCTTCCAAGTGCCATAATTTCAACCATTGAATTCGGAGTTGCACTCGAGCAGAATGTTTGTCAGAGATGCCATGGCACGTTTTTCAATGAAAAACTATGAAAATCTGTGAAGGCATGTTCTTCAAGGCAAAAAGACGAAAAACCCAAAAAAATCGAAGTGACCCAAAAAAGAACTCAAAAAACCTAGAAGGAATATGGTGTCATTTTCTAGATCCATTGGTTCGGAAATCAATGCACCAAAATTGAGACACTCAAAAAAATTTGACGACAACCCAGTTGAGCTCTCAAAAAACCCACCAAGGATCTGAAATCAAAATATTTTTTCGAGCTCAAAAAACTAGGGTTTCGAGCAAAAAACAGGTTGGCGGCCATGGAAGTCGAAAACAACAGAAAAATGGTAGTTGCAAGCAGAACTGTCCAATTTTTTTTAGAATAGGGGTGTTTTGACTGAGACAGTAGTGGGGATGAAACTAAGACACAAAAAGAGATTTTTCACCCTCAAAACACTATGTTTGGCAAAACTTGTGACCTCAAAAAAACGTCCATGGAAGCCACGATTTTTCACCAAACAATGAGCCCCAACATCTGCAACGTGAGCAGAAAAATCACGGGTTAGTAGAACACCAAATGCAAGCAAAGAAATCGCGAGTTTCCACAAGAAATCGAACGCAATTTGCAGGTCGCGAATTGCAGGAAAAATAGGGGTTCTCACAATCACAATTTTCAAAAAAGAAACCTAGCCGAAACTTAGATTCTTCGCAAATGAATTTCTCATAAAAACAGAAACCCTAAATGGGTTGTTTAAGAAAAACCTTAGAAATTATTTCGAAAAATTTTAGCGAATAATTTTGAATGAAATTATAAATTTTTCAAAAAAATTGAAGTATTGGCTCTGATACCATATTACGGAAGTAATTGGTAAAATACTTGCTTGTTATTAACAGAGACCGAAAGGTCATTATATACAAAAGAATAAAGCGATGTTTCCTTAGGAAATGATCGTAATGAATAGAAACATTCTATTCTAACAGAGAAAGCTAAAAACTGAAAGCAAACTAAAGCTAACTAGATATTTACAATAGGTAACCATTAACTAATAATAGACGAATATCTATTATCATAATACATATAACATCATAACTAAGTGGCAGACAACAATAAAGAAGGAACCTTAAGGTTGTCTCATTTGATCACACAATTTGTATACATTGTTTAGCATATGAGCATCTTTATACAAGAGAGTTGGAAATTTGGTACGATTTTTAAAATTTTGGGTATGCCAATTATTGTTTAGTCTGAATTTTACAACTATGATTCAAACAAATATAGACTAAGGCTAAAGAGATCCAAATGTTCATCACAAGCCACTACATGTTGCAGGCCAATTTTAGAAAATTTTCAACATTAGAGTTATTTAAGGTAATCGAAACACTTCAATTTTCAGATTTTATGTTTCACTTTAGTATTTACTAAATTAATAATTTATTTTTAAAATTCAAGCTTGTTTTTTCTTGATTTATTAAATTTTCAAATAGGTTGTTTAGACTCGATTTGCATCCAACAATGTCGATTTCAAGCAATTTGTGAAGGTGCAGGAGCCACTTTCTAGCATGGTTATTAGTCCAATTGGTCCCTGTGGAGGAAATCCAATGTAAAGCTAATGGTATTTGGTGGAAACAAGCAGAATGCATTCATAGCTTCACTAAGCCCAACATAGGTATGGTCTATTTTATTGACATGAATAGGCCATGTTTGTGAGCTATATGAAGGCATTTACTCAACAATTGAGAAGATGAAATCCATCATCAATGAAAATGAGCAAGATCCTGAAAGAGTGTTGTGGGGTGGAACAAAATGATCACTCTAGTAAGTCTTGCGCTTGCATTTACTCCAAAATTTTATAGTGACGAAATTCTTATGTTATCAAGGGTGCCACCATATAAAGATGCAAAAGCTGATAAAGGGTAAAGGAAAGCACTTACTAAACTCTTTCCCAATCCTAAATGAAATTTTAGTTACAAATGAGTTTGTTGAGTTTATAGCCTCCAATGGTTTAACTAATTCTACTTTGGGCGACAAATACAAAAAAGATGATCACACTTGGTGTTAACTCAATGGCCATACATCACCACACCACCAAGCTCTTGTGATGAACTTTACCACAGTTTTCTTGATTTCTATTGCACTCTTAAAATGTGTATTCTTTTTCCATTTTTAAAATAATAAAATCATTAACTTCAAATTTAAAGTTTTATTTAGAAATTTATAATTCTCTCTCGCTTTGCTTCAATAGCTTGCTACTTTTTCTTCATCTGAGAAAAATTGAAATATGTGCTCTTTGATCTACTCAATGAATCAAAACCAATTGAGAGAAAGCAAGGCACAAGAACCAGTTTATGTGCATTCCAACTTGCACGCCACAGAGTCATGAGATGTAGATCCAGAACGAACTGATTTGGATTTTGCAGGTCCCACACAGTCTATACTTCTTTGTAGTCAAATAGTCAACATGCTTCTAGTGAAAGTGATAGTGGAGTTGCATGTAGTTGTTCTAATCTAACTACATCATCTAATATCAAAGATGATGAATATGTTGATCTTCAGATGACCCATATGATGCTGATTAATTATTGATTATTTTAATGTTGAACTAATTAACAATGATCAAAATATCAAACAGAATATTCAAGTTTTGAAAAATTGATATCAAATTAGTATAGTGTTTATCAAATTTGTAAAACTTAAGGTAGTTTTGTTTAGCATATTAGTGATATGTGGTATCCTAAATTCAATTCTTGTTTTTAGGCTGCAAGTATGTATATATAGACTATTTTTTATTTTTTATATGTTTTTTGTACAGACATACCCAGCCCTCCCCCACAAAAAAAAATTGTCATGCTTGTAGCTGATTTGACAACTTAGCCAATTACATTACTGTATCTTCAGATCTTAAGTTTGATTTGAGGAGAATGTTTTCATGTAAACTAGACAAACCCAGATTCAAACTCTGCTGATAGGCATCACTCCTACCATGTTCATGTCCTTCTTTTCATATTCATACAAAACATAATGATGTCAAAACATTGGGAATAATGCCTTTTAAGAAAATTCCAGACTGCAACTTGTGTGGATCTGAACCAGTTGCTGTGTTCTGATCAAAATATGGAGAATGATTTGTCTTGTAAAAGTTGAATTATAAATGATGTTTGAAATCATTAAATTATTGTTCAAACTAGCTGTTTAAGATTAGTTTGTAATTAAAATTAGCAATGGAACTTAATTATTCAACAATTTTAAAAAGTTAAGTGTTCTATCATATATAATGAATAGTTTTAACATTTTTTTCTAAATTCAACTTATACTGTTCTGAATGTTTCTGATCAACATCATTTTCCAGGCTTTTCTGCTCTGGTTCCAATTCATTCCAAAAAGGAATTAAGTCATTACACAGAGATGTCTCAAGAGACTGGGATTCGATGTTCTGAATCTCAGCATCATGGACTTCCCCATTTTGCTGAATCTCAGAAGTATGAACTTCCCCATTTTGCACTTCCTCCAACAACAAATCTTCCCCATTTTGCATTTTCTCCAAAATCAAATGTCTGCTTCTCACTTCCATAATTTCTCCTTCCTCTATTTCCTCTTGTTCAGCAAAATCCTCCCATTTAATAGCATTCTTTTGGTATATAACAATCTGTTTCATCGAATCAGGCAAGTGGGTTTCTTGCCCAGACAAAACAAGACCATCATCCTGCTTATCAGAATTCAAAGAATTCTTTTTTTCATTCTTAAAACCAGTTCCAGGATTAAGATTATTTGCTTTTTCATTCTGACTATTAGATTTTGGTCTCCATACTTTCTTCCGAGTCTTTTCCTCCTTCTTCTTGTCCTCTTTAACAACCTTAGTTTGATTTTTGCTTTTGGTAGGACAGTTCTTAACCCAATTACCCTGTCTTTTACAAGCGAAACAAGTATCCTTAGTTTGATTTTTGCTTTTGGTAGGACAGTTCTTAACCCAATTACCCTGTCTTTTACAAGCGAAACAAGTATTTGGGAGATCCTCATAGGTTACTTCTTGAGCCCTTTTCCCAAGTTTGGAAAACAATTCCACCTTATTAGGGAGGCTATTCAAGTTAGCCACTTTCACATATAACCTAGCACTATTCAGTTTTGATTTCGCTGCCGTAGCCTGATCAACAGCAATAAGTTCCCCAAAGGATCCCGTTATTCCCTTGAAAATGTCTTCATGCCAGTACTCTAAGGGGAGGCCCGGCAATTACCCTTTTTTTTACAAGCGAAACAAGTATTTGGGAGATCCTCATAGGTTACTTCTTGAGCCCTTTTCCCAAGTTTGGAAAACAATTCCACCTTATCAGGGAGGTTATTCAGGTTAGCCACTTTCACATATAACCTAGCACTATTCAGTTTTGATTTCGCTGCCGTAGCCTAATCAACAGCAATAAGTTTCCCAAAGGATCCCGCTATTCCCTTGAAAATGTCTTCATGCCAGTACTCTAAGGGGAGGCCCGGCAATCTCACCCAAATCGGAGTAGTTAAGAAAAAATCAAACTAAGGTTGTTAAAGAGGACAAGAAGGAGGAGGAAAAGACTCAGAAGAAAGTATGGAGACCAAAATCTAATGGTCAGAATGAAAAAGCAAATAATCTTAATCCTAGAACTGGTTTTGAGAATGAAAAAAAGAATTCTTTGAATTCTGATAAGCAGGATGATGGTCTTGTTTTGTCTGGGCAAGAAACCCACTTGCCTGATTTGATGAAACAAATTGTTATATACCAAAAGAATGCTATTAAATGGGAGGATTTTGCTGAACAAGAGGAAATAGAGGAAGGAGAAATTATGGAAGTGAAAAGAAGACATTTGATTTTGGAGAAAATGCAAAATGGGGAAGATTTGTTGTTGGAGGAAGTGCAAAATGGGGAAGTTCATACTTCTGAGATTCAGCAAAATGGGGAAGTCCATGATGCTGAGATTCAAAACATCGAATCCTAGTCTCTTGAAACATCTCTGTGTAATGACTTAATCCCTCTTTGGAATGAATCGGAACCAGAGCAAAAAAGCCTAGAAAAGATGGACCTAAAACAGAAACAGAGCCAGAAGAAAAAGACTAAGAAGAAAAACTCCTCAATTCCTAAGAGAATTGAGACCCAAAGCATTAAAATGGAGCAAAACTCTAAGGGGGAGCAACAGATAAGGTTAAACCAAATGTGGGGACACCGGAAAAACTGGGAAGAAAATCTTCAAGGAAAACAAAAGAAATTGAAAGCTTACAAAATAGTGTTGATGGAAGACAGACAACTATTCTAGATTTTACCCCTAAAAAATAACCATGAAAATCATTACTTGGAATATTAGGGGGATGAACAATAATCATAAATTGGATATTGTTCGTAACTTTATTAGGGAGCATACAAAGATGGCAAAGGAAAGAGCTGAAAAGATCAAGTCGTTCAAGGAATACTGTTTAAAAGCAAGTAGTTCGGAAGGGGCTTCAGGAGGAACTCTAATACTTTGGAAAAAATCCCTGTATTATGGTCTTGTTATAAATGAAAGTAAGCACTTTATGGTGGCTAAAATGATGAACTTATACCAGAACTTTGAATGGTTCTTAGTCAAACATGTATGCCCCTAATACTAAGAATTCTAGGAAAAAAGTTTGGAAAACTCTATCTAGTATTAAGAGCAAAGAACAAAATGGTAGATGGATCTTTATGGGTGATTTTAATGTTCCCCTTTATGATCAAGAGAAAAAGGGAGGAAATGTTAGTCAACTTGATGGGAGGTTGGATTTAATGGAATTTATTAATAATGAAGGGCTTATGGATATGGATCTCCATGGTATAGAGTTCACTTCGACTAATAAAAGGATTGCCAATGAATATATACAAGCTCGTCTGGATAGGGCCTTGATATCTCCGGATTGGACTAATGATTTTGTTTGTAAACTGGAAGCTTTTTAGAAAGTGGGATTGGATCATTTTCCTTTGATTTTTACTACTGTTAAGGCATATTCTAAGAAAAACTATCCATTCAAATTTTAAAAAATGTGGATGCAGCACCCACATTTTAAAAGTAAATTGGAGGAATGGTGGAACATTGAAGTTGAAGGGACTGCTCTTTATAAAGTGGCTTCTAAACTCAGAAATGTTAAAAAAGAGGCTAAAATCTGGAATAAAAGATGTTTAGGGAACATTTTTGAGATCAAACCTAAAATAAAGGAAGAGTTGAAAATTATCCAAGATAAGATACAGAAGGAAGGGTATACTCCTAATCTGGTTAGAGAAGAAAATGGTAAATTGAGGGAGTATCATGATATTGTCACTAAGGAGGAAATCTATTGGAAGCAAATGTGAAGACATGTTTGGTTGAAGGAAGGGGATAAAAACACTAGGTTTTTTCACCTTTCTACAATGAAGCATAGGGCTAAAGCTTGCATCTCTGATCTTATGATAGATGATAGGAATATTACTGAGGAAAAGGATATTTTGAAAGAAATATTACTGAGGAAAAGGATATTTCGAAAGAACTGGTTTCTTTCTTCGCTTCCCTAATGACAACTGATCCTAATATTGATCTTCTTAACCAAGAGGAAATCCTTAGTGTCATTCCCCCTTTGGTTACTAGAGATCAAAACAAGATGTTGGGATCCATTCCTAATGATAAGGAAATTTATCAAGCTGTTTGCTCCTTAGGTGGGGATAAATCTCCTGGCCCAAATGGATTTCCTATGTTCTTTTTTCAAAAAGAGTGGAATCTGGTTGGGAAAGATGTTTGTTGTGCTGTCAAAGAATTCTTTGGGGCTAAAAGAATGCTGAAAGAGATTAATTCTACCTTTCTCTGCCTAATTCCTAAAAAGGGGGATGCTGATTCGTCGGACCAATTCAGGCCTATAAGTTTATGCAATTCTTTTTATAAGATGATTTCTAAGGTCCTCACTTCTAGGCTACTCTTGGTGCTTTCGGAAATAATTGTTGAACAACAGAATGGCTTCGTTCCAGGTAGACAAATGCTGAACTCTGTCATAGTTGTGCATGAGAATATCCACTCTTTATTTTGTTCTAACAATCAGGGGTTCATTATGAAAGTTGATATTGCTAAAGCCTATGATAGAGTGGAGTGGGCTTTCCTTGAAAAGGTATTATTGGCTCTTGGTTTTAATAATAATGTTGTGCGGATTGTTCTTCAACTCATCTCTACCTCTTCGATTGTTGTTTTGGTTAATGGGTGTTCATTTGCTTTCTTTAATCCCTCCAGAGGTATGAGATAGGAAGACCCTTTATCTCCTATTCTTTTCACCATTATGGCTGATTGCTTGGGTAGGTATATTGGGAAATTGGTTCGGGATGGTGATATTAAAGGCTTGCAACCCTCTTCTCAACCCCTTATATGCTCCCATGGTCAGTTTGTTGATGACACTATTTTTATGGGCCAGGCTGATGTTAGGGAAGCAAGAAATCTGAAGAAAGCTCTAAGCCTCTACTCCTCAGCCTCAGGACAGTTGATTAACAGAAATCAAAGTTCTTTGGTCTTTGTGAACACCCCAGTGTCTAGACAAACCAAAATTGCTAAAATCCTAAGGTGCTCCATAGGATCCTTTCCTTGTACTTACCTAGGCCTCCCCTTGAGGCTTAATGCCCTTGATTCCTTTTGGGAAGATATTATCGAAAAGTTTTCTATGAAACTTGCTGGATGGAAGGGAAACTTGTTGAGCCAACCTGGAAAAGTCACTCTTGTGAAAGCTTGCCTTCCAAGTATACCTATTTATGCTTTGAGCCTTTTCAAAATTCCCTCTAAATATGTTGATTCCCTTGACAAAATCCAAAGGAACTTTCTTTAGTCTGGTACTGAGGAGAAGAAGAAAATGGCTCTGATTGCTTGGGACCAAATTTGTAAACCGATTAGAGATGGAGGCTTGGGATTGAGGACTACCCAAAGTATGAACAAGGCTCTACTTGCTAAGCAAGGATGGAGAGTGTACCATGATGATAAGGAGTGAAGCTCTATATGGAAACATAAATATTTGTATAATGCCCCTTCTCTTTCTGATTTCTTCTTGTATCCCAATGTTATTTCCCTCCTGCTATTTGGGGGCCTGTGCAAGGTGCAAAGAACATCTTAAGTGAAGGGTGCTCATGGAAAGTTGGAAATGGGCAAAAGATCCGGTTTTGGGAAGATTACTAGATATTTGACCATCCACTGATAGAAGATTTTGAGGACAGGACCTATATTGATCAATGCAAGCAGTTATATGGTATTCATGTAGAAAATTATTGGGCCAATAATTGCTGGGTTAGTCTTACTAACATTAGCCAAGACTTCAATAACATCCAGATAACGTTGAATGCTTACTGCTTATATCCCTATAAGGAGGACAGAATGTTATGGAGGAATGATGCTAATGGGAGTTTTAAAGTCTCCTCTATATTTAGATCTAAAGAAAAAGGACCTGGCCCGTTATGGTCTAAAGCCTGGATTAAAGGTCTAACTCCCAAAATCAATATTTTTTATTGGATTCTATTGCAGAATAAAATTCTTAACTTGCAAAAAAGAGGGATAAATGTGGTCAACCATTGCTGTCTATGCAAGAACGACTTGGAGAATAGGGATCACTTGTTTTTAAACTGTAATTATAGCCAAAATGTGTGGAGCTACATCTTCATCTTCTGGAATATTGCTTGGGTTCATCACATTAAAATTGAGTACTGTTTTCAAAGCTAGACTTGCCCGACTAAGGACAATAATGTGGACTATCTATGGAAAATCAGCCTTCCTCACTTGTGGGGGGGAATCTAGAAAGAAAGAAATAATAGAATTTTCAGAGAGAAAGAAATGCCTGAATGGGTTCTAGGTCATAACATCATCAGAGCAATAAAGGAAAATTTCAAATCTCAAAAAACCATGCCTGATGGTTTCTTGATTGACAATCCTATGCATAATACAAGACCCAAAAAGAAGGTGGAGGATCAAAGATCAAGTGTTAAATGGAAGGCCCCTCCAAGGGGATGGATTAAGGGGAATTTTGATGGGGCTGCTAAGGGCAACCCTGGAAGAGAAGGGTGTGGAGGAATTATAAGGGATCATACAGGTAACACTATTGATGCTATTGCAATTCCTATTGGCATTTCAACCAGCCATAAAGTGGAAGCCACTGCTGCCCTTTATACCATGAGACTGGCTGTGGAAATTGGAAGCAGGTGCCTTTGGATGGAAGGTGATTCCCTAAACATCATAAATATGCTCAATGACAAAACCCCAACTACATGGACTATAGAGGATAGTATAATGGAAATTAAAGCCCTAACAGCTAATTTTGAAAAAGTCACCTTTTCCCATTCTTATCGGGAAGGTAACGCCGTTACCGATTGGCTTGCCAGCAAGGTTGTGCAAGCGGATAGAACGCTGAGGTGGCACAATGACCTCAAAAATATCGTGGATTTAAAATCACTCATTAAGTATGATGGTACATATGCGACTTAGGGAAAGATCCTCCAAAATCAATAATTTAATGATAATTGAAAGAGGGTCTACGGAGGGGTGTATTACAATCCCTAGGATGTACTTCATTGCTATTATTATCTGGGCGTGGCACGAAGGAAGATTAATGAAATCCTTGTCAACTTTTGAGAGTATTTTGGCTCACTTCATTTTGTCTCTTTTTCTAGGTTTAGCTACTCTGTTCGTTCTCAGAGACACACATTGTTTGAAAATGGGGGGAGAGCCGAGGAAACAAGAGCCCAAAAATTGCAAAAATTGGAAGGAAAAAGCCGTTGTCTAGCAAATTCTTGAGAAAGGAAATGTGACTCCTTACCTGGAGCGATTGCATGGCTTCAAACTGCATGTTACTGAAGCTTTCTTTAAGAACCGGTTCGAGGATAGGGTAACTTTGCATGGTGTCACGGTTCATCTCACAAAGGACTTCATTGCTTTAGTGACTGGTCTCCTAAAGGATGGACTAAAATACAGCAAGGAAATGATAGGTTAATTAAGAAATGCACACAAATAATGAACACGCATATGAACAACAGAACTCATTTTATTATATTCGCATATGCCAGAACATTACATTATGCTTTCATGATAAGATCAATACAATGCTTCCCGAAGGGGTTATAAATACTTTCCGAAGAACTTTCTCGAAGGTATTCGTCGGCCAAATACATTATGTCCGCTACAACTATTTACCCGTCAGCTACATAACAAAAACTTTCCCGAAGGGACCTGTCGGCTGATACACAATTTCCTTCCCGAAGGGACCCATCGACTGATACACAATTTCCTTCCCGAAGGGACCCGTCGGCTGATACACAATTTCTACCGACGACATCATCCCCCCCAAAAAGAAAAGTCGTCTCCTGACAACTATTACAAAATCTCTGAGACAAATCAACAACCAAAATACATTGACTGACTAACTGGTCTTCAACACTATCACCTTAGCCAATCTGACATCTGACCCTGATAGCCACTTGTGCCGCTTTCTGCCTTCCAATTTTGAGTACACTGAACCAAGTGTCGCTGCACTGCCTCCAACTGGATGATCAGCTCCTCCCGAGCTCTCTACGCATCCACCAAGACAACCTTACGGCCAACACCTACTCTTAGTGCCTCTGGTACACAGACACTCCATGCCCGCAGCAGCTCCAAGTCTTCTCCACTGGTCAGACTCCCACAACTAATATCCGCAACGACTGGGGGTCCAGGGGGTAACGCCCCTGGCAGGATCGAGGGGCAGCACCCCTCGCCACCAAGACCAAATTAGCACTCTAAAACCCACACAAAACTACACGGAACACACCGTTTCTATCATTTTCTGCCGATTCTACACTCTTTCTGGCAATCCTTGGTTCTTCCTCTACTCTATGGCATCATCTAATACTCATTCTGAGCATTCTTGATTTGTCGACTTTTTTTTTTTTTTTTATTATAGAAAACCTCCTGTCACCCTTCTGTGCTACCAAATAGCAAGTAGAAGTCGTACGCCAAAACCCCACTTTTCAGAATCTATAATCTTGCAATCCAAATCCGTACACATGATATGCTTGAAAAATCCGTACAATCACCTCGCATTCCCAACTGCAATTTCCATACGCTGCTTTCCTTAAAAAATCCGTACAGGAAAATGGCTCTAAAATCCGTATGCTTAATATATTTGCTTGAAAATCCGTACGAAACACAAACTTATAACAAGCCGTACGGTATCTTCCTCCAAAAATCCCTACAATAGCCTCTTGAGAAACCGTACACTGCATTATTGTTATAAAATCCGTACATCACATATTAAAATTCGTATTGTTGCAAGCTCTAGGGAAATCCGTACATTGCCTTCACTTCAGCTTCTTCCAAATTCCGTACATCGTACGGATGCAAACTGATGAAATCTGTACTGCACCGTACACTTGCCAGGGAATCCGTACAGGAAAAGCCGTACATTCTCAGAATTTATAATATGCAAAAACCGTACACTTCCTCCAAAACCGTACGGTGAACAGTTAAGAATCCGTACGGTGCTTTGTTTCCAAAATCCGTAAAGTAGCTTTTTTATCACTTCTTTTTTTTTTTTTCATTTTCATTTTTTTTTTTTTCAATAGCAAAGTCAGTTTTCCCTTCGACCGTCGGCATTGTCGGTCTGCAACGACGAAGGGGTCGCCCGAAGGCCATTCTCTGACGAAGAAGTCTTCCGGCCGTGGTATACCTTCAACTTCGAGCCATTCACCGCCTGAGGCACTTCCTGTCCAATCCAAAGTCCATAATTTTATTGCTCCATTGTCCCCTACTTCTCGGATCTGATATGGCCCAACCCACTTAACTTTGAACTTACCTGGTTTGATCTCATTCCAGTCGTCGTACTTCAACACCCACTGTCCGAGTTGAAACCTGCTACGCCTGTTCTGTGTCATCTCCATATCGCCCAGTTTGTTCCCAAAGTTCGCTACCATGGACTCCGTCAACTACCCCTTCTGTCCGTCAATAACACATTCACTTTGTACTGCTACAACTTTTATTGAACCCTTCCTCTTTGTTGCCTGTACAGACCGTATCATGTGCCTTCCTTGCTACCGGTACCTTTCTACTATATCTGTGGTTCGACGTAATACTTTCTTCCTGCGCAATCGTACAGTAGAATCTTTCCTTCTTTTGGGTTCGTACTGCATGTTCTGTCCTTCAACTTCAGTCATGCTCGCATTTCCTTCTTTGGCTTCTCTATGTTGCTTCGAACATTCATTTCCTCCGGCTTCTCCATGTTCCTTCAGACATTCATTTCCTCTGTCGGCTTCTCTGTGTTCCTTCGAACATTCATTTCCCCCTTCGGCTTCTCTGTGTTCCTTCGGACATTCATTTCCTTCTTCTTTCTTACCTTCGTCGATCCTTAGCATATTACAACTTGGAAATAGCTCGTAATCCTCTATCTGCCAGTGGTAAAGACCATTTACTGAATCTAGATCGTCATCTCCTTCCAATCGTAGGACTCCCTCTTGATCAGGTTCCATACTCTGCCTCCTCTCATCGTCTTCTGCTTCAGAATCCGACGATAGAGCTTCTTCTTCAACCATCTGAGTGTGTAGATCGATGACATACTTCCGGCCTTTGCTTTCAAGTGATAAAGTATTTTTCTTCCAATCGTGTTTTGCCTTGGCTTGTATCAGCCACCCCCGGCCCAAAATGGCATCATATCCTCTCCACTTCAGTGGGATTACGACAAAGTCCAACAGGAACGGTTGTGTTCCAATCATCACTAGTTGCGCTATGAGTATTCCCAATGGCTTGATTCCATGATCGGTTGTTAACAACTGGAAGGTAGGTGGCCATAATGTCGGTTGTCCCAACTTTTTCCAAGTATCCTCTGACAGCACATTGACACTGGATCCTCCGTCCACGATCGTTTCCGTCAATACAGTCCCGAGAATTCCCATTTCGACAATTGTCGGATGGCGTCTGGATGAGAGGGCTAATAGCATTATACTGGTTGCTTAGTAATCGAGACTATATTTGTGAGGGCCGTACGGATTTGAGGCATAGTGAGCAATAGATCATTTATCCTGACGAGTATCTCAGCTTGCAATATTTGCCGTACAATGTTTTGTTCTACGTAGTTCCGTACGGAGGTACTTACCGTGTCCTTCAGGTGTGCTGTTTCTATCTGCGTTACTTTCTGGATCTCTGCCCGCGCTTCCTCCAGTCTCTTCTTTTCCTCCGTCAAATCGGGGTATAGCCTTGCCTGCTTCCGAGTGATTGTCAGAACTTCTTCCTCGTCCGTCCCGACAGTAATCAAGTTTACTCCGGACTTTGGGCACTTAGCATCGTCATGATCGCCGGGTCCACACCATCGGCATAGCAACTTCGATGTGTTTGCCGTTGTGCACTCTCGGGCGAAGTGACCCCACAGATTGCATGCACGGCATTGAACTATTGGCCGACCATTCGCATCATACTGAATTCGACTCCTTCCGCCTGTATTGTTGTTGCTGCTATTGTTGTTGTTTTGAATATGCCGGTTGTTTCTGTATCCGCCCGATGAGGCACCTTCCGTACTGGTGTTCCCGTTCCCTCCTGACGGGGATGCCTCCTGCGTGAGGAACACTTGCTGTGGTGTTCTTGATTTCAGGTTGAAAGGACATTCCTTTACCGAGTGTCCCAGAATCTGGCAAATCTCACAAAATTGCTCTTTCGGGCAGGATCCCTTCGTATGGCCTTCTTTCTTGCACTCCATACACCATAGGTCATTGCCTTTAGTCTCCTTGTTCATGTTTTTGAACTCTTTCATCATTCAAACATGTCCTTCTGAAGAGAACGGACTTTCTTGCTGCTACCTTCATTGTCACTGCTATCTTCTCCTGAAGGCTCATCGTCATCTGAATCGAATGAGTTGGTCTTCTTCTTTTTCTTTGTCTCCTGTTCACTTTCGAAGTTCAATGCCCGATTGTATGCTTCAGTATATGTCGATGGTGGCACGATCTTCATCTTTTTCCGCAGCTTCGGGTGAAGGCCTTCAATGAACCATCTTTTCTAGAGCCCATCTGCCGGCTTATTCTCCATTTTACTGATTAAGTCCTTCAACCTCCTGGCGAAGACCCGTACTGTTTCATTCTTCTTTTGCTTGGTATTGAATATCTCCGCTACAATTTCATTATCGTCACACAGAAGTTGAAATTTTGCGATGAAATCCTTAATGTTATCCCAACTGTTTAACTTTTGTGGATCAGTATCAGTAAACCAATCAATCGCAACACCCCATAGGGTAGCGAGAAATTTTCGGATCCATTCGTTTGTATCTATTATGTCATTTGCCCTCCAGATTGTTTCACATGTTTTACAATGTCGAATGGGATCAACTACTTCATCACCATCAAATTTAGGCAACTTTTCCTTTAGTCCTGCCATTATCACTGTATGTTGAGGGTTTTGTTGTGTACCTGCGTTGTTTTGCACTCCCGCATTGTTTTGAGCACCCACGCTGTTCTAAGCTCCCGCGCTGTTTTGAACACCCGCGCTATTCTGCACACCTGCGCTATTTCCAACACCCGCGCTATTCTGCACACCTGCGTTGTTCCGCACACCCGCACTATTTTCTACACCCGCGCTGTTTTCGGCGTCCGCGCTGTTTTCAACACCCGCACTGTTTTTAACACCCGCGTTGTTTTCAACTTCCGCGTTGTTTGGTGAAGAAGAGGGTTCGTCAACAGAAGCTATTCGTTCCGGAAGTATATCTCGGACGAAGAGGTCACTCCACGCTCGTGCTCCTTCGACACTTTGAGTCGTGCGAGTCGATCTCCTTTTGTCGACATTCTCTTCCCGTGGCGTATGCAGGTTCAGAAACTCCTCCCTCGCTTCTTCCACCAAAACGAGCCGCAGTCGAGTCTCCTTCACCAATCCTTCCGCGCTCTTGTTTCCATCGGCAATCTTCTGAAATCTCCTTCGACGCTCTATCTGCTGAGCCAAAATTAAATTTTCCCGCGCAATGCATATGTCATCCTTTTCCTTCAACTTATTCTTATTCTTGTTCAACTGATTCGGCATTTAATTCATATCCGCCTGCCTGCGTACCAGGTCCATCGGGCAACGGCGCCAAATGTTTACCGCATAGGTTAATTAAGAAATGCACACAAATAATGAACACGCATACGAACAGCAGAACTCCTTTTATTATATTCACATATGCTAGAACATTACATTATGCTTTCATAATAAGATCAATACAATGCTTCCCGAAGGGGTTATAAATACTTTCCAAAGAACTTTCCCGAAGGTATTCGTCGGCCAAATACATTATGTCCGCTACAACTATTTACCCCTCGGCTACATAACAAGAACTTTCCCGAAGGGACCTGTCGGCTGATACACAATTTCCTTCCCGAAGGGACCTGTCGGCTGATACACAATTTCTACCGACAACAACGACCATCTCTAATGCTGCCTTCAAGAAGTTTCCGAAAACCGAGGAGGAAGAGCAAAAGTTGAAGAATGGGGACTTTTACGAGCTTAACTAGATAAAGGTAATATGGAGGGATGTGTTATCTTGTTTTCATGAATATTTTATTTTAGATGGAAGATCCAAAAGAATCCAAAAAGTTCCATTTTGTTTTTCTAAACCATTTCCGGTATAAAGATAGGATTTCTTTTCCTTTCTACCTGAGGTTTTCGTTATTACAAAACCTCCAAGCCCATAGGAAAAAAGACTCTCGCCCTATCCTTCATGAAGGCCTCATTCTCTTAATTGAGAATTACTGCAAGACAAAGGCGATTGTTGTTTCCCCTATTTCGGAAAAGAAAAGGGGGTCAGCGAGTGAATTCCAATCTAGAAAGAGCAAAGGGGATGAAGGACAGAGTGTGAAGAAATTAGTGATTAAGGATACTCCCCAAAAAAATGCTGAGGATATTACTAAGTCCTCTGATAAAGATGAAGATAAAAATGTAGAGACAAAGGAAGACATGGAGATGGGGGATATTAATTCTAATTTGGAGGGTTATCCTGGCAGTAAAAATGAGACCGGGAAGAATGATGTGGAGGAAAGTTTGGGAAAAGATGAGGGTCGAGTAATACTAGTAATGAAGATAACCAGGGAGGTGAAACCCAGAGATTTGGAGAGGAGAATGTGGAGGAGGAGACGGGAAGGGAGAAAGGTTTAGGTAAAGAGGATGAGACGGGCATGGAGATCCCTAGGAAGAAGGAGGAGCATGACCCGAGTTTGGGGATTTCACTCTCCTTCCTTAATACTGCAAAGATTAAAGCCGACTCCTCTCTCCGTGGAGATTCTTGGATTTACAATGAGATTATGAAACTTAAGAAAAAATTGGGCAAAGTGCAGAAGGATCAAGAGAATGACCAGGCCAAACTTGTGCTGCTGGAAACTCAGGTGGGAAGTGGCAATACTTCTAGTTTGTGTGTGGCTGCGGCAAGTTTGGGGAAGAAAACCAATGAGGATATTATGTCTCCTGGAGGACCAAGTAAAAGGACCAAGTTGAGCTTGCGGAAGAAGGCTGCTGAAGTTACGGCTGGTACTGGCTTTTCCCCTGCTGATACTACTCTTAGTACAGCTGATGTGGGGAAGGAAGCTGCCAAGATGATCAAGGAATTGCAGTAGTGGTCTAGTTTATTCTGTTTTTGGTTTTAGTTTTCTATTTTAAGCTTTGTAAAACTTGTAGGTTCCAGGTCCTTGTAAAACCTGGTTGCGTTTTCTGGATACATTCTGTGGTTTCAGGTCCCTTTAAAACCTACTTTTGTGTTTGTTTTTTGGTCTTAGGATCTTGTGTCATGGTTATGCTATGTTTGAACATCTTTTTTACTGTTGTTAGGGGTTTTGGATCCCCTCAAAACCTATTTTTACCTTAATCTAAAACATATGGAGAATGATTTGTCTTGTAAGAGTTGAATTATAGATGATGTTTGAAATTATTAAATGATTGCTGAAACTAGTTGTTTAAGCTTAGTTTGTAATTAAAATTAGCAATGGAACTTAATTATTCAACAATTTTTAAAAGGTAGTGTTACTATCATATATAATGAATAGGTTTAACATTTTTTTTTTTTTTCTAAATTTGACCTGTACTGTTCTGAATGTTATAGTGAACTGGAATAAAAAAGAAAGGCAGTAGTTTACCTTCTAAACTGATGCAAGGACGACATTACTGACACTGAGGACTCAAGGTTCTTGATCATTCTATCTATGATGTTAGGCCCACATCCTTTAAACGATTTGACTGAATTGAGAGCATCTGTCATGTCTTCGGTGCATAAGAATGCTTCTTGAGAAGCATCAACAAGTTTGTTCTGCAAAAATATCAAATTATTTCAGAGAACTCTAGTTATGAATGGATTTTTTTATTACAACTAGAGCATTATGTCCTAGAACTAATAAATTTAATGAATTTAGAGAGCTTCAGTTATAAATGGCTAGTTTCCTTGTGAAGATTTAGAGCTAAAAGTTGTAAGATTGTGAAAGCTTCCCAATAAGAAGGCAGTGAATACTATGCATATATCATACATGATACCTAATGCACAAATCAAAAATTCATGAAAAAGTGTGATGTCACATAAATGAAGCACTCCATCTGAATCATAGTGAAAAGTACAATAAACATAAGCCATTGAAAATGGAGAGAGGAAAGTGCTACCTAAAATGTGGCATATATATAATTCTTCAGTAGCAATATTATTCAAGTAAAGGCTACAAGTCCTTGAACATGGAACCCACCATACTTTTCTTTTTTGAGTCTCTAAATACGTTGGCCAGATCATGCTGTACTACCTATTATAAGCTTCTTTATTACTAGTATTACATTGGTCTTGGATCCTAGGAGGTTATAAAGGGAGTACCTTGCTTTCTATTAGAATCCTTCAGCTTCGTCCTGCTCACCTTAGACACTCCACAATGAAAACTATCAGATCTTGACATCAGTCCTCTCACAGTGATCAATGATGACACTGATGATTCTTTGATCTAAAGATATTTAATGAGACTCGTCTCCTAACTCCCTGGTGCTGCTTGGCTTATGCTCTTTGCGGATCTTGTTCTCCCTACTGGGCTATTAGTATTGGCCTCTTGATGTATTAGTGGCCTGCAGCTGTATTATAATTTTGTTTTTGTTCCATTCCCTGTTTGGCGCTCTCTATTTTCCTAGAACTTTCTATTGTATACTGATGCACATTCAATTCCAACTGGCCCGCTTTAGGTCACCTGTTGACACCAAAATGATTTTTCCTAATAGTCTCGGACGATATGACCTGTTAATGAACCGAAATGGATTAATCCATCTATCATTAGTGCCAGCCCAATAGTTTGGACTGCTCCTCAAGAAGGGTGGGTGAAGGTGAATTCTGATGGTGCACCAAAAGGGACCCTGGGGCCCTCGAGTGCAGGGTGTATAGCAAAGGACTGGAGAGGTCGTTCCCTAGCATGTAGCACCCAAAGATTGACTCCAGGAATTAACAATATAATAGAATTGAAGGCTGCTCTACTCGGGGTCAAATTAGCAAAAAGGCTTTTGATTCAACTAGTTCATCTTAAAGGCAACAGTTAGACAGTGACCATCATCGGAGAATATTAGAATACTATACTGTTTCTTTAATGGTCTTCTTAGTTAGTCTTTAGTTTATTAAGTAGTTTCTGTTTTCGTCTTAAGTTCACAATTGTTTCTTTTAGATACATCGTCTTTGTGAATCTATATAAGGAGTTTTCATCTCCTCTATTTAATACAACTAATACAACATCAATTTACCATAATAGGGCTTGCTCGTTTTCTGTTTTGGGAATGTGTCCCGATTCGCAAGATATTTGGTGATGACTAGTGGACATCCCTTGCTGTTTTTAAGTCTCAGGGATGTATGGGGGGATTGGTATGCCGGTCTGCAGGGCAGGAATGCATCCCCATGTAACAGAGATAATTATATAAAGAAAAATGATGCAGAAATAAAGATAATATTAATGCAAAAGCAGCAGTGACAACTGCCATCTTCTCCTCTTTGAAATGCGAGAAAACATAGTTTTCAACAGACTTTGTTGCAAATCTATGAAACAAAATTACTTATATATACATACATACAATATTACAAACAAATGGAAAACTCATTACCAAATCTTGTACCTCAATATCAAAGTAACAACTGAAATCTCTCTAAATATTTTCATAAAATAATTTCTCTAGTATGTACAGTCAAATGATGAATACATAGCAGGCTGCCCTCTTCTCTTCGAAATGCTCTATGACATGATCCTACTACTGAGACCCTCCCCAATGCTACAGAACATATGGATATGACCAAGTTTACCAAAATGCCTCCAACCTGATGTTGAATGAAAAAGATATCTGTTGCATCCCTTCCTTGTCAACCCTTTATTAACTATATTAAAGGTTTCATGTTAAGTGTGATGTTAGACAATAAATAGATTTTCATTTAATGAGCTAGTAAATTAGGACCATTTTGATTTAAATTTATGTTCGTGGAATATTTGGAAAGAATTATATTGGATTTCTTTATAAATGATCGGAGTAAATTTTAATTCTATAAATGGTTTAATTCTTTAATTTTTGTGATGATGGTGGAAACTAATCCTTTCTTGTCAACAGATACAGGAGAAGATTGATCCCACGAGTTGGGGAAGAGTATCAATAGCACAAGGGGATGTGAACACACAGTGAACGTCAAGAATACCGTCTGAGCAGGAATTATAACTGTTTAATCAGTTGTCAGGTCTAGGCGGGGTGTTTCTTCAGATATGTGTTTCTTCAGATATGTCTAGATAGTTGCCTTTCTCTTCTGATTTTAATTAAAAATTTTGGCGTTTTGATTAATTTACATGCATTGGATCCTCTCGTCAATTTTAAGGAAAAACCAAGGTGTTATATATATATTTCTACGGTTGTTCCTTGAGCATGTGCAACTTGATGCTAGCATGAAAATTGTTTCACTGATCAATAGAAGGAATTTGTGAACCTTTGGGGATGTTTGCAGAGGCAACAAGAGTAACTCCACTTGCTGCCACAAGCAAGGAGTTACTCTTTACACCATTGTGCCACTCCTTTTCTTGCAAGTTCAATTCTTTGCAAGCATTTCTTTTGGCTCGACATGAAGTTCCGCATATGACTTTAAGGTGCAAGTGCAGCGTTGAGTGTTTCTGTGCCTTGGCTAGCTTTGAGCATTCATCTTTCATATCTAATGATAAAGGGCATATCATTCTGGAATTTGCATTATAACCAGCTTGGCGAATGATCTTTGATCACAGGCATGATTCTTTGCCCATTTTTACTTGTTTTCATGATTTATTACTATGGAAAAAAAAAGATTCTTTGCCCATTTTTACTTGTCGTTTTCATGATCTGTTACTATGGTAAAGAAAAGATGATTCAATCTTATGCACAAGGAGTTATTTGGATTCAATATATTGAGTTGTGATATGTATCATAAGCAATAAGTTGTTGTCTCAGACTATTAAAGTTATCAAATTATAACTATTTTCTAGTACTTAGCAAAATTTCTGTGAGTGAACTATTCGAGTCAGTGATAACAGAATCATAGTTTGCTGTGCAATGCATATAATAGTAGAGAAGATAAAAATGTATCAGTTCCATATTATTCAGCCCTTAGCCTGTTTTTCGAGCATGGATAACACATCTCTATTCTTTTCTTATCATCCATGGATTGAAATTGATGAAGTGAATCTATCATCCTATCATGAGTAATAGAATAATATACATAGGAGAAGATCCTTATTTTCGAAAGAGCCATGGTGTGACAGTCGTACCCTTCTTGTGCTTGTGCTTGTGTATACAGTCTAGTTTAAATGAATCTGGTCATGACCTATAAAAGTAGATCCTTTTTTTCCAAGGAACCATGGTGTGACAGTTGTACCTTTCTTGTGCTCATACTTGTGTATACAATCTAGTGTAAATGAATCTGATCATAATCTATAACAGTAATGTTTGATCAAACTCCATGAGTTCTTTTCTACTCATTCCCTTGAGACTTATATGATTCGGGTGAAAAATTTAGGTCTGTAGTTCCACAATACAGTAAACTACCAACCTGATTACTTGTCACTTGAGCCATCAAATCAGATTTTAGTCAACCTAGAGGGTGAGTTATTGAGTTATGGCCAAGATTATGGGAGCGTGGTTGCTTAAGGATGACGAGTCCAATAGGATTGTGGAAACCTAAATTAAAGAGGTCTTTCTGACTCTTAACGAGTATGGAAGTGACATTGACTGTACGAAGACAAGTGCTTGTACCTTAAAACCTTGGCCAAGGTGTACTATGTTACGGTAGTAACTGTTAGTCACTAGAACAAGTAAGGCAATGTCTAACTGGGAAAATTATCCTGATAGGCGAAGATGCCTATAGGCTGGCTCGGTAAGACAACTGGAGGTTCTGCACCAAGTCTCAGATGGCAAAAGAAATTGAAGCCATGTTCACATGCCCTTGGGAACAGTTGGGCCACTTCTGCGTGGAAGTTGTGCAGGTGACCAACAAGTCACAATCATAAGATCAAAGGTTGGGTGACCAATAGGTCTTGAAAGTCTTGTTAGTTGCAGATTGTCCTCCCAAAATAACCTTAGAAATGACTCCTTATGCCCAAGATTGAGAATAAACTCGCAACCCACAGTTGGAGAAATCTCCATTAATTCCTCCTTTGAACTTTAGTGGTATAACTCCCTCTTATGATGTAATTTGGGATTTTTTTATTACGAAGTAATTGGTAAAATACTTGCTTGATATTAATAGAGACCAAGAGGTCAATATATACAAAAGAATAAAATGATGTTTCCTTAGGAAATGATCATAAAGAATAGAAACATTCTATTCTAGCTAAAAGAAAGCTGACAGATAACTACAGACTGACTAATATTAGAAACATTCTAATATTTACAATAGATTACAAATAGATAACCATTAGCTAATAATAGAAGCTTATCTATTATTGTAATACCCTCCCTTAAGCCCGTGGCTATACAGCCACGAAAATGCACTTTCTTTACATTGTTTTTTGTAACTTCTGAAAAAAATTTCTAAGTCCTCTCCTTCGTAAGAAAGTGCATTTTCGTGGCTGTATAGACGTTGCCCTCCCTTAATGGTTAATCCATCTACAGCACCTAGTTGTCCTCTGAATTTAACAAACTTATTAGGACCAAGAGGCTTGGTGAGAATGTTTGCAATTTAATCAGTGGTAGGAACATACTGCAAGTCTATTGTCTCATCTTCAACTAGTTGTCGTATGTAGTGACAATGAACATTCACATGCTTCCTTCATTCATGGAAGACTGGATTTCGTGCTAATCTGATAATGCCTTCGTTATCAACAAACAAAGTGGTCAGTCCTACTGGTGACATCTACATATCTCCAAGCATTCGACGAAGCCAAACAACTTCACAGCCTGCCTTGATTGTCCCTCTCTATTCGGCCTTTGTAGAGGAGAGAAAAATTGCTTGTTGCTTCTTACTAGTCAATGTAACGGCTCCAGATCCCAAATTAAACACATATCTAGAAGATGACTTTTTATCGTCAATAGAACCTGCCCAATCTGAATTTGTGAACCCACTGAGCCTAGAATTAGAACTTCAAGAGTAAAGAAGTCCAAAATCTGTAGGGCCCTTCACATAACAAAGCACACACTTTGCTACCATCCAATGATCAGCCTTAGGAGCTGTCATAAAACGTGAGATGTAGGTGACTGTGAAGCTGATATCAGGCCTAGTAGCAGAGAGGTAGATGAGGCTGCCCACTAGTTTCCTGTATGCAGTATCACCAACAGGAGGAGAATTAGACTTAGTTGATAACTTGAGACCTTTCTCCATGGGTGTAGATGTGGGCTTGTAATCCTGCATACAAAATTTGTCTAACAGAGCACCGGTATATTTGGACTAAGAGATGAATATACCAAAAGACTGTTGCCAAACTTTAACACTGAGGCAATAATGCATAAGCCCAAGGCCAATCATATCAAAACACTAGCGTAAATTTTGTTTGATTCCCTGAATCAAAGATGTCGAATTGCCAGTGATGATCAAATCATCCACATAAATTACCAAAAGGATGATGTCACTGTCAGTAGTCTTGATGTACAAATTTGAGTCTAAAAACCCCCTCTAGAGGCCTTGATCACTGAGGTACTTATCAATTTTCATGTACCATGCCCTAGGGGCCTGCTTCAAGCCATAAAGAGCTTTCACCAATCTGAGAACCTGATGGTCTTTACCAACAACCTCGAAACCAGGAGGTTGCATCATGTAGAGCTCTTCGTGGAGATCACCATTCAGGAAAGCACTCTTGACATTCATCTGATGGACCTTTCAGCCAAACTGTGCTACTATGGCTAGGACTAATTTGATTGTGCTCATCTTTGCAGTTGGGGCAAAGGTCTCCTCAAAATCAATATCTTGAGGCTAAGAAAAGCCCTTTGCAATTAAACGAGCTTTGTACTTATCCAAAGTATCATCAGATTTGTATTTGATTTTGTAAACCCATTTGCAGCCTATGGGTTTCTTCCCTAGTGGAAGATCAGAAAGAACCCAGGTGTTATTCTTCAGCAGGCTCTAGTTCTCAGATGCCATGGCTTGTTCTTCCTCTAGAATTTGTTTAGCCTCGGAATATGTTTGAGGCTTAAACACACTGTGAATGTTGGCCATGAGAGCAAAGTTAACAGACTCTGTAGGTTTGCTCTTTTTCCGAACAGTTCTCCCATCAATGAGCTCACCATCACAAAGATCAACAAGTGTCTTAGCCCAACACTTAGGCCAGAGAGGAGAATGACCAACATTAGTATCAGGAGATCAAGTTCCTAATCAGAAGAATAAGGATCAAACTCAAGTAAAGCATCTACAAATCTGGGTAATCCTACAAGAGAAGTTGGAGGTGTTTGTACGAGGATCACTAGAATATCTAGAGCTACAGGAGCTACTGGAGCCCTCCCATCAGGTGGACCAAATGGAAGTCTAGCTCCCAAATCATGAGCCTTCATAGGTTGGTTTATTGGATTAGGAACAGGAGAAACAAGCATGAATGGTCCTTGTTGCTCATCAAAAAAGACTACATCACAACTGTACAAGAGACAAGATGTCTTAGTGTTGATCAAGCGGGTAGACTTTGTGAAGACTATTGTATCCAGCAAGCATGAGTATCTGACTCTTGGCATCCAACTTTGTGCGTGACGCATCAGGGATCTAAACAAAAGCAAGGGAGCCAAAAACTTTCAGGTGACTGATTCTGGGCTTATGACCTGACCAGACCTCTGCTGGAGTCTTACCTTTGACCGCCACTGTGGGTGACTAGTTCAAAAGATAAATTGCAGTGTTAACTACTTCTACCCATAACTTCTTTGGAACATGTCAATGTTCGAGCATGGATAGAGTTATCTCGGTGAATTGTTTCATTCCGACATTCAACTACACTATTGTGTTCTGGTGTGTGGGGTGTGGTTAACTGGCATTTGATGCCATGAGTATCCAAAAAGATAGAGAATTCATTAGAACAAAATTCCCCCCCATTGTCTACCCTAAGAGTAATAATAGATTTCCCAGACTCTTTCAATTAAAGGTTTAAACTTCTAAAAGACAAGAAATGCATATGATTTCTTTTTAAGAAAATATACCCACACTTTTCTACTAAAATCATCAACAGACAACAAAAAATACCTGGACCCAAGAACAAGAGTGGCCATAGGGCCACAAATGTCAACATGAACAAGCTGATGTACCTGAGAAGCTCGCCATGAATCGCCACTGGTGAAATGGTGGATCTGGTCGAGCAGTTGATTTAATGTCTGCAAGAAGAAGCGAAATCAGAACTTAATTAGATATCTACGAGCAAGAGAGAAGTGTTATCCCTAGATCATCCTCCTTGTTGAATCCTAACAGGTTCTCCAAGTAAAATTCCTTAACCAAGTCACTCCTAACAAGGTGAGCAAGATCCTATCAAAACTGAAGATTAATTCCCTTAATTAGGTGGCTCATTAAATCGATTTAGAAATCCTCCATCAAGGTTACTCCTAATAGGGTAAAGCACCTAACAGGGCTAGAGGCAAATCCATTAACTAGGTGACTCCTAATAGGGTTTTCTCTTAACTGAGCATTTTTGTAAGCTCCTAAAAGGGCTAGGCCTTCAACCAAACACATTTCAAAAGAGTGCAAATTACTTACGAGTATTAATTCCCATCGTGGTCTTCCCCTCTGACCAAGGGTTTCCACGTGAAAACTATTGATGTTATTATGTTACTTGTAAGGATGCTTTTATGTGTTGTTTTGCTTATTGCTTCACAAGTTAACATTGGATGAATGTGGTTGAATTTTTCATTGAATAGATCTTATTTGGGTTGATCATTTGGTAATAAGTTGATAAAAGTTTGAATTTGATAGATTCATGATTTAGCCCCCACGCACCTCCCCCCTCCCCCCTCTTAGTAGTCTTGGACCAAAAAATACTTACAATTGGTATTAGAGCCTAGGTCCTCTTGGTAGTAAGCCTAAAAGCTTGAGGTAAAGATTAGAATGATGAAGAAGGAGGATCCAAAGTCTTTAAGGTGAACTACTCCATATAGTGTGCCCAGATGAAGATCTATATCAAAGGAATGGGGCAACAATACTAGATGCATGTTGAGAACAAATATGTTACACCTGTCAAGACACTTAGTGCAAATCAATTGAAGGTGCAATTGGAGAGCATTCAAGCATTGGAAGCCATTGTAAGTACTAAACTATTACTAAGTTTATTGATATCATGGACTTGATACTGCTCATGAAGTTTAAGAAAAGCTTAAGCTAGTATATGGTGGAGATGTATATGTGCAAAGAGCTATGTTAGATAGTTTAAAAGGAAAGTATGACAACATGGAAATGGTAGAAGGAGAAAATATTGCTCAGTATGGTCATAGGATAAAAGAAGTTGTTTTTGCTATCAGAAGTGTCGGTGGTACCGTTAATGATGAAGATGTGATAAATCATATGTTAAGAACCTTGTTATCTACTTATGCCATAAGAGTTTTGTTATTCAAGAGTTAAGAACTTTTGACAAAGTCTCCATTGATGGGTTAATTAGCAAGCTTACTGCTTTTGAGTTTATGATAACAATCTTCCTAAAGTTGAAGCAACTCCCAAAGCCTCCTTATCTTTGGCTCCAAGAAAGAGAGTAAAAGAGACGAGAGATTGATTCAATGTTTGATGAAGAACTACAAGCCCTACTTGCAAGAGGATTGCCTAGAGGTACCGGTAAGTACAAAGGCAAACACATTACTGCTAGATGTCCTAGTGGTGATCAAAAGGACAAGATCAAAAGATCTAAAGACAAAGGTAAGAAGCAATGCTATATTGCAGTAGATGAAGGTGTGACAAATGAAGAATCAAAAGATAATGATAAGGAAGAAGTGGTGGTTTTTGTCGTCAACAAAGAGACCACAAAAGGTGAGTAGGCATTACTCTCACACTTAAATCATAGTAACGATTGGGTCATTAACAATGGGTGCTCACATCACATGACCGGTAATGGAAGTAAGTTTATCTAGCTTGACGAGTTTGATGGTGATGTGGTTAGATTTGGTAGCAACACACCTTGTTTGCTAAAAGGTAAAGGCTCTATCTCTCTGAATGGTAAGAGTGATACAAATGATGCTCATCTTGTGGAAAATCTAAAGCATAACTTGCTAAGTGTTGGTCAATCAAATGATAAAGGATATCATCTAGAGTTTAAAAGAGGTATGTACACAATTCTAGGAAGGTCAAGAGATTTAATTGTTATCGGGTGACAAACAAAAGGTAACTTATTCCATTTGAATACGAATGTTAATAGTTGTTTGGTTGCTAAAGTTGAAGATAGTTGGCTATCACATAGAAGGTGTTGTCATGAAAATTTTGATAGCTTGGTCAAAGTAAGACGAATGTAGTTAGAGGATTGCCTCCATTAGTAAAACCAAACAATGTTACATACAAAGAATGTCAATTGGGTAAGTTAACTAGTACAACTTTCAATAGCAAGTCATATTCATCTGAGAATGTGTTGGAGTTAGTGCATACTAACTTGTGTGGTCCTATGTGGACAAGGAGTTATCATGGTGAGAAGTATTTCATGCTATTTGTTGACAATTACTCTAGAATAATGAGGGTAACTTTCTTAAGAGATAAATCTGAAGCCTTTCATAAGTTTAAGATGTTTAGGGCACTAGTAGAGAGGGAAACCGGTAATAGTCTGATATGTTTGAGTTCTGATAGGGATGGAGAATACAAATTTGGGGAATTTGTTGATTAGTTTGACAAGAATGGAATCAAGAGAAAGATGTTTGCTATCTAAGAAAGTACACCCACACTTTATGACTGAAATCATCAACAAAAAGCAGGAATCCCTAGCACTAGTATACAAGATGTATTCATTGGACCACATACATCAACATGAACCAACTACAATACCTTTGAGGCTCACCATGACTCACCATCCTCGAATGATGTCATGTACTACTTCCCAACCTAACAAGCTCCACAAACGTGGTGATGTTGACTCTGAATCTCACGTAAGCCAAGTACTAGATCCTCCTGAACAAGCTGAGCAAGATGGTAAATGTTTAGGTAGCCATACCATTGATGCCAAAGACTGCTCATGGAAGATGATTTAGCTACAAAAGCATGATCAAGAGAATCACCTGAATCCACAAATCCATATAGACCATGATCCTTGATGCCAATAGCCACAATAGTGTGGGTCGCATGATCAATAATCAAATACTTGTGTGAAGTGAAAACCACATCAAGTTGAGGAGAATGATGCATAATCTAGCCAACAAGAAGAAGAGTTAGTTCCATGCCAGGAATGTAGTATACATTAAGAAATATGAGATTCCTCCCACCAAACTGTATTTGCATATTGCCCTTGCTGACAAAAGTATACTCTTCTCCAAAGATAATTGAATCGATGAAAGGTGAAAATTTTATGAACCAATCATGTTGATGAGTGAAATGTCAAGAAGCACTAAAGTCTATGTACCAAGCAAAAGATTTCACATGATCTATAGGGTGTTTTGTCATGAAAGCTTATCATGCAAATTCTTTTTGCTCCGAGTACTCTAAACATTGGCCTTAGGTTGAGACTCCCCCTAGTTCCATTGTTTAGATTCAAGCCAATTCCGACTAGGGTGTTTTTTAGTGGTGAATATTCATAATTTTGCGAATTTAAGAAATTTTTTGCTAGTAATTTGGCTATAAATTTAAGATTTAATGCAACCTAAATTGCACATTTTTATTAAATTTAGTTCTAAAATATTTAAAATCGCTCAAGAATTTATTTTATTAAAAAAATTAAACTCAAAGATTCACCACAATATTCGATACATGATTAGATTTGATTCACCTAAATATTATATATTATCGAAGAAATTAAAATTAATTCACCAATATAATTATCATAATTATTAGTTACTTTAGGGATATATTACCAATATTTAGTTTTTACTATTGATTTAAAATATAACGTAATTATGCTCATAATTTTCATGAGATAAAACATGTTCAATTTTGTTTTGTAATATTCCATGACGATTAGCAAACTTTCTATTATTATTGAGATTCGCCAATATTTTATACTCAAAAATTATGATTCCAAAATAATTGCCAATGTAAATAATATTTAAAATTAAAAAATTGAGAGATTTGCCAATAAAAATAATTTGGTTTTTCAAAATAATGAAAAATTCGCCAATAATTTATATATTTTTCTGGAGGGGGGTTTCTTAAAGTTTACCTTGATTCCGATAGTCCTTTATCAAGTGATCAAATTTGTAGTAGTAGTTGCACAGAAATTTCTTCTTCTTCGAGCTATCCTAAGGCTCACTGAAGCCTTTTTTTGAGAATATTGAGCTTTGCATTTATCCTTGTGAAAGGATTTGGCTACAAAGGCTTATTTTGAGGAGGAAGAAGTTGCACTACTACCAAACTATTATTTCCAACAGTCCTATGGTAGAAGTTTGGTGCATAAGTTTGAAAACTTGAAGTCAACGCCCATGACAATAATGTTGAGTGTGATGAAGTGCTAATGGAATTTAGGTAGACTCTTCAAGATTACGACTACCATATCCTCTTCCTCCATTTTTTACATAATGGCCTCTAGCTGATCTCAAATGTCATTAACCTTTGTCAGATGCTCCTATAAGGACATGTTCGTTCATCATGATAGAAAATAGTTGGTTTTTCAAGAAGAACAAATGACTCCTATCTGATGTCTAACATAGATCCTTCAAACTAGTCCAGATCTCTACAACTATCATGTCAAATGGCACTTTTGGCAGCTAATCATTAGTAGCTGAAAGCTTGATAAGCGTGGTTGCCTCTCAGTTGTCAAGTCTCTTTACCAAAGACGATCTCATCAAGGCAACAATATGCAAAGATCGTCATCATCCTCTACTCCCATGTGTTGTAATTGTTCCCATTGAACCACTGACCGCCTTCCAACATGTTGGTCAAACAAGCCATCTAGACACTTTCTAAAGCATCTAAACTAGAAATTTTGAAGAAGCAATAAATAGATTTCCGAATTTCAGGCACATAGCCCAATGCAATTTCAAGGACAGAGTTCAAAAAATATGAAGTATGGCTAGCACAAACCTTGAGCTGCAGTCTCAAACAATTTTAACGAAGACCCAAAAAACCCTCACAAAAAGCCGACAAGGCATATATAGGTAAAAAGTAAGTCTAAAAAAAAAGTAAAGGATTTTTGACAAACCCTAATCAATTGGAAGGAAAAAAATCCACGTCATAGATGAGATCTACATACACAAAGAAAATGGTGGAAGTTCTCACCAATTGAGAAGGAACAACCTTTGCAAAAGAGAAAATGTCATCTGTAGACATAAAACGACCAATAAATGGTCATGTCTAAAAACCCTCAACGGGCTATATCCTTAACAAACATCAATTTGCTTTTGCTAATCAACAGTTTGATATTTCGTCAAACATTTAGCAGGCAAATTATTATCAAACAATAAATAATGCTTTAAATTCACAGCCAGCTGCTCACAATTTTAATGGATTAAGTCTTTATCAATTCGGACAAATGAACACCACTAAATAATTCAGAAGTAATTCTATAATTGATGGCAATGCTACTAATATCCAATTTAAAAATTGACTTCTAGAAATTTACAAGAATGCAATAATGAACTTGAAAATTGACTTCTAACAGATGAAATATGGATTGCAGCTCTCAAGAAATAATCCAATTTACTCGCAGGTTCAAAAATACATGCTCCTTGCTTATAATCGCAGGTGCTCTAAAACCTGATTGCTGCCCTCCAATAATTGATTGCAGCCTTCCACAAAGTTTGAAATTGCTGCCAAATATAAGGACGACAGCCACAATACATTCCTCTTTAACCACGCCAAACAACAGACAATAATGGCGTTCCAAATCACAAATTCTCCAGCTACAATGAAATTCCCAGGTACAGTACATAACAGTTGAGAAATACAATAATTTAATTTAGACAATTCTCAGAATTAATTCACAATACCTCAGCTGCGAATTACCAGGCACTTCTTAATTCCAAACCCTTATACTTCAGCAAGGGCAAAGAAATTGGCAAACTAAAAACTCTTCGCAGGCAACAAAAGAAAATAATCCATTGGATGCTTTACTCATCAAATGGGCTCATATTTATAATCTCCAAATGGCACAAAGTTTCCCAAATGAACTTCACTTAAGCAACTTCCCACACGCAACATTAAAACATAATAAAGTGTCATTATAAAGTAATTTATTAACTGTTTTTGGCTCCAAAAATGACCTTTTCCACCATAACTTCAAATTCTGACATGTAAGGCCATTGTTTCTTGTTCCCATGATTTAAAACTTTTTGTCCCAGTTCCAACGAGCTATGATACTGAGGTGACCAACCAACAACACTAACAAAAATAGCAACCTCAATGTATATAGATGAATAATAATAATAATTCACCCGTCTTGCAAAAACAACTGAAGAAGCATCAGAATCGAAATCTGAAAACACCAAAGTGATTCTGATGATGAAAGACGATGAATGAACATAACGGGGTGACTTACTATAAATAAACACTCCCTTCAAGATTCTTGGAGCCCAAACCGGAAGCCCAAAATAAAAACTAAGAGCTTCCACCAACACCTCTGACTCAACTCAGCTCATCGGACCCAATAGATTGACTTATTATAAATAGTAAGTCCCTCAAACGGAGCCAAAACACACCATAGGCTGTTGGAAAGCCTATAACCACACAACTAAGACCCTCAAATCCTACTGCCAACTCAGGAGGGTTGCGATGGTGAACTGACCTGGCCAACTGCAGGAACCTGCTAAAAATGGGGACATTACATCGTGGGAGTCAAAAAAATCAAAAAAAGGCACTAGAAATCCGTGTGCAACCAAAAATGACCACAATTATGATCATGCAAGCCAAGAAATTGAGAAGAAATGGCCATCAACTTCAAGAGATGCTTGTTGTTGACAAAGAAAATACAAGAAAAAATGCAAGTTTGGCAGCCACATAGATCTTCAGAACAAATCTGCAACAAAAATGACCTACACATGTGCAAAAACATGTCTCAGATTACATAGCCCATGCATTTGTTTTTTTTTTTAAACACGTAACAATGAATTGTTGAACAGAGATCCTGCCTAAAGGAAAACGTGAGTCGTCACTTGCAAAGAAAATACGTTTTATGTAATGCAAAATGGCCTTTGAATCAAAAAAAAGGCTATGAAAATAGAAGAAAACACAAAATTGTGTTTGTTTTACAAGGTTTGGATTTCTACAAAAAATTGAAGACTGCAAAAACAAGTTTGGGAAAAAAATCCTAAAAAACTTGAGCCTGAAATTTTTTTTTTCAGAACTTCAAAAAATGTTGTATCCTAAGCTGTACTACAATTGATAAGTAGGAGATAATTTCCACAGCAAGTCAAATTGTGATTACTACAATGTTACGCAAGTAATTGGTAAAATAATTAATGAATTAAATGAATGCTCAAATGATCATTTATAGGGATTACAGAACAGGTGTTTCTATAATAAAACAATCATTAAAATAGAAAGAGTCTAATATGTACAATAAATTACAATATTGACCATTAAATAAGGAATAATAAAGATATAACTCTAATACACACTGCAGATTTAGAGTATTGGTCAATTAAGTATTTGTACAAACATTGATCACTAGTTCATGTTGAATATAAGTAGTGTACCCAGGAAGTCATCATACAACATGTACAAGTATCGATTATGGTGTTTGTGCTAATTCAGTATGATTAAAGTCTTGAATAATGTGATAAAGTAAGTTGAATAAGAGCACAATAAATGCTACACAGGCACTATCCTCTCAGCCAGCAACGAAATAAAAATTGTAAGATACCTTATAAGGGCTGCAGATGATAAACATACTGAGAAAGATTCTTTGAAGAAATCAAATTTCTCATGGACAAAATGGCAATGTTACATAGAAAAATTAGAGTGAACATGCTTGCATTTCTTATTTCTTAAATGAACATATCCTTTCTATATAACATGTATTAGTTGAACTATTCCAATCCTTCTACTACCCATTTACTTATCTAGTATGCCTGTCCTTCACAACTGTTTACATCAGCTTTTGACCATTTTATGGACTATTGTCATGCTATATGGAACATTTAGAGCCTGGAACTTTGGATAGAATCTTCTTTTGGGAACTCCCTATTTGTTAAATCTTCCAAAATCTCATCTTCTGGCACTTATTTATAGCACAATTATGATGGATACACAGGGTGGGAAGAAAGAACTCAAAACAAATTTGTATAACTCAGATGCTTCTATGGAATGTGATTAACTTTTCATTTTATCCATCCTGAAACATAGAAAAATATTATAAAGAGAGAAGAAATACCTTAACAGAAGCCACTATGGGAGCTGCCTTGTGAGCGTGGTGTTGCACAAAGAAGAGACCCAGTGATGGTTCATTTGCCACAAGCGTGATCGTTTCAGTCAAACTTTCGTGCACTGCAATCCCCATAATACCACACGAACAAAGTGAACTCACTTCACTTTGAAGAAAAGAAATCTGTGCATCATAAATGCTCTCCATACAATTTTACAAAAATAGTGGTCATTGATTTAAAAGCTAAAACTGAATGCACAAAGTGGCCTTATAGGCCATTTAATATTTTTTATTGTAGAATTGGATAAATTAAATAAAAGTCAACACTGCTGATGTCAGAGAAGAGAAAGTTCGCCATCCTGGCTCATTGCTATCTTTCTTCACTACAACATTTTTTAACCAAACAAGGTAAAATATCTCATCAAATTGGCATGCAGGATTAAGCGAGCAAATTTGTACAGCATTCGCTAAAATTATGATAGCACAAAACTGTGACAGATTTCCGATTGTCCTTTCATAATTGTCCTCCCTTCACATCTAGGGAAGAAAAGGCTATATTTGCATGCTATAGAATAGGAACACAAACTACTGTCCATTTATAGCTTGAACACTTTATACACATTTATAGAAAAACTAAAAGGAAGATTCCATCAAACTGCCGTGTTAATCATTATCTAGTAAAAGACTTACCAACTTGTTCTATTCTAATCATTCTTAAACA
The DNA here is from genome assembly GCA_028749045.1 of Cupressus sempervirens. NCBI lineage: Eukaryota > Viridiplantae > Streptophyta > Pinopsida > Cupressales > Cupressaceae > Cupressus > Cupressus sempervirens. Next base: position 682,406,796 of record CM053793.1, on the reverse strand, counting down.
ATTTTCCAAGATGTTGGATAGTTACACTTTACAAATATGAGGTTTATCGAAGAAAACGCTGCTAGATACCATCGAAAGAAGTTTGAACTTTACTCAAAGAAACTTGCTAAGCTGCCTCTTGATTTGCCTGTGTACAACTCCCACTTTGAATATAACTTATAATTGAGCCTATCATAAATACAGCCGAATATAAATCCCTAGGAGCCCCATTAAACCCAAATCCAGTACACATGGTTAGCATGATCTTGCAAAAGGAGCAAATAATCAGGAGATGATTTATTAGCACCACTTGTGACATGTTAATATGCTAAAGCTAGCTTATAAGAACTGATTGGCATTTTTAAAACTTCTAATTGGCAAATAGGTAAGTTCAAAATTCAAATGATGTTAATTACAAGCTTGAAATGGAATTCCGTGCAACACACTTTCAAAACTGTTTTTACTAGGAAGCCTCTTGAAAGTCCAAACATGCCTGCTGTGGGGCTTAACTATATTTGCAGCTTCCTTGAGCTCAATGTCACATTCGAGAGGTGCAAATGTTGCTAATGTTGCAGACTTTATTGGTGTGCCCAACCCTCATAGTCATGTTCAAAGTCATGCCAGTAATAGCCTGCAACTGGAGGGACCTCACAGGTAGTAGCAAACTCAACTAGATTCATCAGTTTTCCTAGCCCGTGTTTGACTAATTTCTCTCTACATATAGGACTAGGTACTACAAAGAAATATATCATATCCACTATAATTGAATCTGGTCGTAACGCTATTTCTTGTAGTTTGTATTCAGCCTTATTACTAGAGCGATCCAATAATTTTTTCCCAGCAGAATAAGTTAAATTTCGGGCTTGGACTCTGCCTTGTTATGGTCTAGTTGTAATGTGGAGTGGTCAGAGGTTCGATTCTCCACAGGTGCATACTCTCTGGAAGCCGCCAACAATTTGAAGTACAGTACACTGTCTTCAGTTTATAAAAAACAGAATCCAAAGTTATAGGGGTTTTGAAATTCCTAATCTCACTAGGTCTCCTCAAAAATTCTACTTCTGTGAACTAAAGTGTAACCAAATTGGATATGAGTTCTTATTGTGGGCATCCAAAAAGTTTTAAATTTGAATTCAATATTTAACCAAAAAAAAATCTTATATTTATGAAATATCAATCTTCTCTCGGCTATTTTTAAGGCTGTGGTTTTATGGAGGGAAGCTTGCTTTAAATATTTTAGGAATGTGAACAATTCACATATTTTCAAAAAAAATATCCTAAAAAAAATTAAACTATACAATGTGCACAAATGTTAAAATATTAAAAGATTCATGCTTTTAATCATTTTAAAATGGTATCAAATTAAAAAAATAATGTTCATTAGATATTTGATGAATTGGAAATATCAAAAAGAAAGCTTTTGTTTTAAATTGAAGAAACTTTGAACTCAGGTACAATATAAACGAAGAAATATGAAATCAAAACCCACTTAAAAATAAAAAGGTATTGAACATTAATCTATCACAAACAACAGTCAATAAGATTACATACAGACCTGTATAGAATATTTTCAAGCCAAGTAAAGCAGAACAAATTCACACTGTCACAGAATACAATTGCCCACAGTTTTTCCTAATCTTACCAAAACAAAATGCTTCTAAAGACACTATGGTTCTGAAAGTCATTGCGTTTCCAAGCTTTAAAGACAGAAATATTCCATCGTCATTTACAAGTTTACAAACGAGCAAGTAAGAATTTGTTTACACATTTCCCACCTTGGCTGAACCCGTCAATGGGCGAAAACTGAGGCATTTCGCAGCAGGAGATTCCGATCAAAACTAATCAACTGGCATATGTTTCATATAATTCACCAACTCCCCAGATTTTATGAACTCGACCAAGAATGTAAATAAATTATAGCCCCGAGATTTTGAAAACGTGGATAAATTTTCTGGCGAAAATTACGAAAAAGTCGAGGACGAAGGAACTCCCAGCAACGCACATCAAACGATGCGGATGATGAGGGATATGGTTTTTTAGGCATTGACGAAAAGACTAGATGGTGGACTGGTAGGTTGCGGGTTCAAATGTGCGAATGATGTTTTAGTTGAATGGTAGGTTAGTACGGCAGTGTATGAAGAGCAAGGCATCTGAGTTGAAAATCACGCCAGGAGCTAGGGTTAACCGGAAAACAAATTGCAGTGCTTGGGATTGAATTGTCCAACCACTCAATCGATGGGGAGTGGAGTCTGGTCTGTGACATGATTTTCGCTGTGTGGCGGTCTGAGGTGAGGTTTATCGTATCATCAATACTTCATATTTTAATTATTATTTAATGTGAAATATTCAATTAGTTTTTTAATCTATTGTGATTTATAGATAGATAACTTTAAATGTTTGGAGGTTAAACATAGTCTATGCCACATTTTACCAATTTAAGCCAGCTTTATTAATTTGGTTTTTTGGTGCAAGTTGTTGAGATAAGCATATCTAAATTGAATGCATTTCTAGTTAGGTTATGTCATGAGCTATAAGATAGAATATCTATAAATTTGATTATGATGTCTTCGTATACATCACATTTCAAGATAAAGTATTGTTTGGTTTCTACATTCCTAGAATTGCAAAACTTGTAAACTCTCTCTTCCCAATTCTCCCTTGGCCTTTTCTAATGTTTGGTTTTATAATGATGCTGATGAGAATTGGTTCTCAGTTAGGCAATAGGAAATTTAGCTCTCCACGAGATATTGGCCCCTATGTACATCTTTTGAAGATGGAGCTCACTGATATAATAAATTTTGTTCCTTCCAATCCTATTTCCCCAATTTCTCTTGTAAAATTTATCCATAACAAATTATTTCTTTGTTATTTTTTATAAAGTGTCGATCAAAAATTCCAACATATATCATTTTACATGTGTATTTTAAGCAAAAATATTAGACACATGTGTCTTTATAGAAAACAATAGTACTAAAGCAAGGCGGAGAATTACCCTCATTTTACATTCATAGGTCATCAATGACAAAGGGGGAGATTGTTAGAAATATTATTATCATTGATGTCAAATGAGAGTAGAACATAATCTTTTTTTTTGAAGAAAATCATCTCAATGACCAAAGGGATGTTCATTGCTCTCATATAGAATATTTATTTGTCAAATTATCTATGACTTATCTTCTCCAAAGAGTTCAAAATTGAAAGATAGTGCAATGATTAGCTCCTCATGAATTCGTACTTCTTAGATATTCAATAATAGGATGAGAGTGATCTTACTCTCAATTTATGTCTAAGATGCTCAAAAACTAAGCAACAAGAACCTTAATATTTACAAGGTTCATCTTTAATCCTTCTTCAAAATTCACAAAGTCTGATTGTGCCAACTTTGTCTATGTAAAACAACACTTTTTCATATTTATAAATAGTTTTTCTTCTCTCATCCTTTATAATACTTCCCCAACATGCTACAAAATGATCTTTTGTTTAATGGACATTAAAAAGTCATCAAGAAACATTTTAACAAACTTGCCAAGATAGGGTTATGATACTTAGTTTGTATAATATAGTAATAAGTTGATTTAGTTGCAATACAAGCTTATACAATGCATCCATTATATATAAAACTTGGCGGAGATAATCTTTCTAAAAAAATTAATTTACTTTGATGAGATACAACTCCCTTCACCATTCTCGCCCATGAGCATAAATGTGTGTATATACAACTATCTATATATACATATGTATATGTGTGTATGTATATGTGTGTGTGTGTATAGATATAAATACATGTGTGTACACATATGTACGCATGTCATCACATACATACATATTAGATGCATATACACATGCCATTTTTTGCACTAAAGCATTTTTCCATTATAAAAAATTAAAAGATATTATTTAGTATTGAACATGCCAATTTAATAGTGATGAGATTCATTTATAGTAGCCAACAATTTAAACATAAATCAAAAAATTAAGATGACATGTTAGATTCATAAATTTCATAACCAATATGATTCAATAGAAGATGTTTTCCCAATGACAAATCCTTAATTTTTTAAAGCATTTCTCAAGGCCTTATAGAAGAAAATTTTGTATTTTCATAAATGACAACTATGGTGAAGGAAATAATGTTCACAAGCTTGTATGGGCAAACAAGGAAGTTTAGGCCTATCCCCTCTTACATCGAAAGGAAGATGATCCATTAGGCTCAAGAAAGAGTAATCACTAAGTGGATGATAATCCTTCATTAATATAGAAGATGATCATGCAATTAAAATATGAAAATGCAAGATGGAAATGGAAATGTATGATCTAGGGCTAGGGAAAGAGAGAAAGAAGCTTTCTAGCTAAGAAGCCAAATCTAATAATGGATCTAGAAATCCAAAATAGGGACTAATTTATGACTCAAATTTCAATCTAGAATGACAGAATCAAGTCGACCTAGAGGGTACAGGGTGACCACAATCTCTAAGAACCTAGGAGGTTCCTTAGACCCGACAAATGATGATGAAACTTATGCCACCTATGACTCTTTATTAGCCCTACCTATAGTCGTACTTGCAACTATGCTCCCTGTCACTTGCACATAGAAAATAAGAAGAAGAGTTACAAAGAGGGATTTGTCTAAGTCAAAGCCTTAGACAAAATCAAAATAGACCATGAAATCAAAATAGAAAAAAATTGAAAGGAAAACATGCTTATGGGAACCAAAGGCTAGATCTAAGAAACAAGATGTTTTATACCTTGATAATGCGAATGCTAGATTCTTACAATTTTGAATTAAATTGTGTACATTTTTTAATCATCGACATTTCTAGTCATACTGTAGACACCTAAAAATCCTTTAGAAAATAAAGTATTTTTATTTTCTGAAAAAAATTCTCTGATGACATCATCATTTATTAATTAATTAATTATTTAATTTATTTATTTATTTTTATGCCATTAAATCCCTTTATCTTAATTTAAAAAAATTAATTAAGGAATCCCTCCCAAAAATGTTTAAATCTTACTTAAACATTATTTCCTTATTTATTAATTATTTAATTAATAAACTAACAAAAAATTCCAAAATAAATAATTTATTTATTTTTTGCCCAAAACTTGGCCAATTTCCTTAAGACCACTAACCTCTTCTAGAATCTTCTAATCCTTCTTTAATTTCGATTAAACGCTAATCCCATCATTTCCTAACCCTAATCCCGACTCAAAATATTTAATTAAGATTAAATATTAGTCCTCATGTTTATTAAAAATATTTTAATGAATATCTCCTCAACTCAAACCCTTGAAATAAATAAAACTTTATTTATTTCTAAAAACCTTTTTTATCCTCATCCAAAGCCTAGACTCTTCTAGAAGATGTCAATCCTTATCTTTGATTCTAATCCTAATCCCCCCTCTAACCTTGTCACTTTCCCTAAACAAACTTAGCCAACTCCTAAGCTAATCCTAATCCCTCTTCTAATCATGTGCACAACTTAAGCAAGGGTTAAGACTTGCTAACCCAAGCCAAAGTCATCAATCTCATCCTCCTCCCAACCATCTCTATTTATAACCCAAGCCAAAGTCAACAATCTCATCCTCCTCCCAACCATCTCTATTTATGACCCAACCATCTCTATTTGACCCAACCATCCCCATTTATGGCTCAACCTCCCTCATTACTCCTTTGACCAACCCATATCATACCCTCTCACATCCAATCACCCTGTGACATGTGTCACCTCCTAATTGGCTTCAAACAAGCACAATCCATGTGCTCCCCTTTGAGTGCATCCTAGCCCTCCCTCACCATCTTGCCATCCTTGCATCTTGACCATCCATCCCTCTACCCTTGGCCTATAAATAGAAGCCTCTTCCTTCACTAAAATCATCCACTTTTGAAGCAAACTTATAATGTTATTTTGAGAGCCTAAAAACTACCAAAATACTATTATAATGTTGAAACTCCTCCATACCTTCATTGTTGAATCATTCATCCACACCCATATTTTATTATCACTCATCCACTTGGAGCTTGAGCACATTGTGAGCATACATCCACTATCCATCAGGGACATAGCTTCATCATCATGAGAAGCACTTGAGGAGTTTACCATCTTTGGTCTACTTTTCTCAATTTTGTCTTCTTTGGTCCTATCTTAAGTGTTTACTTGTTTTTAGTATTGAGAATGCTTTTTATAGATTAGTGTTCATTTTATTCTATTAAAATAGGTGATGCACATACTACATCATTCATTATCAAGATGAAGAAATCCTTAAAGAGCCAAAAATATATGGAATAGTTGCACACTCAACATTTTAAATAGAGGCAAGAGGAGGAAAAATCTTGGGGAAGGAGAAGAGAGAAATAACAAAGACTAAAAAAACCCAAAATATGTAGGAAACAAATTGAAGCCAAGAACATAAAGAATGGAGACTAAAAAATACCAAAATCTACAAAAACTAAAGCCATGAAACATTAAGAAGAAAGAACAATCTAAGTCCTACTAAATAGAAGAACATAATCAACTAACACAAAATTAAAACTGACCCTTAAATAAAAATACAATATAAAAATGAGGTAGGGAACAAAATAAAGCAAGGTATGTGTGTATGGGAACATGCACCAAAATATAGATAAACATAAACTTAATATAAATAAGATTATAGAAATAAATATGAGAAGAAGAAAAGAATTAAATACGAACAAAAAGTTAATATATGTGTGTGTGTGTACAATAAAAAAGGAAAAAAAGGATTAAGATATAATCATAATCACCTTAATTTTATATGTTCAAAACTATTTTAATTTCAGAAGAACAAAAACTAATGAGCATAATTATTATAATAGGAATTTAGAAAAATAAGAATAGAAGAAAATAACTATATATAAAAAAAGGTACATACATATAAAAGACAAGAAAAATGAGAGAAAATAATAAATGAAAAAAATATTCATAATGACTTTAATATAAAGTTCATAACTATTTATCATAGTCATTAAAATAAATATACATAAGTTATGTAACACTCCGCTGAGGAGCCCAAGAGAAATAACCTAACATGATTCAATGTTTACTGAACTTTTTTTTTTTAAAGTTTAAACAACACGAGATAACAATGCAGAAGCAACATACACATACACATTAAGTACACATAAGCAATTACAAATAGAATTTCCATTCCTTAAGGGTTCCTTCACATTGAGTCGCGTTAAGAAGCTATATTTAGTAGTTTAAACTCAAGTACAATGTCTCATGATCGCAAAGAAATAAGGAATACATCATCTCATAAGAAAATGCATAAATACAACTATTACAATGAAATACATCTAATGAATAACATCCACTGCATATGTCGCAGGGTATGTGAGAATAGATACAAGTACATAAGAATACAAGATACATGATAGCATATATACATCAAGTAAAAAGAAGTCTCCTAGATAGGAATTAGAATGATAATTATAAAACTGCATCCATGAGCATCCAACATCTGTCAATCTAAGGGGAACCCAAATGGTAAGAAAACACTACTTCTCGACCGTGTGGTTACCTAGTCAGGCTTCCACTTCCACCATACAAGGAAGGTAATGAATGATCCACATATGGCTAATCAATCATAAAATAATCCTAAGCAAGGAATCCTAATAGCCAAAACTACCTCAAGGGTAACACAAATTACTCAAGAAGAAAAGATAATACAAATAGAATGGACACTCAATCCAATACCAACACCACATAAGAAAACAACAAACATATACCAAGTATAAATTGAATTACCAAAATCATGAGATAAAGTCAATGAAAGATATCCACCTCAAGACAAAAGCCACATGTCAAAAGTACATCATCCACAAATCACCAATTACCATCAATGAAAGTAAATAACAACATTAAATACATCCAGCAATAAGTACACCACTAGAGGCAAATGCAAAATCCACGGAGGAGACTCAGGCTACATTCTGAGGAGTGTCATCACATGGTCAAACTACTTGAGTTACACTTGACTGGTCTCTCATTAGACTCCAGATCCTCAAGCATTGAGTTACCTTGGACTGGTTACTCTGGACCCCAGACTCAATGTGATCCATGCAAAACCAAAATACCCTCTCATGAAGACTAGGAAAACTAGTCATACCTCTCACTAGGTATCATCCTGATGCAGGAGCATCTTGCATCCAAAATAAAGGGGAGACATGTTGAATGTAAAATTTAAAATTTAAAATTTAAAAATAAAAATAAAAATCTGGAGGAGAGAGAAAAGTGACGAAAATTAGAGGAGAAATAATAAAAAAATAAAAAGGAGAAAAGAAAGGAAAAGAGGGTTTTTATTTCGAGGTGCATAGGTGGCATAAATAGAAAAATAAAAAAAATAGTTGTCATTACATTAATCGAGGTGTGTAGGTGGCATCTTAGAAGCTTGTGGAAAGTTTCTTAAATCTTGCATTTAATATTTGTTGTGATCCATAAAAGAAATGTAATTTTCTAATTGGGCCACATGGTGGTGCTTAGTTGTAATTCTAGAAGGTTATGGAAGTTGTAGAAGGTTGTTAATATTGTGTAGGTGGAATTCTAGAAGGTTGTGGATAAGTCATGCATTGGGTGGTAAGTGCCTATTTAAGCAAGGGATATGAGCATTTCTAATCAAGTTTGAGAAGTAGAAGCTAGAAGGCGTGAAGACTTCAAGGTGTGAAAGCTCTAAAGGTGTAGCTCTTAAAGTAGAAATTCTTGGTGAAGCTCTTGGTGTGAAGACTCTTATTTAGGATTTCTCTTATGTTGAAGAAGTCATATCATCTTGTGGGTGTTGTAAGGATTTTTCAAGTATAATAAAATTATTTGTGAAGCATTTTTTTTCTTGGTCTCTATATTGTTGTGAGTTGTTAGAGTGGTGTGGCCCTCTATCACATCCCATTCTCATCCTTAGTCTATCCAACCACTCAAGGCATGGGTGAGGTAAATATCTCTAACTTATCTTTTTAGTGTGTTTCCCAATATTAATTACTAGATTATCACTTATTACATAACTTACAATAGGTTACCTTGGCCCTGACCACTTTGGGTCCCAGACCCCTACTGTAAGCCACTCCCAAAGACATGCACCTAGACAACCTCTCCTAAGCATACAAATCATAGTTGTGTCTCATATCACAACACCCATAATGATCAAAATTGATTCCTTAACATGCAACATGAATACAAGTTGTTTCCCCCAACCCAATAAAACATAAATGCACTGCATATGAAACTTCATAAATGTGAATTTCAATCTTAAACACAAGCTCATCATAATACATGAAACAAATAAACATCAAGTATAAATTACGAAAGAAAGCCTCTGGTATACATCCTAGTTGGCCAACTAAACAACTCATAAGAAAAGAGCCATCATGAAAGAACAACATTTGACTATAAATAAACACATGGAGAAAACACAAATATCCAAGTCACATAGTTAAAATCATTTGTGTTTGAGAAGTCTAGTTCAACCAATAGAACATCATTTTGATCATCAAGTCATATATGGTTTCAAGACTAAACAATGTCCAAAGAAACTAGTGAAGGACTGGAGAAGCCTCCAAACTAGAGAATGTCCCAGAAGATAGGAACAAAAGATTATCGTGAAGAACATCATTGAAGCATGTAGTAGTTGCAAAGCTCTGTAAAAAGTAACTATTGATCTGAAGAACCTCCATTGAAATAGAACTTGACCAAGTAGAGAAGATTGTAATCTACATCAAATTAGAAGGCACACAAAGGTAAACAACTGAACTCGAAGATACAAATGACATGAAACACCAAAGCCTGAAGAGTTGATCAATCAAACATGGAAGGTTGCATCCAAAGTAGGAATGAAAAAAAGAGTTTCTATATGGTAAATGATCCATCTCACTGAAATGCATAGGTACCCAGCCACTACATTCGCATAGTACATAGGAACAAAAATTGAATACATAGCTCACTCCATCAAACCAAGGAAGCATGAGAAATAACAAAAGAACCCCCCCTAATGAAGACAAGGGTGAGGTGACATGCAACTAGAAAAGTGGGCTAAAAGAACTACAAGTCAAGGAACCACGATCAAGATACACAAAAGAGTACATATGTATGTACTAAGTTGATCAATCTCAGACATGTCATAAGGCTAATATCACTTAAGGGAAGCTCACTGGAAAAAGGAAGATGGCAAACATAAGCAAAACATCAACCCCTCGTGGCACTCTAATCATGAGTAGTGCATGTACAATAATGCACAAGATATGGTGAATCTCAAGAATACAATAATCTGCATGAGTGCCCTTAGCTGACATTGCTCAAATCAGAAGGCAAAGCAAGGTAAAATAACTAGAATAAAAATATAGATGCAATATGGCACTTTATCTCAGTGTGTTTACAAGAATGCATACAAATGATGTCTAAATAGACCAAAAGACACATAAGACTAATACAATAGATAGTACAAGTCATGATGAATCATTTGAAGCAACAAAATTTTTTTTAACAACCAAGATATCCACTAGAATAAAAAGAATGCAAAAGACTGAATAGAATGTGTTTGGAGAAGAATCTGGAAAAATAACTAGCATTACTAGAAAGACCTTTCCAACAATATAAAGAATTCACAAATTAGAGATCAGATACTCAAGATATGTCTCCCAGAGTACAAAATTGTACCCTAACTTTGACAACAACAAAAGGTATCAAAAAACATTAAAATTGGAAATTAACTATACCACTATGACAGGCTTGGAACCAGCTTTCTAGCGATATCTCATTTTTGGAAAACAAAGTTTGTATGCCCGAGATATGAGAAAAAATTTGAAGGTAGGTCCAAACAGAGCTTGAAGAGGTGGCAAAATATGATGATGCAGTGCTAATGTCAGTAAGTGAGGAGTGTAAAATTGATATTCAAATGCCCATCAAGGCAAAAAAATGTATGACCCCTGGGTAAAAGCACAAACCTGTGTCACCTTTTATAAAAAAATGTGATATCAGAATGTGGCAGTTCAACATTAATGACAAAAAAAATGGTATTTGTGTTTAAAATATGAAGATGATGTAAACTGATGAAATGTGTACAATTGGATGAATTTTATGTCTATAACTTTTATAATTTTTTTGAGTTAGAATTTATTCATTTTATTTTATTTTGAAGTCCCTTTTTTAACTATAAAACACATAGGGTGTAGTTCCCGTCAAACAAGTATATGCAAATCATCTTTTTTTGTTTTGATTTGAAAATATCTTATAGATGACATGTATAGCTAGTGAACAAAAAAAGAAATAATTATTTTTTATGTATATTTTCTTTGTTATAAGTACTCAAGTTCTACCTTATCAGAATCCAACAATTTTTTCCTCCCGTCAAAACTTCCCTATCAAATCTATGCCTTCTTGGAAAAAAATTACATATTTGTGAAGAGGATTCTCTCCTCTAGAGATAAGTATAATTTTTAAATTTTTTTGATATGATTTACTATTTTTTTTTTTTTTTGAGGGACCATCTTCTGAAACGTTGAAATATCAACTTATAATATTTTGAGATTATAGCATATTATAACTAATCAAAACACTCAAAAATTTATATAATGATGATATTGAATCTGAGATCTATAAAAGGGTATTTTTAGTTTTTGAAAAAAAATTAATTTTTTATAGAGAAATGATATTTGACCAAAATAGGTTTTGGTATCATAAATGGCGACACAGATCTATACTTTTACCCCCCTAGCAGAAAAAATAATCAACCATTGGAAACATGACAAAGATGTCAAAATATCACTAGTAAAAGAGTCGGTGCTAGAGAAAAATTCTAGTGCCCAATAAAAGTAAACATGTAGAAAAAAAAATAATAAAAAACTCCAAACTACAATACATGCCCAATCAAAAAAGTGAGGTTTCCAAAAACTTTGGTGAGAAACCAAAAAGAAACTTGACATGGCAGAGGTAGGTGGGCCCAAAACAAGGCAACAATCCACCAACCAAAAGCCATCAACCATCTTTGAAATCTGAAACCATGTCCTTGGAATCTATGCATGAAGAAACAAAATGTCTTTTGACTTTTGAAAAAGTGCAGGTGTTTGGAGAACAATGAGGCATAACAGAGAACCACTATAAACACCAAAAAACCTTCGTACACACTAATGGCCTTGCGAAAATAAAATGCCAAAATTGTTGATCTCTCCAATCCCACGATGGCACATGGGGACTCCAACTATGCCAACAAAAACATGTCAGTATACGAGGAATCATAGGCCCATGGGAGCTTACCCAAATCTGCCCATAAATCTACGATGGAGAGAGAAGTCGTGAGAACTCCCACCCTAGAGTTCTCATTCGTGGTGCAATTTGAGCAGGATCTGATTCAAATCTTGGATGCCCTACTTCCACTTTATCTGAACAGCCAGATCCTCTATCCCCTTCAGGAGTCTCTTGCCAGTGAGCTCGCTGCTCGTACGAATGCCATGACCAGTGTCAGTGACAATGCATCTATATCCACGCCCCCCAGAAATAAATGTGTTAAAAAAAACCAACATTGAGGGCATGTAGATTGGAGCAGTCCATCACCAAGGTGCTGACTGCACAAATTAACCAGTGATTCCACCAATGCAGAGGATCCCAAAGCCGCATTCAAAGGAACATTGCGTGGAAGAAGAAAAACATGTTGAAGCTCTTAAAAGAAACTTGTGGCTCCCATGAATGATTCCAAGTTTGATTCATCATGACACTAAAGGATGGAGAATGCAGCGAGTAGTTGATGTAAAGCACAATATGCCCTCTAAATCCATTGGCATTATTGAACGCATCAAATATGACCCAAATCACTCTGATTGCATTGCTTTTAAGCAAAAACCATCCATTCACCAAAAAAATATCTGCAAGTCCAATAAAATTAGGCTGTTGATTTTGGGAAGTGGGTGCATGCTTGAAATGCAAGTTGGAAGGCGTGATAAATGGAAAAATTGTCATTAGCTACTCGAAAAACTCTTTTAATTACAAAAAGTTATAAAAATCCACATCAAAGTGAGCGTAGTAGGGATAGAGGGGCCCGTGATTAAAGGCATGAATCTTTAAAAAAATGCAATCTCCAAAAAAAAACTACGCAAATTCTATAGATCACAGAAAAGAACACCAATAGTTGAAGCCACGTGTGGACCAAGGAGGCTTGATGGGGATAGTGCTCATGACAGAGAGCAGAAATGCAAGTCTACCACATGTGAACTGGCAAATGTCCAAGACCCAAATAAAAAGGTGATTGTCGATGTAAGTTGAGACTTTGATAGCCACATGGTGGCCGAGGTCAAAGGCAGACACATATCATAGAGTTGTTGCCAATACAATACACCATATATTTGTTGAAAATAAACATGCATGGAAAAAACCTTCTATGCACATGTAAAAGGGCAGAGTCAAATCTCAAGCCATGAGCGCATAGCCCAAGGTGCACATCACAGGGGTCAATCAAGATCATAAATCGCATGCCATAAACACCTCTGGGGAAAATCAAAGCACCCCAAAAAGGGTTTGAGAAATCCACGTGTCAAATACAACTCAAAAAACTTAATAAAAATCAGTAACAAGAAGCTTCATACCCAATTCTACCCACACTTGCATGAAAAAGGATTGGTTAAGTCACCAGCTCAACCCAATGACAGAGCACTACGAGGCCCAAGGTGGGGTCTTACAAAATGCAATCCCAAAAAATTGCTGCCAAATCTTCTAGCAACCACGGGGCCAATGAAGAACCAGTGTAGACCCCAGAGTGCATGTGTGTACCTTCTTTTTGCTTTGATTTGTGTGCCCAAGTCAAAACAACCTGAGTGCAAAAAAAATTGCCTCAAATTTCAATAGCATCCAAACTAGAAATGTTTTATATGGAAATGGAGGTTTTCAAGTGCTCTAAGCTCACTGGTGATGTCCATTTGGACTCATAGTGCTCCAAAAAATAGCCCCCCCTAGAGCCAATACAAAACACTTCTACAAATTAAAACCCTCTAAAAGAGAAAACTCAGATCTAAAAACCAATGCCAAATCTCTTATGAACATAATAGAGATATGAAGATCTGAAACTCTAATACCATGTTGAAGTTGAGGAAAGATACCATGTTGAAGTTGAGAAAAGATCAACCCACACCTCCCAAGAATTACCTCAATGCAAACACCTATCACAAAAGAGAGAGAAGCAAAAAGCTATGGGCGTTTGAATTCCAGCCAAATCCATAGATGAGACATTCTTGATGAGCAAAAAGAGAAATTTCTATAATCAAAAGTTAATGAATAGGATTAAAAAGAGAGATCATCCTTAAAAAGGAGATCAAAACCCTAACAAGGTCTAATATCATGTCCCCATTTTGGAGGCAATTTGATTTAATTAATTTAATTAATTAGGTTGTCCAAAATAATGATTATTTTATAAGGATGACTAATTAATTATTTTAATTAAATAAATAAGTGGTATTAAGTTAATTATTTATAAAGTTATCAAATAAATAAATATTAAAAGGTAACTTTATATTTAATTAATTTAATAAAGTGACTTGAATTATAAAATATTTTTTATAAAGTCACTTAATAGATAAAATAAAATAATGTTCTAGAAGTTTCTGGAGAAAGTGGAGAAAAAGAATAAATAGGCACCCCGGGCTTCATTCTAATCATCCAGTTGTTTATTTCTCTCTTGACATCAAATTGTGATTCAGTCACATAGTCTATTATGGAGCCAAGTGGTTTCAAATAGTCAGTTGATCTTTGGGAATGAAAACTCCCTTGGATTTGCATAACTGAGGAAGTGAAATATCTTCTGAAGGGTTGCACATTTGGAGGTGATACTTCAGTCACTTCAGCTAGGGCATCATTGGACTTAAGGCCATTTTTCAGCATTTCAGGAGGCATTTTTAGCAGTCCAAAAAAAGTAGGCCAAAAAAGCAGACCAAAAAAAAAAAAGGCAGAAAAAGCAATCCAAAAAAACAGCTCCGAAAAAAGCAATCTAAAAAAGTAGTTCGAAAAAGAAAAAATGAAAAAAGCAAATTTGGGAAAAGAAAGTGGAAAAAGTAGATCGAAAAAAAACAAAGCAGAAGGGGCAGCATTGTAGAAAATTAATACAGCCATCTACAATCAAGTTCTTCACTTCTCATTTGGCATATTTTCTAAGAAATGTAAGTTTTCAGTTGAGTACAAAATATAGCTTCAACACTTCACTATTTCACATTGTACTTGTCTTTGTTTGCCATTTGGCATTATTGGTGTCAAAGGAAGGCTAGGATTTTGCAATTGAAAGAGCATTGTAATTTTTAGACTATCTATATTGCACACCTAGAGTTTGATGATCAGCTTATTAGTTTGCATGCCAATTGTTTGACAAAATGTCAATTGGCTGTAAGTTCTCTTTTTGGCATAAATAATGTTATAATTTTGCATACTAAGTGTTTATATTAATGCCACTTGGTTGTAAGTGCATTAATGTCATCTTAGGTGTATCCAAAGTATTTGTCATAATTACTAGTTGTTGTAGCTACATATTGCAAGTAGTTTAAGTTACATATATGTATTGAGTATTGCCAAAATTAGTTGCACATTCATGTTAGGTAATTGTTTAGACAATCTAGAGTCTTTTTTAAGCATTGTCTTTGATGCAAATCGAAACAAGAGTCATTGTAGCAATCTGAAAAGTTATATCAATCATATGACCCCTTGTATGCAAAGTGTTTGACAAAATTTTTCGAGCCCTCAATCAGCATTTTAAGGTCGGATTTGAGCAGGGTCATTACAGTGGTATCAGAGCTTGCTTGCAAAGTGTTTGACGAAATGTCAAACAACTGAAGTATTAAGATTCTTTTGGTGTTTGAAGAAGTTATAACCTATTGGGGTTATTACAGTGGTATCAAAGTAGTTTCCTGCTAGCCTGATTGGGTTATTTCAGATTGAATTCAATTATCAGTATGGCTTTAACAGGAGACAAGGATTTGGAAGAAAGAATGCACAATGTAAAGAAGAAATTAGATTGTCCATTTCAGCAAACGGAGGACCTAAGAACTTTGGAGGAGTTGTAAACTTATTTAGGCAAGTTTGATCAGTCAAGACCCAATGCTATGCAAACAACTTTATCTCCAGCATTTGGTTCATTAGTTAAGCCTTGATTATTGAGACATCATGATGAGGTAATAAGACTTACAACTCTCTCTTGCATTAGTGAAATCATGAGGATAATAGCTGGCCTTGATTCTTATGATGATCAAATTATGAGAGAGATACTTCATGCCATGGTAAAAAGCTTCGAAAAGTTGGACAACATCCGGGACCCTTATTTCACACAAAGGGCAAGATTACTCGAAGTATTTGCGAGGTATAGATTTGAAAATGTTATGCTAGCAATAGGTTGTATTGGTGACATTCGCAGGATGTTTAATACATTTTGGAATATTATGGATGAGTTTCATCCCAGCAGGGTATTGGCATCAATGCACTCCATCATGTTCACAATCTTGTTTGAGGAGAAGGATGAAATTTCTAAATTTTTGGCAAAAAACTTATGGTATGTTTGGACAAAAGAGAGGAATTTGTCACCTATGGCACGTATGTGGTTAAAGAGCTTGATTGATAGGCCTAAGGATCGTACCTTCCCTATGACAAGCAGAAACTTGTATGAGGAGTTTAACAGACATGCAGATTTGATATAGGGAGACATTAGCACATCTTCAGGTAATGGTTTATCTGCATCATCTTCACAGGCAGAAGGGGTTACAAATGTTGTGCAGGTTGAGCCAATTGCATCAGAAGGTGATATCACAAGCACACCAAATTGTGTGATTGACATAGATAGTGATTACAGTACAATTGGGCTGGATGAAGTTACAACAGTTGGGGATACTGTCATGTTTGAGGCTAGTAGCTCTTCACTTGGTTTGGCAAGCCAGCTAAAGACAAGGGACAAGGATAATTTTGCAGCTTTATCTCATCATGACAGGATGCACAGATTGATTAAGAATCACATTTGGATGATTCAACTACATGAGAGACAGAAAGGAGTCACAACAGGTTCTTCTTGTGTTGACTTACAGGCAATTAGGGAAGGAATGGGAACGATGAAGTTGAGTTATTTACATCTTCTATCAGATCGTGACCATCTTCTTAGCCTTGTCAGAGACTATTCAGATGATTTGAGGAGGAAGGAGGAGGAAGTTGACAGGATTTCTCGCGAGCTGGAGGACACTCGAGCTTCTTTGGTGAATACTGCATTGGCATTACAGGACTAGGAGAGACATGGGGATAAGCATGGCATGGAGTTGAGTTTAGTTTCATCTTGCACTCCTAATACTCAGCTTTCTACGACATGTAAATCATATGTGGTCATTGATAATGTTGTGAGTTCATCTTGCATTCACATCCAGGATACAGGGACAATGTCAGACAGGTATGTGGAGTTAGTTGGTATTGGTCATATTACTCAACTAAGGAGCTTGCTTGAGTTACCAGCTGATTCTAGTTTACGGATATGGACTCGAGATTGTTTCATTGGCATTTGGGATTTAGTTGACTGGAGATCTCTAACACTTTTTGGTAGCAGTGATTGTTTGGGTGCTATCATGGATTTGATTAGCAGATTGCACAGTGTTGTCTTTTCTTGTGCCAGCAGCTTGTCCGATGTTGGTATTAGTTTTTATACACAGGTGTTGGGCTTTATTCATATATCTAGTCGACCATTCTTTCTGGAATGTGTTGATGATCTTTCATATTTGGCAGTGTGTACAAATGAGTCCCAGGATCATATTGGCATTGATGACATCCATGAGGATGCAGTGGGCAGTTTTGAAGACTTAGTTTCCTTGGCAGTTTCTTTTGGTACAAAGGAGTTGGATAGCGGTGCTATAGTTTTTGATACTCCGTATGTTGATATGAGCTTTAGAGTTGATTCGTAGGATATGGATGGTAATACTCTAGAGACCAGTAACTTTGAGGATACTCCTTTAGATAGTGCATCAGAGGAGGTTTCTAGGAGACAGTCTAGCTAGTGCCATCATGTGTCTAGTCAGTTGAGAGTTAGTGAGCGAGACATTGCTATCGCTTGCCAGCATTTCGATGCTGCTCGTCAGTTGTTAACAGTTTATGGATGGGGTTCTCCTACTAGTGATGAGCAGGGAGGCAATTATCTTTCCTTGAAAGAGATCCACTCTTTATGGGAGGATATCTAGATTCTGAGACATAATTATATGCAGTTGGTAGCCGACAGAGACTATCTTATGGAGTGGGGGAGTATAGCATACAATGCATTATTGGCCAAGGAAGATGAGGTGAGTGAGCTTACTCAGCAGCTCGAGGTGACTTCTGATATTCTTGAGAGTACACAGTTGGCTTTCGAG
Organism: Cupressus sempervirens; assembly: GCA_028749045.1. Lineage (NCBI taxonomy): Eukaryota > Viridiplantae > Streptophyta > Pinopsida > Cupressales > Cupressaceae > Cupressus > Cupressus sempervirens. The sequence goes on along the minus strand of CM053793.1, from coordinate 682,388,474 downwards.
GAGTCACAATTTCATTTGGCTAAGGTGACCACGGAGTTAGAGCGACTGCAATCTTTACCAAATTATGTACAGTCACAAGTTGTGGTGTCTGGTGATCCGAGGATGTCCATGGTCGAGATTGTCAAAGACAGTGGAGATGGGGATGCATCCATCCTTGATACTAACATTGGCATATCAGGTTCGTTCCCACTAGAGTCAAGTTCAGTTGAGTTGGGTGTTGTAGCAGATTGTTGTGGTATGCCTGACATAGTGGTAGCCTCTAGTACTGATGGCACAGGGACTAGAGATGTTGCATCAAAGATCATGTGTGATATTGGTGAGCCGGCAGTTGGCATGGTTCCTGCTAGTAATACTACTCCCTTGGCAATGTCTTCGAAGGTAGTAGTCAGTTCCAACTTGGTTAGTGATTGATTGTAGTTAGTTACATCTGGATTGCAGTCTGAGCCATTGACTGAGATTGGCGCATTCTATCGGCATTACACTATGATGTATGCTCATCAATTTACCTTTGATGACCGTGTTGATGAGATGATGATACATAGATTTACTTTGATTCCTAGTGCTTGTCATCAGTTATGGGACGGTTTGATGCCTCAAGATGAGAGTTGTGATGGGCATGACATGGCAATAGGTTCTACGGTTGACAACTTGATAATACATGACTTAGAGCAGGAGTTTGGGAGTGATGCTTCAACGGTTGTTGTTATTGATTCTACTCCTTTGGCTATGACATCTCCTGACTTAGCTAGTGATCAGTCACAATGGGTTGTATCACTTGTTCATGGTGAGCTATTGACTGAGGTTGGTTCTTTTTATCAACATTATATTGCAAGGTATGTACATCAGTTAGCATTTGATCCTTGTGTTGAGGAGTTGATGGCAGGCAAATTTGGTTTGGGTTCCATTTTTTCTATTTATCTTGTGATGTCTTTTCACCATCAGCAGTGCATGGGAGTTATGGTTATGAGACAGTGGCCGGTGATTTGCAGAGTTGTGTTGACTGCAGGAGTTGTATAGTGTGTGGATTCTCCATACTTGGTACAGTTTCATTCGAGAGTGTTCACCATTGTTGCAGAGTTGGATTGTACATTCCATATAGGCCAGTGTGATGCGTTGATGGTATTTACTATGTTGGTAGTTTGATTTGTCCACTTTACTTGGGTTTTGATTTTCTAAGAGTTTGTGTCTCGTGGGTTTCTGACTGTGGCAGTTGTGATTTTGGAGTTTGGTTGAGCTATAATTGTCAGTTTGATTATGGATTCTTCTTGGTTATATTGCAGAGGATATTACAGGAGCCTATGTTAATTGACAGTAGTATAGTTCATGATGACATTTGGGATCCAGGCAAATTGATTGATTTATTGTTCAGCCATTGCTTGGGGACAAGCAATTTCAGGAAGGGCGAACTGTCATCTCCCCATTTTGGAGGCAATTTGATTTAATTAATTTAATTAATTAGGTTGTACAAAATAATGAATATTTTATGAGGATGACTAATTAATTATTTTAATTAAATAAATAAGTGGTATTAAGTTAATTATTTATAAAGTTATCTAATAAATAAATATTAAAAGGTAACTTTATATTTAATTAATTTAATAAAGTGACTTGAATTATAAAATATTTTTTATAAAGTCACTTAATAGATAAAATAAAATAATGTTCTAGAAGTTTTTGGAGAAAGTGGAGAAAAAGAATAAATAGGCATCCTGGGCTTCATTCTAATCATCCAGTTGTTTATTTCTCTCTTGACATCAAATTGTGATTCAGTCACATAGTCTATTGTGGAGCCAAGTGGTTTCAAATAGTCAGTTGATCTTTGGGAACGAAAACTCCCTTGGATTTGCATAACTGAGGAAGTGAAATATCTTCTGAAGGGTTGCACATTTGGAGGTGATACTTCAGTCACTTCAGCTAGGGCATCATTGGGCCTAAGGCCATTTTTTAGCATTTCAGGAGGCATTTTTAGCAGTCCAAACAAAGCAGGCCGAAAAAGCAAACCTGAAAAAAAGTAGGTGAAAAAAGCAGTTCGAAAAAGCAGCTCCAAAAAAAGCAATCTGAAAAAGTAGTTCGAAAAAGCAAAAACAAAAAAAGCAAATCCGAAAAAAGCAAGTGGAAAAAGTAGATCGAAAAAAAGCAAAGCAGAAGGGGCAGCATTGTAGAAAATTATTACAGCCATCTACAATCAGGTTCTTCACTTCTCATTTGGCATATTTTCTGAGAAATGTAAGTTTTCAGTTGAGTGCAAAATATAGCTTCAACACTTCACTATTTCACATTGTACTTGTCTTTGTTTGCCATTTGGCATTATTGGTATCAAAGGAAGGCTAGGATTTTGCAATTGAAAGAGCATTGTAATTTTTAGACTATCTATATTGCAAACCTAGAGTTTGATGATCAACTTATTAGTTTGCATGCCGATTGTTTGACAAAATGTCAATTGGCTGTAAGTTCTCTTTTTGGCATAAATAATTTTATAATTTTGCATACTAAGTGTTTATATTAATGCCACTTGGTTGTAAGTGCATTAATGCCATCTTAGGTCGCATCCAAAGTATTTGTCATAATTACTAGTTGTTGTAGCTGCATATTGCAAGTAGTTTAAGTTACATATATGTATTGAATATTGCCAAAATTAGTTGCACATTCATGTTAGGTCATTGTTTAGATAATCTGGAGTCTTTTTGTAAGCATTCTCTTTGATGCAAATCGAAACAAGAGTCATTGCAGCAATCTGAAAAGTTATATCAGTCATATGACCCCTTGTATGCAAAGTGTTTGACAAAAATTTTCGAGCCCTCAATCAGCATTTTAAGGTTGGATTTGAGCAGGGTCATTACAATGGTATCAGAGCTTGCTTGCAAAGTGTTTGACGAAATGTCAAACAACTGAAGTATTAAGATTCTTTTGGTGTTTGAAGAAGTTATAACCTGTTGGGGTTATTACATCTAATCTAGGTTGCATCATAATAATTAATAAAAGGATTAATTATTAGATACCTAAAGTTTAGTTTAAGCAAACTAGAGTTAATTATAAATTATCTAATTACTCTAACAGTCCCTGTAGCTAACTATTTGAATCCATTTAAGTCCTCTTCATAGACAATTTAAATGTCATAGGCCATTAAGATCATCATGTTTAAATCGATGTGTTTTAAGTTTCAAACTTTGGAAAAATAATGATATTTAAATTTTAATAAAATTCTAAGTATGGAGTATACATTTTAGAATCATTATAATTAGATATGATATAAACTAATAGTAATATTTAACAAGCCCCATTTAAAATAATTCAAACATCTCATAAATACAATATAATATATTTTTTTTTTTATGACAAAATAATTAACAGTTTACTAATCTAATAAAAAATTAATACATTTTAATAAATTTAAAAACTAATTAATAGTATAAATTTTATTTAATTTTTTTAATAAATTTAAAAATATAATAATTTAAAAAAAAAGAGAAAATATCTTAACCCCTGAATAAGAGGTGCGACACTACCTTAAAGTAGCTTGTGTGCTATCTTTGGCAGCCATAACTACCTTGGGCAACCACAACAGGGTTAGGGCTTGGGACACCTTGCTCGCAAAAAAGGATTTTTTTTATTTTTATAAAAATAGAAATAAAAATTAATTAATTTATATATATATACTCTATTTTGCTACACCAACCTAGCAGACAATTTTTTCCAGTAGGGTTATTTTTTTTAGAGGGAGAGAGAGAGAGAATAAAACAAGAAGAATTTTAACACAAATTGTATAGTCAAACCCAATTAGATTTCCATCAAACCCTAGCTCAAAAAATTCATTTTCTCCCTAAATTTTCTTTGTAAAAGCAAATAAGAATTTAATTTCGTTAGCATAGATCTAAGTTGATAGACAAAATAATAAACAAGATTCAATCACCTAATCAAACACGAAGCAAACAGATCTTTTCCAATGAAATATAAATTCATAGGATTTCAAACCCTACCTCACATTGATGCTAATAATTTAGCAACCAGGTGAAACCCTTGCTAAGAAGAAACCCTTCAAGCTACCAAAAATTCTTTCTTCTCCCAAATTTGAAATTTGCTCCCCAAAACCTGTGCACGCAATTATGAACCAAAATCCTCTAATATAGAATTATGATTCCCTTTTAGGGTTTTTGTCACTAAGAACCCTAAAATATAATTATTTTATTTAATTATTCTTATCATGCCCATTTAATTAACTTTAAATAATTAAAATATTCTCTTATTTTTATTTCCCCACTTTATTATCTAATGCAATTCGTAAAATTAATTATTAATTATTACAAATTAATAAAGTAATTAAAGTACATTCTTTAAATGCAAATCTAATTTTTGTCAATATTAATTAAATAATCCCACTAAATACTATTTAATGTTTAATATTTAATATTTAATTTTTAAATTCAATTAATTTAATTTTCTAAATTAAGGCTTGAAGTTAAATCTTTTAATTTATCCAAATATTCAAATGATTCTGACAAATTAAATATCATCTTATTTAATTTTCCCCCCTTTTTGATTAAATAACATTTATTAATTCAAAACTCCATGATTAATCCAATAATCATAAATAAACATTCTAGTAGGGAAATCACAAGGTCAAATCACATGAAAAGCATAAGAAAAATCAACCAAAGCGAAAATCAAACCGCATACACACAAAAAGAGTCACGAGTTTAAAAAGGGTAGACAGTCAATTACGAGTCCTTGTAGGACAAGTATTTAGGCTATGGTTGGGATTGGTCCTAATAATTATCTTCTCATTCTTACCACTGAGTTAATGTGATAGGGCATGCTCATCCTAAAAAATTAGGGAAGCTGATGCGCAGTACCTGCATCCTACATAAAAGATGAGCTTGTGCATGTGTGTGTGTGTGTGTGTGTGTGTGTGTGTGTGTTTATAAACTAAATAGGTAATGGTAGGGAGTGGTACATCATGTAGATCCTGACTAGAAGGTGACTATGACTCCCTCCCTTAACCACATTAGATAGAAAAGTAAAACATACATGCGCACCATACACATGCGAGTGTGGGGTAAGTATCATAATAACTCATAAGTTAAAACATTGAATGCTTGGGTATAATAATGTATCACTATGAATATAAAATGATCGCCATTAAAGACATATATTCTGACATCGTTACAAAAGTGAAACACATTTATTAACTAAAAATTACTGCAACATTATTAACACACTAGTAATCATAATCACTAATCAACACATGCAATATAGTCAACTAAGTAATCATCAATAATTATATATGTATTCCAAGTTATAAACTAATGTTGCATAACTATAAATCAAACATCAATGAAACTAACAAATGCATGAAATGGACTTCAAAGAGTTTGGCAATTAGAATAGAAAAGAAAGCTATTGGTGGGCATTACATCCACCCCCACTAAAATTAGGCTTACTCCTGAAAGCCTACTACAAAGACACGTGACTCAAACTCAATGTGTGGGTCCTCTTGGAACCTTCCCCTATACGAGGATGAGACCTTGCTACAAACACCCTCTAGGATCTACCTACATCCCCAACTGTAGGCTCTGAAGTTGCAAGCCTCTAACTCGAGAATTGAGGTGTGCACTAAGGATAGTTGGTCACTTTATGACCATGTTGTCTACAAGAATATAAATCTCTACTAAATCCTCCTTGAGCTCCAGGTGCACGAGATTGATAAAAACTACCCACACTAGCATAATGGCTATGACCTAAGAAGCTCGATCTGATTTGTTGTGCATACTATGCTACCAGTTGTGATAGTTCCCTAACTGTGAACAACCACTGCTACCATGGAATAAATTTTTACCCTACTGCTCCCAATTACCTTTAGAGAAGGTAGGAGGATTCTTAGAGTTTCTAGCTCCCTAAGACTAGTTGCCCTTAAGTTGTCTTGAATAACATGATCCTCTAGCCTAAACACTTGGTCGACCAGCTTGATGCAAAGTCACACTTGCCTCCACCAAAGTAGCTTGCCGAAATCCTTAAGGGTTTTAGGTTGGAAAACCTTAACACTCTTAATGATGCTATCATTGAGTCCTTTAATGAAATATTGGACCATCAATGGTGAGCTATTATTGATCCATGTATAAGGCATAAGCTCAAAGAACTTTCTCTCATACTCCACCACGGTCATGGTACCCTATCTCAAGTCATGAAACTCATATGCCCTCTGTTGCTTCCACTACTCTGATAGGAATCACTCATGGAAGTGGTTAAGGAACAACTCCCACATGAAGATTTACATATTTACCCCAAGTTTCTTCTCCTCTATCTTCCACTAAATGGTTGCAAAGACCTCTATGTGGGAAATAGCATATCTTGCTTTGACATTGGAGTCAAAGTCTTGCATTACAAAGCACATATCTAGTATGATCAACCAATTCTCAGCATCATATCCAGTACATTCTTTGTTAAAAGGTTTAAGTTTGACCCATAGTAGGTCCTTCATCTTGTTAGACTAGATGGATTCCCTTCTACTCTCTAAGTTCCCTCTTCTAGGACTCCTAGACCTATCTCTCTTTACATGCTCTAAATGATGTGACACCTCTTGATGAACTCTATCCTATAAAGGTAAGTGTTCTAGGATCTCTTTAACCAAGTCTCAAGTGGTAGGTCCTTCTGACGCAATGTGATGCTCGAAACTATCATCCCCTCTAGCCTCTTCTTGAATAGGGTCCTCTGTATGAACCAAGGAAGGGCTACAATGAATACTTCTCTCACAACCTTTACCATGTCCTAAGCTACAACCCCTAGCAATAGATATAGAACTAGAAGCCATCTCTCCTACAACACCCAAACACAAGGATGACATCTTAGAATCCATTCAAAAAACATAAGGGCATAACTCATCGACATAAAGCAAGAATCTAGGATAAAAGTGTTTTAAGTTTTCTAGTTTCATGTTTAGAAATTCTATTATTTTAAAGTTTGTTGTTCAATTGTTTGGTTTCAAGTTTGATGTCAATATAAGTTTGTTGTTTAACCATGTTTCTAGTTTACTAATTTCTCAAGTGATGGCACACAATATGCCCAAAGTTCCTAGTGTTGAAACTGAGGCTCTAATACCAAATGTAATGCCCCACTCGGGAACCCAAGAGAAATAACCTAACATGATTCAATGTTTACTAGACTATTTTGTTAAAGTTTAAACAACATGAGATAACAATGCCCAAGAAATATACACATACACATATAAAAAAATAGAGTTTCCATTCCTCAAGGGTTCCTTCACATTGAGTCACATTAAGAAGTTATATTAATTAGTTTAAAACTCAAGTACAATGTCTCATGATCATAAATAAATAGCACATACATCATCTCATAAGAAAATGCATAAATACAACTACTACAATGAAATACATCTAATCAATAACATCCACTACACATGTCGTAGGGTATGCGAGAATAGATACAAGTACATAAGAACACAAGATACATTATATTATTTATACATTAACTGCAAAGAAGTCTCCAAGATAGGAATAAGAATTATAATGGTTCAACTACATCCACAAGCATCCAACATCAGTCAATCTGAGGGGGACCCAAATGTTAAGAAGACACTACCTCTTGACTGTGTGGTTACCTAGTCAAGCTTTCTCTCCCACTATGCAGGGGAGATAATGAATGATCCACATATGACTAATCAATCATTAGACATTCCTAGGAAATAAATCCTAATAGCTAAAACTACCTCGAGGGTAACACAAACTACTCAAGAAGAAAAGATAATCCCAATAGAATGGACACTCAATTCAATACCAATACCACATTAAAAAAATATATACATATACCAAGTATAAATCAAATTACCAAAATCATGAAATAAAGTCAACGAAAGATATCCACCTCAAGTCAAAAGCCACATGTCAAAAGTACATAATCCATGAATCACCAATCATCATCAATGAAAGTAAATAAACACATTAAATACATCCAACAATAGGTACACCACTAGAGGAAAATACAAAATCTATGGAGGAGACTCAAAGCGATGCTACCTTAGAGCATCCTGCATGCTGCCTTTAGTAGCCATAACTGCCTTTGGTAGTCATGTGCAGCCAAGGCAAGGGTGGAGTTTGGAACCCCCTACCCCCAAAAAATCTATTTTAAAAAAAATTATTACATTTTTTAATTAAGTAAAATTTTAATTTATTATATATATATATATATTATTATTACATTCTTCTACAACAACCTGGTAGACAATTTTTTCAAGCATGGTCTTCTTCTTCTTCTTGTTTTGTTAGAGATAGAGAGAGAATAAAATGAGAAGAATTTTAATACAAATTGTATATTCAATCCCAATTAGTTTTCCATCAAACCCTAGTTCAAAAAATTCATTTTCTCCCTAAATTTTCTCCTGTAAAAACAAATAAGAATTTAACTTTATTTACACATATCTAAGCCGATAGACAAAATAACAAACAAGATTCAAGCACCCAATCAAACACAAAGCAAACATATCTTTTCCAATGAAATATATATTACCTTACGTTGCTGCTAATAATTTGACAACTAGGTGAAACCCTTGCTAAGAAGAAACTCTTCAAGCTACCAAAAATTCCTTCTCCCAAATCCAAAATTTGCTCCCCAAAACTTGCGTGTGCAATAATGAATCGAAATCCTCTAATATATAATTCTAATTCCCTTATAGTGTTTCTAAGAGCCCTAAGATATCATCATTTTATTTAATTATTCTCTTCGTGCATATTTAACTCACTTTTTAATTAAAATATTATCTTAAATTCTTATTTCCCTACTTTATTATTTAATACAACTCGTAAAAATAATAATTTATTATTATAAAAGTAATTATTAAAATTTATTCTTTAAATGTAAATACAAATTTAGTCAATATTAATTAAACAATCACATTAAATAATGTTTAATATTTGATATTTAATTTTTAAATTATTTTAATTCAATTTTCTAAATTAAGGCTTTAAGTTGAATCTTTTAATTTGTCCAAATATTCAAATGATTCTTGTTACTTAATTTTAACTCATGTTAAAATTCAATTCTAAAAATCAAATTTATACTTGAACTTGTTGAAAACACTTTTCATTTGATATTTACAAAAGAATACAAATGTCCTTGTATTATTCATTTTTTGAATATACAACTAATACTTACAAAAGAGTGAAATGAATTGAAATGTTGAAAGTGAAATATCTCACACAAGCCATGAGTTTAACTACTACTTTTCATACATATTTAGAATATGGAAAAATAATACATATGAAAGTAGGGTTAGAGGTAACTAGTCATTGCCTTTTCAGCTTTTGACTGGTTAAGTGATCTATGATGTCATTCCTAGTCCAACTCTTGATCCGCCAAGTTCTGGTCTTCATTTCCCTGCACAATGAAAAAAAAAGTGGGGTTAGATCTTGAAAGATCTAAGCAATGATTGAATACCTATAACTAGTCACCCCACACATGTATTGTCTTTCCCTATTCCAAATAAATATCAAAGATAGTACAGAAAAATATAATGTTAAAGGGACATTTTTTTATATATGAAATAGTACAGAAAAATATAATGTTAAAGGGACATTTTTTTTTATATGAAACCTTTCATTGTAATCAAATGAAGCTTGCACGAATAGGTACTAAATTATGGATGCATAAATAATCTTCATTTTTTGGGGTTGCATCTATTTTATGATACAAGAAAGTCACTTGCTACAACATACAAGAAAGAGTGCAGAGAGTAATATAGTGACCACAGATAATGATAAGAGGGAAAATGCATAATGAAGAACACATTCTGAAAATGGCTATCAGAAATGTTACAGGAAAGAATAATAAAATGAAATTTTATTGTTATTGTTGTTATACAGTATTCATATTGAAAAGGAACTATAAATGATAGAAGTTACATCAATAGAATGAATTTCAGTAAGTAAATTTCACAAAAATCAGTAATGGCATTTAGAGATCCTTGAAACTTCAAATTTTAATGACAAAGAAATCTTTATAAGTTGATATTACTACTTCATATTTTAACGAGAAGATAGATATCATGAAAGTAGAGGGTAATATATCAGCAGATTAGAACTAAAAAATTTCATGGCAACTCAAAATGAATAGATGAGCATGGCAAAGAGGAGTAAAACCTAGATATGTTAAATGCAATCAATGATTGAAATGTTTGCATATTATCTATGCATATAGATGTAATTGTTGAAGAAGGAATAGGAGGTAAAAAGTAACAAGACTGGGACATCTTTATGCAAGAATGTGTCAATATATTGAAAGGTTTGAGTTGGAATGGTATGAAAGCTTACAAAAGAACATTCAACTAGAAATCATGTTTAACTTCAAATAGTGGGTTAACTAGTAGAATATATGGACAACATATCTTCAATTATATACAAATAAATTCATAAATATCATGTTGGGAGTGCATGAAAATCATAATTGTTATCACAGTGAAAGAAAACCCAAGTCATGTTTTCATTCAAGGCAACTTCAAGAAGTCTGACGTTAAACTTCATGTCAAAAGTGTGAGTTCTTAGGAATATACAGATCAAATAGTAGCATCCAAGAAAAGTAAATGGAAGTAAGAGAAAAACTGCAATTCATGAGGTAGTATTTACCAAAGGCAAGGTTTTCTTAAAATGAGCAAGGATGGCCAGTCAATGAAGAGCTATAAACACAATATGTATAAATGATTTCACATTATTTCAAGCAAGGATGAAAACCCTATTGAGGTTAATAGAAAATGTGTCTACAAAAAATTGACAAACAACAATAATGAAGGCTTTCAAACAACCAAAAGGAGGAGCAGCTTATAATATACCAGTTGCGGCCAAGAAGAAAATATAAAAACCAAAAACTCTAGCCACAAGCTCTCCAAGCAATACAATGTAAACTAACCCAGATTAAGCTTTCAAATAAGCAACCATGCATTAGATGCAAAGAAACTCACATTGCCTCATAAAACCCTCTTATACGGTAGCTTCAACAAGTTAAAGCAATAATAGCAAAACCCTTAACTACGGTGGTTCTAATTTAAAATAATTCCAGAGTACATAGCCATGATCAAATGAATAGCAACGAATTTGGCCACTCATGATCAAACAAACAATAGATAAAATTAGAAAGAACTTAATTATGAAATGACATAAGAATCACACCTTGTGATTGAATAATGGTGGCTTTGAACCTTCAAAGGTAAAAAAATACGATAGTCAACTACTCTTAGCTTGTAAATATAAACTATAGTCAAATGAAGATAACAGTAAGTCGGGTAGACCTCATGGTGGCTGCAAGAGAAATCAAAAGCCTTCAAACCCTAGCCACAAGATCTCTAAGCTTTGAAAGATCAAATGCAATATGCAAAAATGAATGAATTTTAGGGTTGTGGTGAGGAAATATGTTGCTCTCAATCAAGCTTCATAATTTTTTGACATCTGATAGCTTGGGTGGGAATTATTTCCTTATTTTATTTACATTTTCTTTGATCATGGGTTAGAATTTTTGAAAGTCACAAAATATTGTTATGAAGCCATTGTAAAATGAAATATATAATAGTGTTTTATAAGTCTTTTGTATTTTTTTCCCTTTGATTATGATTCAACATGTGTTTAAAAAAATTTCAGTTTGAGGAAGTCAAAAGGACTTGGCATCATGAATTATTGAGTCTTTTGGGGGCTTCAGTTTGAGTCTTTTTATGGACTATAAAGGTCAAATTTAGACTTTGACCAGGTGTTTGAGCGTCTTCATGACCTTCTTTGAGCATTTTTAGGGCAGTTAAACATGAGTCATTGGTTTCATTATGACCTAGTGGAGTTCATGGGGTAGTGAATCATTATTTTCAGTGGTTATGACTCCTACTTCAAAGGCTCTTTATATGGATTCGACCCTAAGGGATTTGTATTTAGTATTTTAAACTCTGATTTTGGAGGGAGTTTTGATTATGCAAAAACAGGATTTTGTGACATATTTTCTAGGTGTCCTTAAGATATTTTTATGTCTTTTGTAACTCAATTTTTTGAACAAGATATATGAATTAGAGCATTTTGGAGTAATTTTCTTGGGATTGATTTCAAGCATTTTCTTTTCTCTATAGTTTGTGTAAAAATATAATTGATAAGATAAATCTATGAGTTTTGGTACTCCTTTGTTTCTGTCTCAACCCTTACCAAATTACAGGAGTGTAAGTCTGTTTGCAGGTTACATTGTGTATCATTTCTTAGGACTGTTAAGTGAGATACTATTGTTTCCTTAACTTTTCTTTCAAAAAACCTCATTATGAAATATTTATGCAAACCTTTACAAAGCAAAAGTGTTTAAGTCATGAATAGAATATTCCAAAGTGAAGTTGTTCATGCATTTTGTATCTATATTGTGGCGTATCACCTAGTTCTCTAGTTTAGAATCTAGAATCTTACGTTCATTTCAATAACTTCTATCCCATTTCTCTACAAGCTCATGTTAGTTTTCTAGAGTTATCAGTGATTATCTAATAGGAATCAGCTTAGAATCTGGAGGTTTCATTTCTAGTTACACATTTTCCACATGCATAAATGAATCCCATGTTAGGCAAGGTTGTTAAACTTATTTAGTTTAATACGGTGCAAATTTTAGCCTTAACAGTTTTGGCACGCTTGGTGGGACATGAACCCACAATTTTTTGAATATCTATTGTACTGTATAGCAGACAACAAGTTTTCAACCAGTTGAAAGGCTGAGTAGTATTTAAAAATTTTTATGAGAAAGACTCAGACTAGGACTTCTTCTTCTTTTGAATATTTGTAGCTAGAAACTCCCAAAAGGTACAAAAGAGCTCTTGCCAGGACTAAGCTAGTAAAAATGAGGCAACTTTCAGCTCCTAACATTCGTGTGTACAATAGAAGAAATCAATCAAGACAAGGAGAGGTTAGGCACTCAACAAGTCCAACATTGAGAACTGAATCATTTGAACTGGATGTCCCTACTGTTTCAACTGTAACTACAAAAAGTACAAGTTTTGCTTTAGCAAGTACCAGTGCCTTTATTACACAAGCTATTCCTACCTAGACCTTAGCACAATAGCAACAAGTGCCATTACCACCTCCAATGGCAAGAAGATTTGCATTTGTGCCTTTCGATCAGGGAAGCCCCTTGAATTTTTCCTAGCATCATGACATACCTTTGGCTACCTTGAAGAGTTTACCAGATTTCACTAGAGAAACTCAAACTACAACATTTGAGCATATTAGAGATGTTGCAACATTCATCATATCAGAGAGGAGGATGTTGTTGTCAAGTTACTCGCAACTTCATTAAAAGGAAAGGCACTTCAATGGTTCAAAAACTTAGTCGTTGGTTATGTTGGGTCATGGGATGTTTTAGGAGATGCACTGATAAGGCATTTTGAAGATAAGTCAAATCACTTATCTCTTGCTGAACAACTCATAACAATAAAGTGTGCTCCCCAAGAACAAATGGTGGACTTCAACAATCAATTTTAGAGGACTTGGACCAGAATAACTATCTTGGTAAGACCTTCAAAAGACCATGCATTTCTATATTTTTTGAGGAGTTTAAATAGTGACATTTCTATGATGATTCAATCAATGGGAGGTGTTTCACTACCTCAAGCATATGATATTGCTATTAGAGCTGAAAATAGCCTTATCCAAGCAGGGAAAATAGCTCCTAGGCCTCTAATGCGTATTTTTCCAAATATTCAGCCAAATATGCCATTAGCAATCCCACCTTTTAATGCCTTACCTATTGTTCCAAGTCAAGAAATTGTTGTAGCAGGCCCTTTATAGGAGCTACATGAGATTAAAAACAGTCAACTCAAGATTGACAACTTGATGGAAACCTTTAGCAATGAGCTAGTAAATTTGAAAAACTAGCAATTTCAAGGTAGACAACCTTACCAACAGCAAAATCAAACTATGAATTCACCTTACCAGTAGTAAACCCAAGGCCAAATGCAAGAAAATAGGCAACCATATCATGCTAATATAGCTAGTTATAGGCCAAATACTAATCAATGACCTTTCAGCCTTATAACCCAGTGCCCTTGAATGCTGCTAATCCAGTGAAAGATATTGTACTTGTGCAAAATAATCTAGTTGTAGATTTAGAGTTGTGTTATCCCTACAATGAAGTGCATAATCAGACTACTTGCACAAATGGAATGATAAATCAAGCTTTAATGGTGCAAAATGTAGTCATGGACCAACAGAATGCCACTGTTGATGTACCCAATGACAACATAATATGCATGCTCCTGAGACTGCGTTCCTTAATTGGCAGAAAGAGAAATTCTGTGTAGTAAATACTGACTCACCAATATTAGCCAGCACTAGAGCAAAGAAGAGAGCTCTAGAAATGGATAAAATCGCAAATAAAGGTAAAGGAACTATTACTGTAAGGAAACTCAGGTGCGGAAACAGCTTCCTACACTAATCTCATAAGAGAAGTATGGTGCAAATCTTATTAAAATCTTTTACACTTACAGATTCAATATCATGTAAACAACAATATTTCAGCAAACCAAGCATAAAGAAAATAGACAGAGAAAGAAACACATAACACAAAGATTTGCCGGTGGGGAAAAACCTTTCGGTAAAACAACCCCACCCCTCCAGAACCTGCACAATGTATTATCTTCAACACAAGGTTACAATACACGTGCAATGCAAGTTCAACAGTGACAACAAAAGACTCCAGTAGCAACTCATAGTACCAACAATACACTTTCTCGCATACATTCTCTTCGCAACCCTAAAAATGCTTATAACATGTGCTTCACTTTAGGGCTACTCCCAAAGATAACCGTATTAGGGTTTTACCATTCTCCGAGAAAATAGGAACCCTAAAAAAAAATTTACTCAAATTTATCAATTGCCACATGTCTTCACCTATCATTGAATCTTCCTGACATAGCTCTTACGTGTCATAGGAATCCGTCATAACTGTTTTAGCGATGATCTCCTTATACACAATTCAAGATGCTGACACATCAACATTATTTGCAAGAAATACATTTTACAAAACAAATAATAAGAATAGGAATTATCCAAGATTGAGACACCTTATTCCTAACATTCTCCCACTTGTCAAACACCTTGTAAGAGCAACAGGAACATAACATGAACTAACCGCTATAGGCCAAAAGGCCCATAGACTCCGAACACAATCTGAACTTCTCAGTGCCCACTGGTTTTGTTAATGCATCTGCAACATTCTTCACAGTATCTACCTTTTCCAAATTTACCTTTCCATCTTCCACCATATCTCTCACAAAGTGAAATTGCACATCAATGTGCTTCGTTCTGGCATGGAAAGTTGGATTCTTTGCAAGGAAAATAGCGCTCTAACTGTCACACCAAATAGTAATCTATTCTGCATCAACACCAACATTAGAACACAATCTCTTAATCCAAATGGCTTCCTTACAAGCATGAATAGCAGCCATGTACTCAGCTTCTATAGTGGACAAAGCAACCATAGGTTGTCGCTTGCTCATCCAACTAATGGCACCACCAAACATAGTGAACACATAAGCACTGGTGGATCTCCTGCAGTCAATATCACCTGCCCAATCTAAATCCACAAACCCATGAATACAAACTAAATGTGGAGATCCAGAAGAGTTACCATGATAACATATGGAGTAATTTGATGTACCCCTCAAATATCTGAATACTCACTTAACTGCATCCCAATGTACCCATCTAGGATTAGCCATAAACTGACTCAGGACTCCCACTGCTTGGGCAATGTCTAGTCTAGTACAGACCATAGCATACATAAGACTACCAATTACACTAGCATAAGGTACTCTACTCGTGTCCTCCACCTCACTAGGAGATTTTGGACAATCATCTATAGATAACTTTGTGCCCACAGAAATAGGAACACATAATGGTCTACAATCTTCCATGCTGAACCTGTCCAACACAGACTTCACATACTTACTTTGACTCAACCAAAGTTTTTTGTTAGACCTGTCTCTACTAATTTCCATACCCAAGATGTACCTAGCTGCCCCAAGATCTTTCATCTCAAACTGTGCTGACAACTGAGATTTAAAATCAGAAATCATACCCTTACCCTTCCCAAATAGCAACATATCATCAACATATAATGCAACAATAAGAAGGCGATCATTTTCAACTCTGAAATAAACACAATGATCTAATTTCGATCTTACAAATCCAATTGACAACACAAAGGCATCAAACTTAAGGTACCACATCCTAGGAGATTGCTTCAAACCATATAGAGATTTCTTTAATCTGCAAACTAAGGATTCTTTACCTTTAACAATGTAGTGCTTAGGCTGTGACATATAAATCTCTTCCTCCAAATCACCATGAAGGAAAGTTGTCTTCACATCCATCTATTCTATCTCTAAATCATATGATGCAGCAAGAGATAACATAAATCTAATGGATTTCAACTTTGCAACAGGAGAGAATATTTCACCATAATCTATTCCCTCTACCTGTGAATACCCCTTTGCAACCAATCTAGCTTTGTACCTTTCAACACTACCATCTGCATAGAATTTCTTCTTGAACACCCATTTACAACCAACAGATTTTCTCCCTTTAGGCAAAGGTAAAAGTTCCCAAGTTTTTTTTTTCTCTAATGAAGCCATCTCATCATCCATAGCCTCAATCCAGGAACCTGCATCTTCCATGCCCAAAGCCTCTTTCACAGATCTAGGCTCATCAGTGTTAGTAATCAAAGCAAAAGTACAACTAGAATCTAACATAGAATAACCAAACCTTTCTGGTTGCTTTCTTTCTCTTGTGGATCTCCTCAAGGGCTACGGTTGAGGTTGTTCTTCCTCTTCTTCTAAACTATCAAAGCTGCTAGAGCTCTCCTCATCATTAGACCCAACATGATCTCTCTATTCAGTCTTCTCAGGGGTAGGAGGCGACTGAACAACATCTTTTTCCTTTTCTTTTTCATCTAGTTGTAGCAGAATAGGAGAAGATGTTAGCTCTCTAAAAATAACATTTCTACTATACAACACCTTATTGGTCACAGGATCCCAAAGCTTGTATCCTTTCACACTAGCACAGTACCCGATGAAAGTACATTTAACAGCTTTGTTTTCCAACTTAGATCTTTTCTCCTTTGGAACATGTGCATAAGCTTCACAACCAAAAACAAAAAGATGTCTAATTGAAGGCATCTTACCAGACCACACCTCCATGGGTGTCTTACCAACAAGGGCTAATGTAGGAGATCTGTTAACCAGATAGCAAGAAGTGGCCACAGCTTCGGCCCAAAACCTTTGTTCTAAACCAGCCCCACTAAGCATACTCCTAGCCTTCTCCATCAGTGTCCTATTCATTCTCTTTGCAACTCCATTTTTCTGTGGGGTATAAGGAGTTGTCTTATGCCTCTCGATACCTTGTTCTTTACAGAACTATTCAAACTCTGCTGAGCAAAACTCACCACCATTTTTAGTTCTCACACACTTAATCTTCTTACTAGTCTGATTCTCTACAAGGGCTTTAAATTCCTTGAATCGACTAAAGACTTGTGTTGTACTTTTAAGGAAATAAATCCATGTCCTTCTACTATAATCATCTATGAAAGATAAAAAAAATATAGACTTGGAGATTGAAGGAACTTTTACAGGACCAAATACATCAGAATGAATAAGATCCAAAACATTAGAAGATTTGTGAGAACTAGAGTAAAATTGAACATGATTTTGTTTACCATAGACACAGTGTTCACAGAAGTCAAACTCAAGATTGCAATCATTTAACCCCTCAATGAGATTTTTATTTTTTAGGGTTTTGAGACCCTTTTCACCAATGTGACCAAATCTCAAATGCCACAACATTGTCTTTTCTGCAGGAAGCTTACCTCCCAAAGTGTTTGCATTGCCATCGAAACCAATAACCACAAAATTCTTCACTACTCATTTAGATGGTGAGGATGAAGAACTATTACATAGAGGAATACATGCATCTAGCTGAAATAAGGTACCTCTCCTAGTACCCCTTGCAAGCACTATCGATCCTCTCATCATCTTGTATCCTTCTTTCGAAAAAACAACTTGCACACCTACATCATTCAACATACTTACAGATAATAGGTTTCGTGCCAAACCTAGAATGTGCATAAGTCCATTGATTCCCTTTACTCGTCCATCAGGAAATTTGATACTGACCCTTCCATGTTCAACTATCTTTAGGTGAGAATCATCACCCAAGTACACCTTTCCACCATCGAACTCTTGATATTTTGAGAACCAGTTTCGATGAGAGGTCATGTGAAAAGATGCACCCGAGTCAACCAACCACACATCATCAGATGCATGGACTACCAAAGCTACGATGAATGCATCACCATCTTCTTGAGATCTTTCTTATGCTGAATCTGAACCTTTCTTCTTCTTCTTTGGCTCTTTGCAATCTTTACGAAAGTGCCCAGGTTTATCACAATTCCAACATTTTTCCTTGGACTTATTGGAAGTCTTTGACTTCCCACAGGATTTGGATCCACCCTTATTGTAAGACTTATTTTCATTTTTCTTCCCTCTTTCCGTGGATCTCCCACGAACAACAAGGGCTTCTTTTTTCGAAATGGAAGCCTTTCTTTGCATCTCCTTTGATAGTAGCGAAGACACCACATCATCCATTTTAAAAGTGACTAACGTGCTTCCGAGAGCCATCACAAGATGGTCCTATGAATTCGGTAAAGAACACAAAAGTGTGTAGCAACGATCCTCCTCCTCTAACTTGACACCAGCTGATGTCAACTGTACAACCAACAGATTAAATGCATTTAAATGATCTGTTAAGGATCC
This sequence comes from Cupressus sempervirens, assembly GCA_028749045.1. NCBI lineage: Eukaryota > Viridiplantae > Streptophyta > Pinopsida > Cupressales > Cupressaceae > Cupressus > Cupressus sempervirens. The sequence goes on along the minus strand of CM053793.1, from coordinate 682,369,660 downwards.
ACCTTCCTCCATTCACAGAGAGTACAGCTTCTTCCTCAGGAAAAACTTGTTCACCTAAGATTTGGCCTGATACACGGCCCCAAGTCTTTCCCACAAACTATATACAGTTTTCTCATCTAGAACATTCAGAAGGACTGCATCGGTTAAATAGAGTCTTATGAGACCCCTAGCTTTATGGTCTTTGATATCCCAATTTGCTTGAGCTACAGTTGTTGGTCTTGTAGCATTTGAAGTCGCTTCCCATAGGTCATGATCTTCCAACATGTCTTCCATCTTGAGTTTCCACAACTCAAAATTAGTGCCATTAAATTTCTCCACCTCCATTCTTCCATATGATGAACTCGCCATCTCAATTTGCAAGTAAGATTTAGGATGCTCTGCACAAGACTCCCACTTAACTTGATAGTAGCTCAAAAAACCCTACCCAACAACTAGGATCAAAAGTTGATCAGGCTCTGTTACCACTTGTAAGGAAACTTAGGTGCGGAAACAGCTTCCTACACTAATCTCATAAGAGAAGTATGGTGCAAATCTTATACACTTACAGATTCAATATCATGTAAACAACAATATTTCAACAAACCAAGCATAAAGAAAATAGATAGAGAAAGAAACACATAACACAAAGATTTGCCGGTGGGGAAAAACTTTTCGGTAAAACAACCCCACCCCTCCAGAACCTGCACAATGTATTATCTTCAACACAAGGTTACAATACACTTACAATGCAAGTTCAATAGTGACAACAAAAGACTCCAGTAGCAACTCACAGTACCAACAACACTTTCTCGCATACCTTCTCTTTGCAACCCTAAAAATGCTTATAACATGCGCTTCACTTTAGGGCTACTCCCAAAGATAACCATATTAGGGTTTTACCATTCTCTGAGAAAATAGGAACCCTAATTTTTTTTTTACTCAAATTTATCAGTTGCCACATAGCTTCACCTGTCATTGAATCTTCCTGACATAGCTCTTACGTGTCATAGGAATTTGTCATAACCGTTTTAGTGATGATCTCCTTATATACAATTCAAGATACCGACACATCAACATTATTTGCAAGAAATATATTTTACAAAACAAATAATAAGAATAGGAATTATCCAAGGTTGAGACACCTTATTCCTAATAGTTACTAATGAATCAATACCTAGTATAGAGGCTACAACCAGTACTCCCATCCCTACAGTCAAAGATAACAATCTAAAACAAGCAGACCATGTTGTTTTTTGTTCACATCAAAGGCCACATTATGTTGTTCCATTCAGTATAGTTGATAATATGAAGAGAATGAATGTGACTATGTTAATGTGGGATATGTTGGCTATTCCGGGGCATACTGATATTCTAAGGCAAGCTTTATCTGATGAGATGACTCCTACAGAAGCTATAAATGAACCATGAAAGACTGCATTGAAAAATGTTGATCATAATGATGAAAGACAAGATAGTGGCATGGGAATCAACAGCGAATCAAGTAAGGGTTTTAAGCCTCTACCTTTTTTTGTCTTTCATTAATTATTGGTGATAAATTAGTCCATAACTGTATGGTTGATAGTGGAGCTACAAGCTCTATCATGCCTTAAAAAGTAGCAAATTGGTTAGGACTGAAATACCAGCCAGTTGAAAAAAGGAGTTGTCCAACTTGATGGAACATCTATTGGTACTATAGGCCTTATCAAGGATGCTAGCCTTACCCTCCATGCATGTCCTAATTTTTCTATTCAGCAGGATATCTATGTGATAGATTTACCACCATATTTTTCCATTTGTCTATCTAGGGATTTCATTACTAAGATTGGGGGCTATTTATCATCTGACTTGTCTCACATGATATTTAGGACTAGGCATGGTACCAAGGTAACAATTAAGTCTAAATTGCTTGCAAAAGATCATATAGAGCCTTATGTACCTAGTGCTATAAATGCAAATTTAGTTTCCTTTGATAAAGAAGACCATGATAGTGATTTTGAAGATAAAATTCATCTGGATGATATTTCGGATATCCTCCTTGATGAATGGGCAACAAGTCATGCTGTTGAAAATCATCATTTAGAATTTTATCATGCTGGTTTAGGCAACTATGTTATTCATGAGCAAGATGTAGTCATTCCAAACTTAGTCAAGTTAGAAAATCTAGTTAAAGAGGAACAAAATAAGCTATGAGAAATGTTTTTTGATGGATCTAAAAGTAAAATGGTGGTGGTGGTGGTGCTATGTTAGTATCACCTCATGATGATAAATATTTTTCTACTTTTTGGTTCTCTTTTGCATGCTCTAATTGTACACTCGAAAGTGTCCCACTCTAAACCATTCTATCCAAACGATTCCATGAGTTGGAATGTTTGAATGCCGGCTTAGAGCTCCCTATCCATGGAGTGCAAGAGAGTGTATTTCAAGTTCAAGGGCTCTCAGATGAGCCTTAGAGATACTCTTCTTGCTAGTAAACCATGCAATGGGAGGTTCCAAAGACAAGATGCAAGAATGCAAATGTCCCAAGGAGTTCCTCAAGGATGCAAATGCAAATATGAAGACTACACTAGAATGAATATGCAAAATGCAGCTATGCTAAAACATGTATGAGAGTGTTACAATACCATTATTAAGCTATGTGAGATTAAGCTACATGTAAAAATGAAAGCTAAGCTAAGATGCTATGGTATGAGAGAATGTAGACAAGAAATAGAAGTTCTCCACAAAGCTCCAAAGAAACTTGTTAGAAAACCTACAGCATAACAATGTTCAAAAGATGGATTGATTGAGGGGGAAAGCTCTCTCCCTTTTAAAGATGTATGGACGGTGGAGATCAAGATGAAGATGGTGGATGATCAACGGTGGAATTCGAAAATAGGAGTGATCCATGTGCACACACAAATCAACCAATAGAATATAAGTTGACTTGTCATATAAGACAAAAGTCACAAAGCCTTTTCTTTTAATTGCAAAATAGAAAAAGGACTTTATGTGTGCACTTTAAGTGGGTTAGAAGAATGGGGTCTTTTATTTAATTAAAAGGGGACATGTTCTTTTAATCAAATAATGAACTTAGGATAGCATAGTCAAACTATAGGTTATAATCAAATAAATTGATTATTAGCAATTTGGCTTAGGTAAGTGATTAAATTAATTTAGCCAAAATGTTGAAAAGGGGGCTAATAGTCTAGATGACCATTTTTAGGTGATTACATTTGCCCCTCTTTGACTAATGCGTGATCGATCTGGGAACACATTATGTCAAAGAAAATAGAAGCCAAGTAGGCAGTGGTAGATATAGATGTCTGATTCCGAAGAGTGAAATGCAGAAATAGATAGCAAGTCCTGAATGTACAGCCTGATAATGATAGTACTGAACACTAGGAAAAGATGATGTCAGAATTCAAGAAGAATGCTAACACTTAGAAAAGTGGATAGAGTGAGAGCAAGTGAGAAGATCAAACAAATGCTCCTAAGCAGTGATAGAGTATTTCTGCCCCCTCGGGATCGAAATTGAAATGAGGTAAGGGGATGCAAAAATTGGCTAGAAATGAGAAAATTAGAATATAGCAATGTCCAAGATGACAGATAGATGATTAGAACCCAAGAATGACTATATAAAAAAATTGATAAAATGCCCCAGTTTGACTAGAGTTGACCTTGAAGGATATATCATAAAAATTAGGTCAAAATGAGTAGAAAGGTGATTTTAGACATGAAATAGTGAATTTAAGTAGATATGAAGTATGGAAATGATGAAGACATGAAGAAATGAAGATGCCCCAGTGATGATTCAGAGATTAGACCTCAAAAGGTCAGCTAACTGCTTAGAAGAAAGTAGAATTTTAAAAGACAATTTTGACCATCAAGATGAACTCGAATTTGGATTTCGATCCCGAAAATGAATCTAGGACGTCAAAATTATTTAAGAGGTAAAAACTTTATATAATGTGATGATAAGATAGAAAAGAGATGAAGCGAAAGATTAAGAAGGTGAAAAGACATGAACAAGAAGAAAGTAAAGAAATATATGAAAGGAGTTAGTTGATATGTCCACAAAAAGATGAAGAAAGAGAGCTCTCCCCATATGCAATAATGCAAGACTAAGCTAGAAAATGAACCTAAAATGCAAGCTAATATGCAAAGTGGTTTACCAGAAAGAAGTGCATAACATTTAGACTCTTAATTTCATCATTGAGCATTTATTAGGGACATCATGAGATCATACAACCATCACTAGTATAACTATGAGGATATGAATATGATCGATATTAGATAGGTATGTGGAAATCCAATCTAAGCATCAGAGACATGTAAGTCAAGATAACTACACGACTAGATTCCCTAAGTTTAATTTAGCAAGATTACACCTGTATCAAGGCATAAGCGCCAGGATAAACCCTGAGTGCAGTCTTGCAAAACAATCAAGGATGATACATTTATAAGTCAAAGTGTTGAATAGGACAAGCATGAATGCTTACAACACTATAGACAAAAAAAAGTATACCCATAAGCAGAAATCAAGAAAATATGTCCCATGCCCCCAGTCTTCTAGTCAATGACATCCTTGAAAGACTATTAGGGATGAAACATAAAGAAATCATCATAGACAACACACAAAGTAGATAAAGATCAGCATGGCTTAGTCGTTTAAGTGTTAAAGTGCGTGTGTGTAAGTCACTTGGCCATTTCTTCCAGACTTGATTCTGATAGTGAGATATCGCGACATCGGAGACTATAGGTAAACTATCTGTAAAGTGTTAAAAAACACTTGATGTCAAAGTGGGGGAAGTGTTGAGAAACACTATTTTGTGAGTTGTCAAAGAAACCCTAATCCACAAGAATACCTCAATAGGCTAAGTAGCTATGCCCCCAAGATGAGGACAAGAAACAATTCCAAGCTAGGAAATGTGTAGCAAAGTGGATGATTGAGATTGATAGACATAGGTGCAAGGGTTTCAAGTAGTGCCTGTTTCCAGGTTTTCACCACTTTGACAGCTTTTTTTAGGACTTTTTTCAATTTTTTTGTATTTTTCAATTTTTAAATTTTTTTGGTGATACATCAAAGCACCTATTTCTAGGTTTTCACTAAGATGATCATTTTTTTAGGACATTTTCTGATTTTTAGGATTTTTTCAGCATCATTTATGATTTTTTGAATTTTTTAGAATAATTAGAGATCACTAGTTCTCAAGCAAGATCGCATCATTTTCTCCCAATGTCTAGCAAGGTATAGGATATGATGGAGCAACGAGCCAGTGGATAAGCAAAGAGGGATGAAAAAAGAGTATGAAGAAAGTGAAAGTGATCCTCAAGGACTGACTCCTCAAGAGTACCCAAGCTAGGGAAAGAGGTGAAATAGTCATATGAAGCATGTTTTGGATAAGCGATGGAAGTAATGAGCAAGATAGCATGTAGGATAAGCAATGAAGCCAACAAGTGAGATAACATGAAGTGTGTAGTCCAAAAGAGTAGCCATGTCAAGAGACCTATGAGAACCATGTTTCATTTATTATGATCAAGACCAAGGGGTCAACTAGATAGTATAGCAATGGGATAGAGCAATAAGAATAAAGCTCAAGACAGAGGCTATGAGTGAATGGGAGATCACAATAGAAAATCTGGTGGATAAGATAGCCAATATGCAAAGATAGCTCAACATTGTCAAGATCAAAGAGAGAAGAGGGGATAGATGGATGATGGATGAATTACACATGATGCCTATTTGCCAAGTTTTCATCATGGTACTTATCCAAGGTGCCACAAGAAGTAGTTTTCACCATAGGATGGATTTATTTCTCTTTACTTTTGCTACCAAGGTGCCATAAGAAGTGGTTTTCACCAAGGCACATTTTCATTTTTTTTTCTTTTTTTGTATTTTTTCTGAATTTTTAGAAAAAGCTCAAGCTTTTTGAATTTAGATAGTGCTCCTATAGAAAAGATAAGTCATGATAAGCCAAGACCATAGAAAGGTATGCTCAAAGATGTTGATAGTGTGATGAAAGAGAAATGGTAGTAGGAAGAATATATGGAGGATAAGAGTTCATGTATAGAAAGTTAGTGTAAGCTTTAGAGGATTTCATGAGGGTAGTTGAAATATTGGACAAGATCAACATTGACACACATCTTGAAGGGTATTGGAACAATGGAGGAATCATGGAAGAAATAGCTTGAGATTTAGATGTATGAGGTGGTAGAAGAGATTTGCAAAAAAGTGGAGTGGAAGGCTTTGGAATAATTTTAGGAAGATTTTTGGAAGAAGATGGAATGGAAGCCTTTGGAAGCTTGAATGTCAACTTTGAAGTATTTTCAATATTCAAGTCTTCTAAAAGAGACTTGGGAATCCATATAGCTTTAGATTTTGCTTTGGATACTTCAAAACACATTTCTTCAATAATGGGTTTAGGAACCCATATTTTCTTTGATTTAGCTTTTTTAATAGTGCACCTTTGTGGTCTCTTTTGTGCATTCTCCTTCTTAGCATTCACATGTCGATTAGATGGGACATAGTGATCTTTATTTTTCAATGGATTCTTATGTTTATTCTCACTTCCAAAGGACTTGGGATTTGTGGATGAATAAGGATGATATGACTGGTTTAGATGTATAGATGGGTGAAAAGTCATCAAGGATGAGTGTCTTTTTTGATCTTGAGGTAATATAGGAGAGCTAGGGGATGAGCTAGGAGTGAATGTAGGAGATGGAGGAACATAAGGTCCCAATATGGATGGAAGGTTTGAATGCTTTAGCTTAGACGGATAAGGACCAAGGATAGATTTAGAAGATGCAAAGGGATAGTGGGAAGGGATATCAACATCTTTAGAATGAGCAACATGGTCAAAGCCATCAATAGACTCATGATTACCTTTGATAGGAACAACATTTTTAATAGTAGCACTTGAAGCTTGAGCACAATTTTGAAGTGGATATGAAGAAGTAGAACATGAGGGGATGCTTTGATCTTGACAAGTAGCCTTGGATAGCATATGAAGAGAACTTTTCTCATAATTTTCACTAAGCTCAAGGGAAATGGAAGTGGTATCTTCATCATAATTAGGAGGTGGACAAGATATAGAATATGGAGGGGAAAAATCTTGAAAGAGATGAAAGGGTGCTTGATCTTGATCTTTCTTGACATTTATAGCTTTTTCTTTTTTAGAGTCCTCTTGACATGAAGCCACTTCTAAGGACAAGGGAGAATGAAGAGTGAGTGGAGTAGTGTTTGGATTAGGCATAGTAGTGCATGAAGGTTGAGGATGTTTAGGATTAGTAGCATGGAAAAGGTTTGCAGCCAAGTGAAGGTTAGCTTGAGTTTCTTTTAGAGGTAGCCCTTGAGGATACATGTAGTCAATGTGGAAAGCATTAGGTTCTTTATTTGATAGAGGCATGTTGGAAAGATTTGAAGTGTTGGGAGATGCATGAGTGTTGGAAGAAGTGGAAGATGTAATGGAGCCACTACTAGACATAGGTTCATCAATGTAATCTTGCTCAAGAGAAGTATCCTCAACACATGATTCACTAGAGGTCCCAAGATCAAAAATCTCATCATCAATGAGATCTTGGATTTTATGTTTCAACTCTATACAATCAAAAGTAGCATGGTCATTAGATTGATGATAAGCACAATAAGCATCCAAGAAAGGATTTCCATAGGAGCTAGACTTAGGCAACATGATGAGCTTAGTTTCAAGAAGTGTTTGCAAAATGTCATCATAAGAATGTTCCAAGGGAGTAAAAGTCCTATTAGAAGTATGTCTAGAGTCCTTTTTTTCTTTCTCAAGTGAATGGTATGTATCCATGTATTCATCATTATCTTGTTCAAAGATAGGTCCATCGTGAAATTTTAGCATAGGCTCAAAGGAGGTATCACTTGCTTGTTCTCTAAAGAGGTCTTTAGATCTAGAAGATGAAGACATTTGATGTCTTGAAGTAGAGCATGTAGACCTAGAAGAAGAGGATGACCTCAAATAAGGTGACTCACATGCATGTAAAGACCTTAAGGAAGATTCATGTAGTGATGCAATCTTTTCCTCTAACCTTTTCTCAAGTTTAGACTTCATTTTTGTCATGCGCTTAGAGAGATGAAGGTAAGAAAGATCATTTGTCTCTTCTAGTTCTTTGTATTGTGCATATAGATCTTGAAACTCTTTAGTGACATGGAGGATATCATGATCATCTAGATTCAGTTGAATTTTGGTAGCACAAGATTTGAATTCCATAGTGGTAGATGCAAAGCCAAGCATAAAAGAGCCTAGAAGATAACTTGATGTTGAAACTATAGGAGGTAGAGTGTTTACTTGCCAAGATAGTAGAGAGAGATTAAAGTGACTTGTCAAACAATATGTCCAAGAAACTTACGACATGAATGACTCAAGTCAATAGCTAGACAAGATGCCCAAATAGCCAAATAGATAGAGCAAGCAAGGTGACAAGTGAACAACTCTCCAACCCAAGAGTGTAGTCAAGAAATCAAGGCAACCATTTCAGCAAAAGGATAACTAGCAAGCATGCATAGACCATGAAGACAAAAAGACCAAGAGCACTAAGACCAAAGAGCCACTTTAAGCATGTTCAAGAACTAGAGACATAGAAGATAAAAATCAAATGATGAGACTCCCCTTAGCAAGAAACACAAGAAAATGTTTGCATTTGATGTTTTGACTTGGTTGACAAAGTTTGACAATAGTTGATAGCATAGCAAGTTTGATGTTCAAAAGCAATTTCTTTCCAAGCAAGATAGTGACACATGGAGTAGTCTTCAAACAATCAAGCAAGGGACAAAGCAACCTTGCATGATACAAGCATATTTGAGGTTTCAAAAGAAAGCTGTATAACTATCATCATGTGTATGTTCAAAACATTTTCACTGGTATAGCACATTCGAGAACACATCAAGAAATATCTACCTAGAAGTCATGGTTCATTACTCAACAACTTGGCCCACGCTTGATACTCCTTTGCCTCACATCAAGTGGTTGCCCACAAGAGATATTGGCTTTGTCATGGAAATGCCATAAGCATAACCAAGGGAACACATATGGTGAGTGTAAATCTTGGGGTGATCCGGGTAGTCCACTAGGATCGATCCTTGCACCAAGAAGTTGAGCGGCTAAAAAAAAAGGTAGTTACTAACTTAGAGTTTTTAGATCGGGCTTCCGTTCATAGTGTTCCTCTTGCTCCCAATTACGGGACACCTCACCTTGCGATGAGTAACCGATCTCGCGATCACAAGAGTACCTTAAGCATTCTTGCCTAGTGATCTCCCTATGGTCGAAATTCCATAAGCGATCACACTAGACGAAGATAAACACTACGTCTACCAAGGTTTTGTGTCCTTGATAGCCTTGAGTTTATAGTGGGTTGGAAGAGCCAGGTAATCTGCTTGTCCCCACTTGGGTCGTTCCTCTCAGGTTGTCCGAGAGCAGGCCCTCTAAAGGATTCTAACTACACAAAGAGTGGATCAACTTTTGGAAGTCAAGATTTTTGGTTCACCACAAGGGTGAAGAGCATACTCTCCTATTCCAATCATTTTCTCCCAAACACGCCAAGAAGATTCAGTTACCCCTTGCTTTTGAAACCAAATGGCAAGTCAAGATTTCTGATTCACCACAAGGGTGAAGAGCATACTCTCCTATTACCAAAAGACTCCAATCACAAGTTTTATGTGCCTATGAAAAATGAACAATTATTCAATGTCACACATGAAAACAAAAAAGCAAGAAATTTGAGTTTTTATGCTTTGGGCAGCCCTGCAAACAATCGTTAGTAGCCCTTGTGCATTTGAAGCTTTGACATGCATTCTTTTTATGCAATGTTTCAATTTTTTTTTCACAAGGATGGCAACCTGAAATCACAACTTGTTAGCAACAAAAGTTAGTGTGAAATAACATAAAAATCTGCAATAAAAAGTGGTGAGTTGCTTCAAAAATCTAATTTATCCTCCAACCAAGTACATGCAAAGAAAGTGCAAGTTAATCACAAATGCTTTCATTTTTACTCTTCGGTTTTGACCTAGTCAACAAGATTGGACTTGTTTGCTATGATTTCATATCCAAAAATGAAAATGAAAAGAAGAGACCCCTATTAAAACTCAGAGAGCTTTCCAAAAATGCAAGAAATTTTAAAAAATCTCTTCATTTGCTCCCTAGAGATTGATTTTGTCAAAACAGGCCAAATTTATCAAATCGAGTTTTTGATCCTTAATACGATCTCAAAATTCAAAACACAAAGAAAGAACCCCCATTAGAATTGAAAAAAATTTCTGAAAATGTAAGTTTTTTTAAAAAAATCGCTGATTTGCGATCAGAAACGACTTTTTATGAAAAACAAAGAAAAACTCATAACTCCCGAAAATCACGTCAAAATGCTCTGCAAATCGGACTGAGACATTTTGAGCATATATCCAACCTGCAAAAAAAATTTCAGAACCAAACTCCAAGCGATTTAAAAGATATGATCAAATCTTTAAACCAACTAAGTTTTTGGCCTTCAAACCAATTTACTTATGGCTTGGCCTTAAAACCAAAGTGATAATTCTACAAAAGCATTTGATTAGACCCAATATGCTGCTGTAAAAAACCAGAGATAAGAAATGAAAGCAAATGGAGCTGAAAATTTGATTCAAGCCCCACGGTGGGCGCCAAAAATGTACACTCGAAAGTGTCCCACTCTAAACCATTCTATCCAAACGATTCCATGAGTTGGAATGTTTGAATGCCGGCTTAGAGCTCCCTATCCATGGAGTGCAAGAGAGTGTATTTCAAGTTCAAGGGCTCTCAGATGAGCCTTAGAGATACTCTTCTTGCTAGTAAACCATGCAATGGGAGGTTCCAAAGACAAGATGCAAGAATGCAAATGTCCCAAGGAGTTCCTCAAGGATGCAAATGCAAATATGAAGACTACACTAGAATGAATATGCAAAATGCAGCTATGCTAAAACATGTATGAGAGTGTTACAATACCATTATTAAGCTATGTGAGATTAAGCTACATGTAAAAATGAAAGCTAAGCTAAGATGCTATGGTATGAGAGAATGTAGACAAGAAATAGAAGTTCTCCACAAAGCTCCAAAGAAACTTGTTAGAAAACCTACAGCATAACAATGTTCAAAAGATGGATTGATTGAGGGGGAAAGCTCTCTCCCTTTTAAAGATGTATGGACGGTGGAGATCAAGATGAAGATGGTGGATGATCAACGGTGGAATTCGAAAATAGGAGTGATCCATGTGCACACACAAATCAACCAATAGAATATAAGTTGACTTGTCATATAAGACAAAAGTCACAAAGCCTTTTCTTTTAATTGCAAAATAGAAAAAGGACTTTATGTGTGCACTTTAAGTGGGTTAGAAGAATGGGGTCTTTTATTTAATTAAAAGGGGACATGTTCTTTTAATCAAATAATGAACTTAGGATAGCATAGTCAAACTATAGGTTATAATCAAATAAATTGATTATTAGCAATTTGGCTTAGGTAAGTGATTAAATTAATTTAGCCAAAATGTTGAAAAGGGGGCTAATAGTCTAGATGACCATTTTTAGGTGATTACACTAATAATGTTGTAGAATATGAAGGTTTGATTCAAGGGCTGGAATGGGTAAAGAAAAGACGTATTGTACGTATTAAGGTGTATGGAGACAATGAATTGATTGTGAACCAAGTTAGAGGTTTAAATATAGTAAAAAATGATACCTTGAAGCTGTATAAGAATTGAATATGGGAAATTATTGAGGAATTTTTTTCCTTCAATATTGTTTCTATTCCAAGAAAAAAAAATTAGCATTAAGATAGATTAGCTGTTGTGGGTGCTCAGTTTGACATACCTACAGAAATCAACAAGGAGAATATCCAGCAGCATGTCAAGATCATAGTAAGAACTTCTATTCCTGATAGTCACACCAACTGGGAAGTATTTGATAATGATGAGAAAATTCTCAATTTTTTGTTAGAGGAGGATGTGTTTTCAATTTCAAATTGGGACAAACTGAAACATCATTATGATGATTAAATAATTTAGCTTAAGTCAAACAAGCTTCCGATAGGCTTGGTCACTTTGGAGTCTATTTTAGCAGAGATGATGAGTTTAGAAGAAACAAAGATGATATGTAGGTCAAGGAAAATCATTATGAGGACCTTGAGGTGGCTGATGGTAAGTTCCTTAGGCTTGGTAAGGTCTGTACACAGCAAGAGAAATATGAATTTATTGAACTATATAAGGAGTTTCTTGAATTTTTGCTTGGGAATATTCAGATTTGAAGGGTTTTGACCCAAATTTAGCCCAACATACAATTGAATTGCTTTCTAATGCCAAGCTTGTAAAGCAAAAGCAGAGACCTCTTAATCCAAAGCTGGAACCTTTGATGTTCAAAGAATTAACCAAGCTTATTGAGGGGGGTATTATATATGAAATTAAACACACCAACTGGGTTTGTAATCTTGTTCCTATAAGGAAGAAGAATGGGGAGATTAGGCTTTGTGTTGATTTTAGGAATCTTAATAGAGCCTCTTTAAAAGATCATTATCTGCTTCCTTCTATAGAAAAAATTCTACAAGTAGTTGCTAGTTCTGAGAGATTTTCACTTCTAGAAGGTTTTTCAGGGTATAACTAGGTGCTAGTTAAAGATGAGGATCAATATAAGACAATCTTTACTACAAAATGGGGCACAATGACTTACAAAAGAATTCCATCTAGCCTATCTAATGCCAGTGCCACGTTTCAAAGGGCAATGGGTATGTCTTTTAAGGGGTTGTTGTATAAAATGGTTCTTGTGTATCTAGATGACATTACTATTATTTCTAAAACTATTGATCTTCATTTTTCTCATCTGATATAGGTTTTTGAAAGGTACACACAGTTTGGGATTTCACTTAATCCCAGGAAGTGTATTTTTTTAATTCATGAGGGTAAGCTTTTGGGCCACATTGTTTCAAAGGATGGCATCATAATTGATGCAGAAATAGTTAAAGCAATTCTAGATTTACCCCTACCTAGTCATAAGAAAGGTTTTGAAAAGTTTCATCAGAGAAATCAACTTTGTAAGAAGATTCATGCCTGGCATTGCTGCTTTACTTAAGCCTCTCACAGTAATGCTTAAAAAGAACGCAGTTTTCTCTTGGACCAAAGAACGTAAACAAAGTTTTCAGTTGTTAAAAGAAGCCCTATCATTAGCTCCAACCTTAGTTAATCCTGATTTTTCTGAGGACTTCATTTTATATGCATATGGATCAATTTATGCTATTTCAGTTGTTCTAGTACAGAAAAATGATGAAGGGTATGAGAAACCTATTGCTTTTTATAGTAAAGGGCTTGAAGGCTATGAACAATGTTATAATTTTGTTGAGAAACATGCATTTGTAGTCATTAAAAGTCTCAAGAAGTTCATACATTTGTTATCAAACAATAAGGTACACCTTATGGTCTCTCATCCTAGTGTCAAAGAGTTCTTTCTTAGTAAAGATGTTAATGAAAAACATGTTGGGTGGATAACTAAGGAAATGGAATATGACGTTGACATTAAAATTACTAAATTGGTGAGAGGTAAAGGGTTGTGTGAGCATATGGCAGATTACTTATCTAAAAGTTCAAAAATAAAGAAAATTTACCAGTAAATGATGCTATAGCTGTTTATGATGAAAATTTATTGTGTAATGGTGATGCAAATGTTGTAGAATTACAACCAGCTAGCTGGCTATAGGAAATGGTCCATTTTTTACAAACAGGAGAGTGTCCTCCTCTGCTTGACAGAGCCAAGCAGAGATATTTCAGGTTATGGTCTATACCCTATGTTTTAATTGATGATGTATTGTGTAGGAAAAGACTTGAATGGTGCTCTGATCAGATTTATTGATAATAATCAGACCAGCAAGTTTTTAGAGTAGTTTCATGAAACAAGGGGCTAGTTTTCACCTAAGACAATAGCC